>OZ038000.1:26617262-26767262 GCA_964035705.1 Porites rus
ACAGGTTGGTGAATGACTTGCAGAATGACTTTCGCTGGAAAAATCTCTGAAATCTGTTCTACTTACCCCAGTCCTCTGTAATTTTCTTTACCCGTCCATAAGTTAGTTTTGGACACAGATTTGATCGCTTATAAAGATAGCTTGTCTGGTATGCAGTCAGGGCAAAGAAGTTGAAAACCTTAGGGACAGGGGCTGGTTCTACTTTAATGGCGTCTGCAAGGCATGGATCCCATTCCTGAAAATATACAAAACACAAAAAGAAGTCGAAACGAAAGCTTTGCACTTCCGTAATCACTTGGCAGTAGATATCTGATCTTAGCTTCATGGTCAAATTTTCGGCTGGTTTCCGGTGGAAAATATTTAAAAAATTTTGGGTTAGCTCGGATGAAAGTACGAAGTTGTGCTTGCCGATGGAGGATAGTGTTAACGGCTGAGGCGGATAACGTCCTCAATATCTCCAAAATTCTTCATATCCTCAATCAGAGAGCAAAATTGAATACGTTTTTTGTTAGCTACAGTGGAACCTCAACTCAGGGGATACCCTCGAGACTATGGCAAGCGTCCCCTCAATGGAAGTAAGACTGGGTTTGTTAATAATTAACCAAAAATTAAATATATATTTTTTAATTCTGCCCTGGAATCTGCTGCAGTCATTATTTCAGGCAGCTAGATAATGTATAAAAAAATCATGATTAACTTATCTCTGCGATGTTGAGTGTTGAATTCCCACAAGTGCAGTACATCGATTTAAGTGAGATAGTTCATGTTTTGAAAGCTGTGATTGTGACGATTTTTGTGGTCAGTTTCACTTTTTAGTGCCAGCAGGGAAAGTGCAAAACTTTTCTTTTGAAAATGAGTCTTTAATATTGGAATGAGAATAAAACTGAATCATTTTTAAATCAATAGTTTGGCACAAAGCCTCGCTTTGAAACAGAGGCTTGGGGCCCAACGTAAATGGTAGTTACCGCTGTACCTACCTTCATATCCTGGCAGACCATTTTTATGATTTCGTCATCCGATTGGGGGCGACCCATATTACCGTTTTGCCCATCTCCGTAACACTTCAAAATTGGTTCAAGAAATCGTATCCCTGGCTTGGGCTTTATGACGGACCCACCAGCGACAAGGATACCGAAATTCGCAACACAAATAATGGCAACGATTCTTGTAAACATAGTGTGGCTTGCACCTAAAACTGATCAAGACAAAAACCAACGATTGCATTAAGTGTACAATTACGAGGACAAATGCCTTCAGTCAGTTGTCTCAGGCACTCTCCCCTTGTATCTGGATATTTTTTAAAAACGGAGAGTTTTTTTTTTTTCCAAAAACTACGTCAGGCACGTAGCTTGTTTGTGCAACAATCGCGCATAGCCGCCTCATTTGACTGTTGTATTTTTTTTATTGTTGAAAGCTTAAAAACAAAAAAAAATTAAGGGACAAATGGGTTGGCCATATGCTTATGGTCGAGGGCTTACGAAATTACAAATGACTAAAACTGGCTTAACCTCTTTTTTTACCTCAAGAGAGGCTTCTTTATGACTTATGTCCTTTGTTTTCATGTTCTCAAGGGACCTGAACTTTTTCTTTTCAGAAATTATGCGAAGATATTAATTCCGTGGATAGGACGCAAATTGAAAGAAAGAGTCTCGTCTAGAAACAAAAACACAGTAAAAGCTAACTCAAACAGGTCTATATAACCAGTGGAGTGAAACGGCTTGGACGCGCAACTAAATATTTCAGTCTAGCTTCAAATTCTGGTCGATCAGTCGAAACAACTCAAACAAATTCTATGATATATGTACGGGTCTATAGATGTTTGTAGGTTGACCTAAGCTGTTGGATGCACTATGAAACCAAATTTGGGAAAAACACTAGAAAACGAAAAAAATACTTCACAATTATAAGCAGTGTAGGTTATCGCCTGCAGAGAATTTGAGTGTGGTTTTATTTGCCATGTCATCCACTGTTTATACTGAGGAACTAAATGTTTTTAAGGGTTGGACATAAATGTTATGCCGCAAACTTAAGACTGTGAAGATTTACAAACCAGTTTTTCGACAATGAAAAATACTTTTGTCTGCACAACGGGGGCATTAGTAAAAAATTAACCAAAAAAAAGTTAACTCAATTGTGAGTTTCAGTTTTAAGATACGGTGAGTCTCTAGAGACAAAAGAGGGCATATCAAGTTCAGAGCTACATCAGGTCCATGCACAGAACCTGATACGAATTAACTGAATCGGTGAAGCCTGTATTAAACGGACCCAATATTAAGCGAACACGATCCCTGACTTTGTCAAGCACAAGTACCCTACACTCTTTAAAGCTTTGGAGAATAATAAACTAGCGCAAAATCAGACAATTCAGTAAGCGAACATACCGTCAGGGTCTCTACGTCTTCGCAATTCACTAATGTGAGCAGAGTTCTTCCTCTAATTCAACCGATAACAAACCAAAAATAATTTAGAAAATAGAAAGCTTTCCGCTATTTATCGCCAAACACTGATCACGTGTTACCGATTTGTCACACGTCAAGGTCTCGCTCTGTGATCAGTATATTAGCTTCAAATTTTCAGTGAAGCGATAAAAAACATTTTAAGCTAAGTTAGCAGGACTACAAGGTAATTTACAGTCCAAAAACAAAAGAAAAGCATTAAACAGGATTTAACAGTTTATTTTAAAATGGCCATACTGTTATTTTCTTGCTCAAGTGACGCCAACAAGGCATGCAAGACAAATTTTAAGCAACTTGCTAACCTAGATATTAAAATTGTGCTTATGGTTTGCAGTCATCAAGTTACTATTCGAACATATTTGTCAGCGTTGCGATCCCTTGCAAAACTATTTCATTCTTGGCTCTTGACTGGTGATTAAATTATTTTTTTTACATTGTGTCTCTAAGTAAAAGAGATCGTGTAAAACCCGCTCAAAGTAGCATACCATTGAAAGACTGGTATTCACGAGAATTAATTGAAATAAAAAGGAGCATATAAGTTTATGGTTACAGGGGC
The DNA here is from genome assembly GCA_964035705.1 of Porites rus. NCBI lineage: Eukaryota > Metazoa > Cnidaria > Anthozoa > Scleractinia > Poritidae > Porites > Porites rus. The sequence continues at coordinate 26,620,275 of OZ038000.1, forward strand.
TTTTGCTGAGTGAAGATCAGTGAAAAGCTTTGCTGCAAGGTTGGTTACTCTTTTATGAAAACTGATTGCCTTTTATTTTTAGAATGAAATGTCTGTAGCTGTTAGCGAGAAAAACAACTTGTACTTATCAGTACAATTGTTGATTGGAATCGGTGCCTCTTTTGTCTTTGGCCACAGACGCGAAACGGCTAAGATCCGAACGAACTCCGTTTCACTTCAATAAAGCGAGAAAAAGGATCCTTTTTTGCATCAAGTTAAGGGCATGCACAACCATCGTCATGACAGCGCCACCACCAACAACAATGACAAAGTTTTATTTAAGCTCGGTAATATGAAAAATAGCCCACAGGGTGCCTAGCTTGACTGAAATACTTTTAAAATTTATAAAACAAATGAAGCAGAACGTTGCCCTAAAATGTGTTAAAAAATCCACGCTAAAATTCTATCAGTGACAATCAACCACAGTTGTGCAAACCCACCCTCTCCAGTTACACAGCAGTATACTCTATTTCTCTTCCTCCCTCCGGTCCCTAACATTTTACAGGTCACCCTTCCCGTGAACCTCTTAAAGGGTTTCAGGGGGGGTTAACCGTTAGTTGTAAAACGACTAAAAGAGATGAATTCCGAGGCATAGAAAAGGAGACTTGAAACCTAATATTGAATTGTCTAAAGTTTGAGAAAGGCTTAGTTGTACAAGCTGCGCCTCCGTCGTTTGCGTTTATAGTTTCTGTATCGTAGTGGCATGACCACCGCGATCAATGCTTGTTCTTCCGAAATTTATCAATGGCTTCATTAAGGTAGCTATTAACGATATATAAGAATTGTACTTAAAGTGCTGATAATTTGTAGTCACTTGAATCTGCACCCTTGACGCTTCGGTACCTCGCTATTAATGGACGGATACTTACAGGGTCTTATTTTTATTATTTCAAATTACCTTTGAGTTCTTTTGCGCCATACATCTGCTTTTTTTAAACAACAGCTTTTACAAGGAGCAATAAACAATTTCGAGTGAATTTGGAAAACGGTCCTGGCCCCATTGCTTTTAGTGGACATGTAATGGCTTTGATTGTTGTCTTATTCGATTCTCATTTTCTAATAACAGAATCTCTCTTATCTTTTCATTACGATTCGTTTTTCCCCTCTAGTCTGCTCTATAGTGGAGTCGACCTCGTAGGGACCTCGAGTCCGTTCGTTTCACCCTCTTTAAGTTTGCAAAAAGTTTTGGTAAAGTTAATATATTAAGCCATCAGACTTTTCTGGTCTCACGGAATAAATTTTTAGCATGGCTAGGTAGCCTGAATTTCATCCAATTGCTTCGAGTCGTTTCCTCCTCTCAGCAACGTGTTACTGATGGAGTAATAACGACTCGGAGTAATCGGATGAAATTCAGGCTAATGGCCAGGCCAATAGCGACTAAGTCAAGTCTTTCCGGTTATTTAAACGAAGTCTGACTTAATTTTGACCAAAACCATGGACTAACCCCATTGGAAAAATCCCAATTTTTTCAACTTTTTGAACTTCTTGTTTTTATAGTCGAGAAACGCCTTTTCTCTTTGTAGAATATCGTGAAACACACTTTCCCGGCCTACTTTACCAAAAATAAAAAGATGGAAAAAATGCCTATTTTTCACCAAAACTATGGACCTTTGGAAAAACCCAGTTTTTCGACTTTTTGTACTTCTTGTTTTTATGGTCCGCACAGGCCTTTTTTGTTCTTTCTAGAATATCGTGAAACACATTTTCCTGGCCTATTTTTCCTAAAATTTAAGAATGGAAAAATTGCCAATTTTTATCAAAACCACGGACTAACGACTTTGGAAAAATCCCAATTTTTCGACTTTTTGAACTTCTTGTTTTTACCCATATAGCTAGAGGTATGCGTTCCCCTAAACTGGAAACATATATCACTAGTGACATGTGTTCCCCTACCCTGGAAACACAGAAGTTCCTAGTGATATGCTTTGCCCTACCCGGGAAACCCATATCACTAGCGACATGTGTTCCCCTACCCGGGAAACCTATATCACTAGCGACATGTGTTCCCCTACCCTGGAAACACGTATCCCTAGTGATATCTGTGCCCCTACCTGGGGAACACATATCCCTGGTGATATACGTTCCCCTACCCGAGAAACTCATATCAAAGGTGATATGTGTTCCCCTACCCTTGAAACACATATCACTAGTGATATGCGTTCTTCTACCCAGGAAACACATATCCCTGGTGATATGTGTTCCCCTATTCAGGAAACACATATCACTAATAATATGTGTTCCCAGTAACTGGGAAACACATATCCTTAGTGATATGTGTTCTTTCACCCAGTAAACACAAAGTACTACTAGTGATATGTGTTCACAACACATATCCCTAGTGATATGCATTCCCCTACTCAGGAAAAACATTTCACTAGTGATATGTGATCCGCCTACCTGGGAAACGCATATCACTAGGGGTGGTCTAGAAAGGCATTTTTTCTCTCTAAAATATCGTGAAACACATTTTCCTAGCCAATTTTGCCTAAAATAAAAACGTGGAAAAATTACCAATTTTTAACCTCAACCACGAAGTAACCCCTTTGAAAAAATCTCAATTTTTCGACTTTTTAAACTTCTTGTTTTTATAGTCTAAAAAGGCGTTTTCTTCTTTCTAGAATATCCTGGAACACATTTTCCTGGCCCAGTATGGGCAAAACTGAAAAGATGCAAAAATTGTCAATTTTTCACTAAAACCATGGACTAACCCCTTCGGAAAAATCCCAGTTATTTGACTTTTTGAACTTCTTGTCTTTATAGTCTAGTAAAGCGTTTTCTTTATTTCTGGAATAGCGTTAAACACATTACCCTGCGAGCAGAGGCCCTTCGATCTTCCTAGATAAGTCTAGGAAGATCGAAGGGCCTCTGCTCGCAGGGTATAAACACATTTTACTGACCCATTTTCCCTAAGATAAAAAGATGGACGAATTGCAATTCAGTTTGACCAAAACCATAGACTAAAAAATTCCAACTTTTCGACTTTTTGAACTTCTTGTTTTTATAGTCTAGAAGAGACGTTTTTTTTCTTTCTAGAAAATCGCTAAACACGTTTTACTGGCCTATTTTGCCTAAAACAAAAAGATAGAAAAATTGCCAAATTTTGACCAAAACCTTTTAGAAAAATTATTGAATTTTGTCATAGATATGCTTTCATTCATGTTCGATATGGCATTTACATTGTCATGCTAATATGGATATTTATCTCCTTGATTTCTCTACCCCCCGTGAGGAAAGTTTTCGCTCTAGCCTCCCCCCACCATCCCCTCCCTGGCTTAACCGATCGAATATCGATTTTATCATTATCCGTCACAGACTTATTGTAATGGCTTCCTGCTCTCAGAAGATCGAGAAGTGGACTTAAACTCTCGACCATTACTGTGTAAATGGAATGTCAGGAAGATACTATGAAGGAGCCAGCAACGCCAATATGTATTCTTTCCCGAATGAAGCTGGCAAACCAAGTCAGGTTGCTTCTCCTAATCCGTCGCGAAGCAAGGTGAAGCGAGAAGGTTTCCATGAAAGCTACTCGTATCCTTCGTTGGCCCGGGAAACGCTAAAGCGAAACGCCGAAGAAGGAAACAAACGCGAGGTAAGCTTAACTGTTACCCTGGAGTTAAGTCTTATTATTCTACAGTTGTATGGAATAAACCTTGTTGCGCTTGAATGACGCTTGGCTTGTTCCTGGAGCGCTTTTATATGCTTTCACGGCTTGTGGACACTCATTCAAGCGTGTTTACGCGGTAATTTTTATACCTGTCTACGCACTTGTGAGATAAAATTTCATTTCCAACTAATTTTCCACCTATTTATCACGAATCCAGACATTTTAAATAAAATTAATAAAACTGCCTATATTTTTAATGAACATAGAAACTCCATCTTTATTAATTAAATGCATCGAGCATTTTTTATTAACAAAAATGTCCTGTTGCCTTTCGCTCTGGCGGGCGACCGGTGAAGTGTTGACAAGCTCGATTGTTTGATGACGATAAATTTCGATAAGTGCATTCATTTGTTCGTTCGATTGACGCATAATAGGACTTTTAAAACACGCATAAACTTTTAAGAAGCGACCCTGTTGCTTTCGGATTACTTTGTATGAATTTGCATATTGTATCCATGTTATAATACTTGCTAACGGTTTCAACCTCCATAGCGACAGAATACCCGTTATTGACGTTATTGATCATACTTTTTTTTGACGCCAAGGTTTAGTTTATTCCTCGCATTTAAATGTTAAAACTTTCTAGCTATTTCTCTAAGGGTTTGTTATTTCTAAATGACTCAAAGAAAACACAAGTGCAGTATAGCTTTCCTTAAAAACTTAAAGAAAATTATGGTTTACAATAATAAAAACAAGCTAGCCGTTTGCAAAAAAAACCCGGCAAAATGCTGTTAGAGTAACAGGATAATGTTGTGTTAGAAGTTGAAAGTTAGAAGTTTCAGTCAGATTTCTGTTGATTACTTGCATCATTGCTACATTTGTAATGTCTTTACATAATGGGCTTAGGGGTGCTAGTATGTGAATAAGTTGTAAATTCACCACAGTTAATTGGATTTAGGGATTTCTTTGGCCAAACTCAGACTTCATATAAAAATGCAGAATAGTCAGGAATACACAGGATCAAAGCTAAAAAAACACCTTGTAACTGTCAAAACTTTTAAATACAGTCAGCTATGGTCAACTATCTTATCAGATTGACCACCAGGACCAAGATGTAAAGCCCAATCAGTGGTTCTCTTAAAAAAACAGGTCATAGGATTTTTATGGTAACTAATTTTGGATGTGTACCATTCCTCTTTCTAAAAACGTTGCCCAGGTTAGGGATGCAGCTGAGAAAAAGCTAAGCAGGATTTTTTACTCAACTGCACCTTCAAAATGTTTTCCAGAGCAATTTCAGTCAGTGTAAGCTATTTTTTAGCCAGTGAAATTAGCCGGCTCTTAGTGACATCCCTGCCAGGTTTCCCCTTTATAGATTCCATGAAAATGGCTGAACAATGACAGAAAACTTAAGCTGTCTTTTTGAGAGACTGGTGTCCTTCACACAAAGGCGTCTGGTTGCCAGCCTAAGAGCCCTTTCCATTTGTTAGAACTGGCTGCCCAGAAGGGTCAAGTTGTAAAGAGAATTCCTCTATTATGACTATCCAGCCAGATCAGTCTTTTTATAAAATGGTATACTTGACAGTGGTGGGTTTTAGAGAAAATTTCAAGAAAAGACTAATGTTTCATTTTCAAAATGACTGGTCCAGCCAGCCAGTTCTGACTTTTGGTATTAAGCCCCTAAGATTGAGATGGCTATTAAAATACATGTGTGTACTAATATTTTAACAGCTGATCTAAGAATGTCAGTAAGAGTTGTCCTCTGCTATAATTTTACTTGGCTCCCACTGGAGGGGGGGGGGGGGGAGGATACTCCTGATTTCAAGTGATGGGAATGATTAAATAGGGGGCAAAAGTCAAAACTTAAAAACATTCCAAGGGGTTGCAACAAAACCCAAAAAAATTGTGGACCAAAAATTAAAAAAAAAATTAAAAAAGCTCCCCTGTCTCACTCAGTTTTTGAGATAGGGTTGTTTTGTATGGGGCTCTTTAATTATTATAAATTATTATGGTAATAATAATTATAACCATAATAATTTATAATAATTATTTAATTATTAAAAGGCTATAACTTTAATCTTAATACACATACTCAGTAGAAAAAAGTTTGTATCACTCTTAAAGTTACAATTAATTCATGCTTCATTTTTTATGTAACTTGGTTTATTTCTAAGTTTTATGAAAACTAGTTTTGACAAGGCTACAAGCAACATAGTACCTTAAATTGATCACTGAACAATGCTTTTAATCAATCAACATTCTTTTCACACTGTCTTACATTATTCTGTCTTGTGTCCTATTCATGGAGTGTAGGCTTTAAAAGGGCCTCCATTATTTCCCATACTACAATATTTTTTATTGTTATGCAAAGTCATGATAGCTTTCAGCAGTCAGTGAACCATAAACAAAGTGCCTTACATGAATCACTCAACATTCCATGTCTGTTGTTGAACCAAATTGTGTTTTCTATCGGTAATTTCTTGCTTCAGAGCTTCGTTCGTTTGAAAGTGCCACAAACCAGTGGACACTTTAGCTTTGATACATGCTCAGTTAGTTCAAATAATATTATTTATTGTGCTACGTGAGTGGCTGTGGAAATGGTTTAATCTAAAAGAATATTGAGAAGCAAAATGTCTGACAAGGAGAAGAGTAATTCACAGGGTGATTATACGGTAAATAATGTGATAATCTATCATTATTGCCTCGGATTATTCATCAGATAACTTTCATAGAAATGATAATAATTATATTATGTTCATGCCAAATTTTGGACTGTATCATTCAAATGAAAGTTCATGAGTAGTTCCTTAAATTTAGACAGTTTGTTTCTGTATTGTATGAGGTAATTTTTTGTGTCAGCCCTGGTTTTGTAATGTGGGTGTTAAAAACTTCACTGCAATGTTCATCTTTTATATTGTCTTTTTGATAGGAACAGTATGTTGCTTGGGTGAACTCACAGCTAAAGAAGAGACCTGGCAGTCGCTTTGTGCTTGAAATTCCTCGAGATACTAAAGATGGAGTTGCTTTGGTTCAGTTGGTTGAAGTTTTAGGTAAGATCCCTTGAAAATAGAATCAATAAATACTGCTTATGTTTTGACAAGAGTACTAGAAGCATGATGACATGGTGTGCTTTTAATAATGTCATTAAGTATCACTTGAGTGACCTTTAGGCTTGCTTCATCAAATATTTACCCTCTTACAGTTATTGCTGAATTTAAGTTAATTAAAAGAGGCTACAATAGTCTGTGATGAACATTGTAAAGCTCTGCGCAATTTAGGACAGAATGCTATCTCAGATTATTCTGTGTGTAGCATAAAGAGGTTAACTAACAAAATATTACCCAGGTTGTAATCCTTCTTTACTGACTCCACTCATATCAGAAAAGACCTAAAAAGTTTTATTTTCATGTTTCTTTCTTTGTTTTTTTAATGGAATACACTGTAGGCTAAAAAAGAATTAAGTTATATATTTCTATAACGGCACAATAATTTAGTCCATACATTGTGTATTAATGCACTCTACAATTATAATTGCAATTTGTTTGGTACATGCTAATTATCTTTCAGAACTAATTTTAGTGGTGTGGTTTGACATATTTGAAGAATAACCCTATTGTATACAAGATGTTTCGTGGTTGCATGGTATTAAATCTGTCATTGTGGTGATTCTGTAAGATTTATTTGTTTATTACAACCTGTTCCATGGTACATGTCAAGTATTTATTTTCGTTTTTAATATTATTGGTACAGGCTTAAAAAGAGTGTTGTTAGAAGTTAGTTTAAAAACCGCTTTCCAGAATGTTTTCTTTGAAATAAAAGTTTTTTGGCTTGTCAACTGAGTTTGTTTTAGAAATAAACAACCAAACAGGTAAATGTACATGTGATATTATTAAATTCGCTGTATGGGTTTTGCTATTGCGCCAGCAAATTCTGTTCTTAACTTGCTATCCGGTGACCAGTGTCACATGACTGTATTATGGGCTCAAGTATACAACTCATTGAGGTGACATGTTTTTTTAGACTATCTTGCTGACCAGTTATTGCTTTTTAATTGATCATGGGCTCAGGTCCAAAATTTTCATTGTCAAAGGAACTATGTCTTGTGGATAGTTTTGATCGCATCACCCGGTTCGTTTGTGCTCATGAACGTGACCTTCAATTATCTCTTATGCACGGTTATTGAAAATTACTTCCGGTGTGTTTTTTGTATTCATTTTAAGAATAGCACTAAAAAAACAGGTCATATAATAAATAACTTATTAACCTTGTCCATTCGGTTATTGCAGGGAAATCTCAGACCAGCCCTTGACCTGCGAGGTCAATACATCATCGCCCAGGTCTGAGATTTCCCTGTAACGACCTCACTCTGTTCTCCAAGTAGTATTTATTGGATTATGATTCACCTGATAGATCGTTGTTCACAATACCCTCAAACTGATTGTAAGCTGTCAGATTAAGCTAAGATTTTGAGTCCTTACCCCTTTTGATGGTGGCAAGTAAGGAAGGTGGTACAGCAAATGACTGTTTAATAGTACTGGGTCATACAGACTTTGTAGTATAACTCGTGTATATTAGTCTCATTGTGTGATGTGCATTTGATCATATTTCCATATCAAAATGCACATTAAATATTATATATTATTATTATTCATTTTTTTGTCTTGGTCCATAAAATTCCAAAATCCAGCCATCTTGAAAGGAATAACCTAATGCTTATAGTCAATAACACATATATGCTTCTCTGGTTATGATTTGTGCTACTTATGATAATGCCCCTCTAAACTGACTTTACATGTCTAGTAATTTTGTTGATGAAACCAAACTTTTGTGCTTCATCATTCACACAGTTACTTTTATAACTAACCCTTCCTTTGTTTTCAAGTTCCCTGGGCCAATTTGTAGAATTTCAAGGATTTTTAAAAATCTTTTACATGTAACTTAACCGTGTGTAAGAACAAACCCTCAAAATAAATAATTGAAGAAGTGATTAGTATTCTCAGAGGTCACAGTAAGGTAACACCTCTTACATTATAAGAATGCCAGTTATGTTAAGGTGGCTCCCTAGAGTATTATTTTATTAATAACCCTAGCTATCTAGCATACATTACAGAACGAAATCTAGTCACTTTGTCCTTGCGATTTTGTTCACAAGATTCACCGCTAAGGTTACCCATATAAGAAGACTCCTTTATCAAGTTTCATTTTCTAGATTAAGGCCGTTGCCATGGCAACATCGCGTCCTTAGACAGGCAGTAATTTTGTCATTTTTGATCATTTTTTCTTAATATTTCTTATTTCCCACGGTGAAATGTCTTTAAACTTTTTCCACTTTATTTTAACGATATTGCTTAACATTTTAAAGTGGAAAAAACGCATGGGGTCGTTAAGACGGTTTTGCCAATATTTTGAAATTTGTAATTTTTCTTAATGGAGGAATTTAGCTCTTACAGATTTTAACAAAAATAGGTCAGTACAAAGGTATTGCAACTATCAAGAAATGAGGCGATTTTTAAAAAAAAAAAAACATTGTCCATTTACTTCGTCTATTTAACATTTGTCTACTTTTGAAGCGAAAGAATTGATGTCTTTGAGAAATTTCTGCTTGTTTTTACATACAATTTACTCTTTTGGAGATCGAGAGTGACCTGTAACCGGTGTAACATTGTCTCCTGTCATAAATGTTTGACCTACACTAATCAAACTTTTTGCACAATGAGCTTCAATAGAAAGTTAATAAAGTTTTTCGGGGGGAATATTTCGAAACTGAGAGGCCATGTTTGTTTTAATTTTTGCGTGGACGTTGCGCGGATTTTAAAGCTCGCGCCATACTAGTGCTCAGGCTGCGCACGGCCAATTTACTCTAGGGAGCCACCTTAAATATGGATCAATTTCTCTTAATTGACAGTAATGGGGACCCTTTGATCAGGAGTGTTATGGTACCAAGAATAATGTACTGTTCTATCTGTTAGATAACTACATGTTTTATGTTTACAGCTGATGTGTAGCATCAGGTGCAAACAGAATCTGAAGCTATGACATATCTGTATTATTGGAGACTTTGGGATCAACACACTGAGTTTTAAAATGTTCTAAATTATTAATTTTGATTTTTTCAGCTGGTGAAGCTCTTAAATTTGATGAATCACCAGCAACATATGCATCCAAGAAAGAAAATGTGGATCAAGTCTTGCACTTTATGGCAGCACAGAGAATTAAAATGCGGCAAATCTCCTCTAAAGGTACTGAATATTGCATTAATTTTTCAGAAATTTGTTGTCTTTGAGAAGATATTGAAGACATACTAACAGTACTATCCCTCAAGTAAGAACCTATCTTTCAATAACCTGTTGGGCTAAAATTTGGCCATTAGATTCCTCCTAAACTATCATCTTTTTGATTTGAAACAGGTTCTTTATTTCTAAAATCCATGTAAAATAATATGTACTTTGAAGGAGGATTTCAAACAAAATTCATGTGATCAGAGCAACCTTGTGATGAGGGAGTGACCCTGTCTTGGGGAAGTAGCGGTATCTCTAAGTGTATCATGCTACAAAAACAGCAACAGGGTAATGATTCGGCCATGTGGGCTTGCAGGGTTGTCAGAAAGTTTTGAAGTAGATGGCTGAGTTTTCAAAGTAAGTGGCCAGTCCAGGGATATTTTACTTCAAAAACGCCATCCGTAAAGAAATGCCAAGCAGAGTAGCCAGCCGATACTGACCAAGTAGGCAGTGATTTTCGCCGGCAGCAGGCTACTCATGACAACCCTGGGCTTGTGGGCTCATATGTTCCTTACCCTACCTTTTTCAAGTAAGTGCGATCTAATAAGTGCAGCTGTTATCGACCAGCATTTTAAGAAAAAAACACATTAGAAGATTTTCAAGTACTGCATAGGCCCAAACAACATGGCTTTCGGTAGAAATCCGTCTAAAATACCTCTTTTAAAGTCATTTTGTAAATAAAACATGTAGATATTATGTGTAGGTTGGATTTCCTGTTATATCCATGAATTTGGATTGGCCCCACAGGTATGTCCAGAAATGTTAGTCTTGGGGTTTTTTGTAATATAGCAAAGTTTCATGCTTTATCATAAAATTGAATTATTCACTATATTTTTGGTCGATAACCAAAGTTAGACTAACAGCTAGACTAAATGACACTGTGACAGGTTTATGGTCCTGCCGATGATAAAATAATCGCAAAACTTGCATTTTGTTTCAGACATTGTGGATGGCAATGTGAAAGCCACAATGCGACTGGTACTTGCTTTAGCTGCACACTTCAAACCTGGGAGTGTCAAGCCAGCAGCACATCAGAGTGGCAGCGCCCAATCACCCCAGACTACCAAGCTAACGCGCAGTCCATCTGCTGCGGCAGCTGCTGCTGAGGCGGCTGCTGCTATTGGAGAAGCCAGTAGGAAAGCTGCAAGCGCAGGGAGACACATACGAATGCCCTTCAGGCTTAGGTAATAACATTGTTAGATTTGTTAGCTTTCTTACAGGATGCAAAGAAAGTCAGTTTTACAGCTTGCCTGAATGGCAAGATGTAGCTACCGTGTACTAGCCCAAAAGTCATTCATGATTAGTTCGAATTCTCCTTAAAACTTCACTTGCCTCTCTGGCAAGTTAAGAACGGAATTTGCTAGTGCAGTAGCAAAAACCACCTGCCTCAGGCTGTTGGACACTAGTTTAATTGCACACTGTCTTGTGCTATTTCTTTAAAGATGTGATTAGTCATCCCTGAAAGTTATTGTCAGGGAAAAGTCCAAATTATAAAAGTAAATCTAGAGAACTATAACGGTCCTTGTCCTCTGATTGAATTATTGTTTGGTACTGTTAGTTTTTATTGAGGAGAGAGAAATAAAGAGGAACCTATAAAAAAGAAACTTGAATTACATGTTGGGCTAAGAACCAACAACAAACTCAACTCAGAAGGAAGGATGGAAGTGAGAATTGAAACAGCACCATAGAGCTGAGAGGCATTTGGCATAGGACTGGACATACAGCCATCTGACTGAACCACCTTTGCTTCCTTGTATATTAAAAAAATATTTGTTTATGTAATGTTTTTGATGATTCTAGGAAGCAGCCCAAGGCAACAACCCCTGGAACTCCAAAGTCAGATCATCGTGGTTTGGACACCAGCCCTTCAAATACTCCAGTTCTTTCTTCTTCACCCCTAAACTCCCCTCTTAATAGAACACCTATAAAGAAAGTGAATCGACAATCCAACGCCGAGGTTCGACACGACAAGGACACTGGTTCAGGAGGCTCTAACCATAGTAGCGGCAGTTCTACTCCTAAACTTCCTCGACAAGACTCTGACACTCTGCAGTCAATGTCAGACTCTGAGTCAGTCATTTCTTTCCATGGACTTAGTCGGAATAATAATACTGGCATTTTCCCAAATTTAGAGTTTCTCCGTGAGGTAACTGAAGGGTATGATGACATGGAAGAGGATACAAGTAATGTAAAGGAAATGCTGCTGCAGCTACAAAATTTGGTGAGTTTTTATGTCTAGAAATTGGTTGTAAAAAAATGACACTTATAGATAATTTTTGCCCAAACTCCTTCTGTAGGTTACCCTGTAGTCCAAATTAATTGTAAGCCAGTGAAATGTTGTGTACAAAGTTGAATGTGATCTGTGCGATGCAAATTAACTTGTAGTGGAACATAAACATTTTATAGCTGACAAGCATTTCATGAAAATGCACAGGCAGGTGAACCTTGATACAAACTTTAAAGTCCTCAAGAATTGCTGATGGAAACTTGAGTGTATTAGAAATGTTATTATCATTAATAAATACACAATATTTCTGGCTCCCTTCGTTTACATTTTTATTGTCATTTTTCCATTGTAAATATGCCTTTTTAACACTCCTTTTTCTACAACAATTATATCCACAAACCATATTACTTTCCTAGCTTTGGCTGATAATGATGTCATTAAATCATCAGATAGTCAAATTTCTTTTTATTGTTAATTTTTTGTTTTAAATTGGGTCATAGACTGCTTATATTAGCAGTTATTCTGAATGTTAGCCCCACCCTTACGCTTTACTGAAATAATTATATAGAGGATATTACAACGTGGGGCAAAGATATGAATTTTATTTTCGAGTGGCAAAACCATATTTTATGAACGAGTGCAGCGAGTGAGTAAAATATTGTTGTTGCCACGAGAAAATGAAATTCATATCTTCAAACGGCCATGTAATGTTCTTTTTATTATATAGACAAAAAGACATCGATAAAATAATAGATTTTTATTTGCCAAAAGTAATTGTGATGGCTCAAAGTTACAGTACAGCAATATAAGACATTGTTTACTAGAATCTTGAGAAATAACACTGAGCTGAACAAGAGTCTACAATGGTAAAATATAAGCAAAGCTTTGAAAAATGTGTAAGTAAAATTTGAAAAATGATACGTAATTACCCAAGTTACATCATCAATAAACTTGCTTGTGAGATTATGGAAAACAAACCACTCGGTCCCGGATGTAGTTTTTATCAGTTTTACGGGTGGTTTATTTTCCAGTAAAACACTCGTGTCTATATGATAAAAAAATATAATTATTACTACTGAAAGCTTTAATATGCATGTGTTATTAATTTTTCTAGTTGTTGAATGGCCGAGTGGAGGAAGATGAAATTCCTGAAGAGTACTGTGGTCTTGCGGGGTCCACAGTGCAGGAACAGCTCACGATTGTAAGCAGCCGTCTTGATCAGAGAGAAGCAGATTATGATAGTCTGAAAACAGAACTAAATAAAACAAAAGAGGAGTGTATTAATCTACAAGGTAACTGACAAATCAGGGTGCAAAGAAAATCACTTTTACAACTTTCCATTCAGGCAAGCTGAAGCTAGCATTTATTACCCCAGACGTCATTTCAACCAGCCCCAAAAGCTTTTTGACCCGCAGAATTAATTTCACCTTTTTCCTGTTATTCGAATTCCTCAAAAAACATCACTTCTCCCAATGGGCAAGTTAAAAACAGAATTCACTGGCCCAATAGCAAAATCCACTGGCCCAGGGCTATCAGACACAACTTTCTTTGCTTGCTGCAAATTAAGAATTTGATCCTTCACTACCAGGGCTTTTACTAAGATTTCAAGGGTAGGGAATTAAACAGCAGGGAGTTTCCTTTGGTTTTACTCTGCTTTTGCTTGCTATTAAATTAGTTGGGGGTTATGCTTGTATAGTACATACAGCTGTAGTAGCCTGCAAACTCCCTGGCCCCCTCCCTTAGTGACAGTCCTGCTTCGCAGCATTTTGCGGCCACATGTTGCAGCGACAAATTGCTTTGTGTGTGCTAAAGAATTTTTGTGAAAATCTTTGTCTGCACGACAGAATTTTGTTGCCGCAACAAGTCACACAAAATCAAATCAGACAGAATTTACGCTTGTTGCAGGGACAAAATTCTCTTGTTGAGACAAAGATTTGCACAACAATTCTCCAGTACGAGTTGTCACTGTGACAAGTTGTGTAACTTGTTGTGGCAATTATCACCCAACCTGATCACACAGAGTGATTTGTCACTGCAACATTTCGCCTAGTGTGTTCCTACCTTAAATTTTTGCAGGTATAAAGGCTGGTCTTATGTCGAGACTCAACCAACAAGAACAGACTATAATGCATCTTCAATCCGATACACTAAAACACGAGTTCATGCAGCAACAACATGAATCAGAAGTAGCACAGTTTAAATGGCAGCTTGCGGAGAGAGATAAAGAGGTGTCTTCCCTTAGAAATGAGCTGATTCGCCGAGAGAAGACACTGGATAAACAGAGAGCAGAGCTTGAAGATGCTATCAGGCACATAGAAGAGCTTAAGTATGCACAGGTACAGAGTACAGGGTTTGTAGGTGTACTGTGTGTTCTGGTTCAATAATTATTTTTATCGTTGGTTCAAATTTTTCTTTTTGTTTGTTGGTAATTGGTAACAATGGGAAATAAAATTTAAACCACAGTATACTCAATTGTTAAATTGTATAAAATTGGTCTTTTGTTATCTTCTTTTATGTGCAGTTCTAGTAGGATCCTTGCCCAAGGGATGTGGATCCACATGGATGGTTACAGGAATACAGTAAAAAAAAGCAATATAATTGCTGTTTGTAAATGGCCCTTACACCGTCATGACTGTCACAGAAAGTAATAATGTTAATATCATTTTTATGAATTACAGGCAGGACCTAACAGACACATAGACGACCACAAAATCATGGAATTACAGCAGAGGATAAGAGATCTTCAGGCAAAGCTTGATTCTGTTGGCAGTTATGAGGTAAGGTCAGCATGCCGTTGGGTGGGGCAGTCAAATTGGACTTTAGAAGTGTTGGTTTTGAGGAGAGGGGAAAACCGGAGTTCCCGGAAGTAAACCTCTCGAAGCAAGGGAGAGAACTCACAACAAACTCAACCCACATGTGGTGTCGATGCTGGAATTTGAAGCTGGGCCACATTAGTGGGAGGCAAGTGCTCTCACCACCGCTCCACTCTTTCTCCCCTTGCTCTCCTTGCTTTCTTGGGATTGTTGGAATAGTCTGTTATCGAAGGACTTGTTGTAACAATCAATCACTTGTTTTAGGCTAGCCTGTCAGCTCGCATTTCCTCACAAGATGAAAAAATGGCATCATTAGAGGACAGGATTTTAAATCCACAGAGTGTTCAAAGCTCTTCATTCATTTCTCACGGATCAAAAGTAAGTTCTTATTTTGAAATAAATAGTTTTAGTAATGGATGTAAGAGATTAGTTTCATGAAAAATTTCAACACTTTTCAGTGACAAAACTTAATGGTAATCAGTTTCTTTCCTGTGTTGCATTTTGACAGTGATGTCTGAGAAAAGTGTTACAGTTAGTATTATTATTGGATGTCTCACACAGTGTACACTTACCGCATATTTTTCAGTTTAAATAGAGTGGAAAATAAAAATTGAAATTAAACACTAAATCCATTTATGCAGCCTGAAAATATTTCTTATGTAAATTCAAAATTATTAGGTTTCAGAGTTCCATGATATATGTGGGCTTGTAAACACAGACAATTCATTTGACATTATTTTATAATTTGTACATTTTCCTGACTCGTTTCTACCAAGTATTCATTAGTTAAGATGCATATTATTCTGACAAATAATATGTCAATATAATAATCAATATAATGTTTAAAACATTTGGCTCAGCCGTTAGTATCTGTGCTTAAAATTGTTTTGACAGAGATCAGAGGAAATGGAGGTAGTGCGTGAAGCCATTGAAAGTCTACGAAGTTGTTTTAGACCACATGACTCTCATCACCACACACTGGATACACTAGAACAGGTAATGTAGGTATACGCTTTTTGTGTTACAACCAATGAAATTCCAAAGCCACCATTGAAAAATGGGCTGACATTTTTTTTCTTTCTTGTAGAGTATTTATGCAGTCCAGTCCTCAACAAATCAGCCAATCCACTATTTGGATTCTGATCCAGAAACCAGTAATATAAAGGCAAGGACAGAGTATTTACTTACGCCGTTTTCATGAGTGGTAATTTACATGTTTAAATAGGTCTAAGAACTCTTAAAAAATTGTTATTTCATGGTCAGGTTGACGATGTGGCCTTATCTTTTTTCAGGGAGTAAATGGATTTGACCATAGTAATGGATACAATAGTAAAACACCAGCATCTTCTAGAACTCCAGGTAGTATAGTATGCTTAGCTTGTTCCTTGGCTTTGCAGAGTGAGGTTATAAAATAATAATATTGGCCAAAAATTGTTTTGCACATGTGTAGCTTGAGACAGTTGAATCTCGCCTAACCCATTTACTGGTATGCATATTGTGGGTTGGCGTCTGCCGTTGCTTAGCAACAAAGCCATCAGAATTCAAAACCACAAGAAACTTGTTTGGCTGTTTCTTCTGCCATTTTAGCGATCAAGAAATGCTTTTTGTGATGAAGAAAAGTTGAACATTATTTCACTAGATCATGACACATTCTAGGCTTCTGATCAGAGTTGTCATAAAGAGCCATAACCCACAACACCTGTTACGGCTGAGCTTGATCACTAACTTTATGTTACAGGTGATCAAAGTGGAAAGCTAAAGGTGGCCCTATAGATTTTTGTGAGATGTTCCAGATGAATCTTCATTTGCTATGGCTGCTTCAAAACTTAATGACAGCCCTACTGATTACGACTCCGACTCCATCACTAGTGAAAACCAGCCTTTAAACCTATGTCTAGTAGATACCAGCGGTGGTCAGTGCCCTAGATTGCTATATCTGTCATGGTTTTTTATGTGCCGTTGGGAAACGATCCAGGGCCTTAACAGCTCTGATGTCTGGTACCCAACCAGTATTGTATGAGCTAATGAGTCCTGAAGCTAACCCGTCAGATAAGATAAATCCACAAGTATCACAATTTGTTTTTGGTTAATGACTTTTATTTGGTTACAGGAGGTGCTACTTCTGGAACATCAGGAATCAGCACCAAAGTACTGTACTTTACAGAGAAAACTGTCACACCTTTTCTTACATCCATTCCCAGAAGGTGAGAGTAGTAGAGCCCTGTGAATGCAATGGTTAGTAGAGGCAGTGTGGCCGAGTGGTTAGAGTGCTACACTTGTAATCCGGAAGCCCCGAGTTCAAGTCCCGCCCTGACCGCTAGCTGGATTTGTCCACGGTAGTCCCGAGTTCAAATCCTTGCCACGCTTGTAAATAGTCGACTGGTTTGCCTTCTACCTGTTGGGATTCTAAAACATATTATGTTATACAATGTATTTGAATAATTATTGTTTCATTATCGCTGAAAAGCCCCTTAAGGAGAGTGGATAATTAAGTACTTATTCTTCTTCTTCTTATTATTATTATTATGGTTTCGCACAGTGCAACTACTGGAACGGGGGCACTTGAAAGAAGATTATCCAATCACAATGTTTTTTGAAAACAGAAGGTTCTCAAGTTTTTTTTCAATGTGAACAGACTAATAAAAATCAAGGGAAAACTATGCAAGCAATGAAAATTTTGAAAACCAATGAACTTACCTGACTTTCAGAAAACAGCCCTCAAATTTATGATTGTTATTGGTCTGTTTGCAAAAAACAATTTGAGAATCTTTTGTTTTTGGTTGGTTAATCTTCTTCCAAGTGCCGCCATTCGAGTAGTCACACTGTAAATACTAGCTGTGTGAAGTAAAAACATGCTTGTTTAGTCTATTGGAGTGTGTTCGTACAAGTGGGTCGCCTTGAACTGCAAGCTCTTCCTCCTGTCTTTAGGTTGTAATATTGGGTTACTGACTGAGTGTACTTTCTTGTGGATTTCAGATTGGGAGAAATAACTTTAGGGGATTTTAAGGAGGCTATTGACAGACCAGGAATGTTTCGTTATCACTTCAAAGCATTAGACCCTGAATTTGGAACTGTCAAAGAAGAGGTGTGTACATGTTCACTTTTTAACTATTAACTGTTTTTGTGCATGATGAAATGAGGACCTGTACCTTCTCTGAAAAAAAAAAGGAATGGTGTGGATCACAGTCACACAGTCATACCCAGAAAAAAGCTGTAGTATGACAATTTTTTTTTTTGCATAAATCTGAGAAGAAAATAAAATGTTCTGTCTCTGTTCTAGCTAATAATTTTTTATCGCAGGCAATTTTAAGTTTTCCTGTTTCAACTTCATAAGCATACCTTATCATACCCCCAAACAAAAGAAAACAAACATTACCTGAGATAAAAAGTAACTTCATCTCCAACATGAATTGAACTAATAGTTTCTTAGATCCTTCTATGCAGTATTTTAGTGTGATTACATGTATATTGTTTTATTAAAATCACAACATAGTCAAGAACATTTTCAGTGCTTAAAGCCCAACTTTTTTAGAGGATATATTATTTAATAGTCACCAGACATGTATATCATAAAAGTAAAATACAGGAAAGTTTTGAAAGAATTAGGTGCATTGACTGCCCAACCATAAAAAAATACATTCAGTGGTGCACATGACATCTCAAAGCTTTTTATTTAATACCTTGGCAACTAGTGTAAATTATAAAGAAAACAAAGTGAAAATTATTTCTCTACATGCAAGATGTTGATCTCTTGTACGCTTTAGAATGACCATAAACATGATTAAGAAGAGTACTATGACTTAGCCAATACTTTCGCTGCAATCTCATGATGACCATGGTTGTAGCCTGTGAACAGCAGACGCATTTCCGGTCGTCGCTTCTCTCCCTCCGGAAATGCGTCTGCTGTTCGCAGGCTACCATGGTTGCAGCCTGGAGTGCTTGTTTCAAATGCAAGTGGCATTTATTCGTGATAGAAGATTGCTAATTATTAATTACAGGTTATTGACGACAGTGACTTGGTGCCTGGCTGGGAAGGAAAAATTGTGGCTTGGGTCGAAGATGATACAGGACAAAAACTTTTGAGTAATCAAGAACAAAATATGTCATGATGAGGATTACATTCAAATTACTAATTTTAATTATTAGCTATAAATAATATTATTGTTTGTTAGATATATTATAATGATGTGTACAAAGCCTGCACAAGATAAATGTATAGCAAAAGAGGTACCTTTGGGGTGAACCTTCCGACATGGGGTTTTAAACTCCCTAGACAACGTGAATAAAGAAATAGTATGTTTGGAAATAGGTGTCGCCTTCTCGGCAACAGCAAGTTTTAGATTTGAGGATGAGAATGAGTATGAGATTTAATTCAGAGTTTTTGCATGTGTTCTCAAAAAAGCGATGCCCAGGAAAGCTTCATTTCACTTTTTTTCACCAAAAAAATCAGTACAGTTATAATATTTACTCTGAAGGAGGTGAAAACCTTCTCCCAATAGCAAAATTATAAATCCTCTTATGTTTGATAACTTGTTCCCTCCACATCCTCACCAAAACTTGTAGTAGAATGAAGACTGCTATCACATTTTTCTGCCAAAATGACACTGGTTCACGGGTGAGTAATACTCAGTATTGAGAGAATCTGCTGATACTCGTAGTCATCCTCATCTCAGAATCTAAAGCTCACTATTCATGCATGCCAATTATTGTATTTGGGTGGTTGTAAATAATAGTACAATAGAGTATTTTCACTCATGTGGCCAGCATCTATGCAAGTTTACTGGAACAGAAGGAAGAGTTTTCATAAGAAAAGAGTTCAACTGCCACAGGATTGGTTTGGGACACCAATATGGCCTCCATTTCATTGCTTTGGGACACCAATATGGCCACCGTGATGTCATGTGAAAACACTCTATACAGTCAAACCTCCAATAAACGACCAGCCAAAATGTATACGGTAAGTACCTCCAGTTCTCTTATTGGAGGTGGTTGTTTACAAGAATCGAACCACTGGGGGTCGCTTCCGAGTGAAGGTCAGGACTCATCTACTTTATTAGCCTGCAGTGCAGGCGCATTTTCGGCAGGTGAAAGCTGCTTGTTTATGTTCATACTGTTGTAACTGCCATCTTTGATGTTATGATGGAGGAAGATTAGGGAACCCCGCTCCTTTTGACTCGCCCTGTTTCCCTCTTTTTGAGCTTTAACATGGTGCTTTCGTGAGCAAAACATTAGCACGCCTGAAGAAAACACCTGCACTGCAGGCTACTACTTTATGGAAGATAATTTATTGCATGCAATATGTTTAGTTCCATGTTCTCACTAAAAGTTCTTTGTATATTGAAAGCAGCATTGTAAAATAATGCAGCAAACATAGATATCACACCATGCATCAAGGGATAACTTACAAGAGGTTAAACGCAAGAGAAAATAATAAAAATGTCAGCCCCCCAAAGTGGTTGTGATTGCTTACAGGAGGTGGTTGTTTGTAAGAGTTTCAAGTGCAAGGCTTTGACAGGGAAAAATCTGGTGTTTTGGGTAGTGGGGTCACTTATGTTAGGTGGTCGCACATGGAGGTTTGACTGTATTGAGTTGTTTATTGTCATCAGTTTCAGGACTTTGCTCCAGCAGATACCAGTGGCCCTTAGCTCCTTACTTTTTCGCTCTTGAGTGACTAGGAAATGTTAGTTTTTTTCCATAAGAAAACATCTGCAAAGTCATTTGTGGGAGATAATAAGGAGCTTAGCCAACAACGATTGCAACATCAACAAGAACGGCAAAAAGGCAATAGGTCTAGATTAACAAAACAACAACCCTGCATGTGCATTATGCTTTTTTATACATTTCTTTGCCGTCACTGCACGACTACCATATGAAAAGACCTAATTTCACGTTTTGTGGAGAATGTGAACACAAGACAACAACTTTATTTTCCTTTTGCTGAACTCCATACAGTCTTTTATAATTCAATTCCAGAAAAAATTGCCAACATTTGATGAACTGAATGAAATAGGATAAGTGCGATAAAGTTTGAAGCAGCACAACGTCACTTTTTAAGTGATGTTTTCGTAGCCATCACAGTCGTTGTTGCTTAAGCTCCCTAATAATACAATAGAAATGCCTCGTTTTTGACTGGTAAACAAGTCATGCTTAGTTGTATTATTTTTTCCTGCTCTGAAAGTTTACATTTCATGCGAAATATATAATAATTTATTACTACTAATAATATTATTTTGATGACTTAAAAATGTTACTTTATAACATTTGTTATTTGTACCAGTCTTTCCTCTAAAATGCACTGAAACCTGCTGGGTGAAGACTGTGATTGTTCTTGAGTGAGTGGAGACCTATGTAGATAGAATGTTTAGAATTTTTGGCCGAGCAAACAAGTCTTAAGCACAAAAGTACATACAGTGGAGCTTTGATTTAATGAACCTCTGTGTAACGAAGTCCTCAATACAGCAAACAATTTTCTCTATCCCAGTAATAGTAAAATATGTGAAAAGGACTGCAATATAATGAAACCTCATTTTAGCAAACAAATTTTTCCAGTCCCTTGGCCCTTCGTTATGTCGAGGTTCCACTGTAGTTCACTGTACTATTATGCTAAGTGCAGACTTTGCATGTGACAGTTAAGGAATTGCAAACAAGAGTGTGAAATGTTGCAACTTAACGTTAAGCTGAATACAATGTTTCAATGCATGCCTGTATAACCTGGAGTTATTATGGCATGTGGTCTTATTTAATGTAATACTTGCAGAACCATTATTATGTACATAATGTAGGGAAATATTAATATGAGTAGAATGACTATTGGTGACTAGGATTACTTTCACATGGTTCTCTTAAAAAAATGTTTTTAATACAAAATTTAATATTGTTACATTTTGCACAACGTCCAGCACCTGTTAGTGTGGAATAATATTATCAGAATGTAAGTAAAGTGTAGATAAGAATAGAAATAACATGTGTATTTGTGCCAGAGGTGAAAATAACTATTATAAAATATATTTTGCTTTATTTAAGAGAAGTGCTCTTAATTTTGCCTTTGGAGGAAAAAATATGGCAGGTTTTAAACCTTCTGAATCTTAAATTGTGACTACTGTAAACAGGGTCACCGAGACAAATCGACTAATCAGATCAATCGTAATTATCACTGTCTTAGTAATAAAACAATTTTTTTTGAGAATTTTTTTTCTTCAGAATTAGTGTGGTTTGTAACCTAACTTCAACAAGCTCAACAGCAATGAAATCTTATTTACATTTTTTATAAACCTTAAAATCTTAAATTGTTCTTTACAAATTCAGGTATTAGTATTACAAAACTGTTGAAAAAATGACCAAGCATTCCAAAAAAATTAATAGGAGCAAAATGGTCTAGAAAAAAGAACATGAACGTTTTTTTGCTTCGATATTATGGCTCAACCTTCTATAAAAACAATATACAAATGTTCTGAAGAATAAAAGGGAATCAGATGTTTTGTCTTCAAATTATACAAAATAACATCAATAAAAATTACCCCAGTCCCCAGCGTTTTTCTAGCCATTTGTTACAACCCAGGAAGTCCTGTTTTTTTTTCTACCTGCTAAAATGTTTTGTTGTACACTGTAGTAGGGGAAAGAATAAGTAGAAAAGTAGTGAATAGGTTAATGTAGAAACTTTTTATATGTGTACAAGATTGTGCCAAGTGAGGCTATGTATTCATGTCCCAAAAACAGTTCCGCCTTTCATGAACATAAAAATCAAAGTCATGGCATTTGCCACATGTTTTAATGCCGCATCGATACTCCACAGGCTGCCCATTGTCATCTTCTCCTTGGCATAATTTCAGTTTACAGGGATACCAGCTTATGCAAACTTCACTTCTACAGATACACTCTGCACTGAGTTCCGAAGTGTCCTTGCAACGTTTTAACACCTTTAAAAAGCCAGACTGATCCTGTGATGCTAACTCTAGCTTGTCAAGATCTTCTCGTGTTGAATTCTCTGTAAGTAAAAAAAGGACTAAGATGTTACTTGTCCACTTAAGGCACAGGAATAGGCTGTTTTCAAGTAGCCCCAAGCCTCTGTTTCAAAGTGAGGCTAAGTGCGAAGCCATTGATATGAAAAATATTAATGATTTTTTCTTTCTCTTGCAAATAAATTACTTTTTCACAAAGAAGGTTTTGCACTTTGCCTCATATTGAAAGCCAGTTTTTTCAATTCAGAAATGGCCTACTTGTTTAGAATAACAGGAAGTAGATTCTCTAACAACTGAGAAAAAAATTGAACACCTACACAATTTAATTCCAGATTATGGTCAAGATTATATGATCAGCACAAAGTCATATCCAGGCTTGGTTACCATGACAACTGAACTCATATGTTCTGTTCGTAGAGATCTTATGCCATATCAGTGAAGCTTCCAGACAAGAACATTGACCTCACACATACAAAGTGCCCGACTTATAAATGCACGCAACTTGTTCATTGGCACATTGATGAACAACATGCCCTTTTCCAACTGTCACTGGTGACTTCTTTCAATTTTCCATTGATGACCTTTCACTAAGTCATCAGAACGTCACTGGAAAATGTCCAGTGGTTGCAATGTTTGGAAGTAGTTGGAACACTAGGTATCTAACTAAAGGCTCAGAAGCCACTGAAATGTTATTACAGATCTAGGTGAAAGAGAGGGGAAAATCTTCTTGTAGATTTGACGTGAGAAAAAACTGTCAGTAAATGAGTCCTATATCCATGGACAGCAACTAGGGCCATGATGAGAATGCAACAGGCTCGTTCATCTGAGGGGCAATGAGGGTTCTTCAATCCCACCTTCTCAACTGAAATTTTCTCTCAATCCTGTTATCACATTTGGTCAATAGCGGCATCCTGCATCCAGTGCATACTCTCAATCCTGAATCTCACCCAATTTTACTTTAACCCTTTGAGTCCCAATGGTGACCAACATCAATTTTCTCCTAATGATATCCATACATTGACAAGAGATTAGGTAGGTAATGAGAATTAATAAAATGATCATCCAAGAGAAAATGCCTTGATCTCTTATCAAATTCTCTCAACACATTCTTTAAGGAAATGTATGGAGACCAGTTTGGAGAATTTGTACCTGTATATGCCTTCAAATAAAGCAAACCCCACATCCTGTAAAACCTTTTGGGAACCCTCACAACTCTCCCTGGTGGCTGAGCACTGCATACCTGATAACAATAACTTGGGATCTGTTCCTTTGAACAACACCTTGCCAGCATCTTTACACAATTCTGTCAAGTTTTTATCCAGGACATCAGTAGAAGTGAGGCTGACAACATGATCCATGATATGAGAATCACTTCCAATATCATCTTCTGGAATTCGAATTGTGCTGGGGTTTTTCTGCAAATGGAATACAAATTTTGTCTGGGTTTGCTCTGCAACACCAATGTTTCATCATCATCATCATATAAATTTAACATTATCATTATACTGTAAAATAATATCAACCACGAGAATGACAAATTTTCAAACCTACTAAGGAAACAAAATTGGTTTGAATTATAACAACGGGTTTTGGTTTGAATTGTTTAGTTGGGAGGTTAATTTTATTGAGAAACTAGGAGTTTGAGACTTGCCATTAATAGGGCATTAACAAAATTTTTATATTTTTTATTAATGATAATAATAATAAAATACAAGCTGGTAGTGGAAATAATATGAAAAGTGTGTCGTAATGCAAATGATATTAAGTTGTCAAATAAAATGGTTCATTGTTTTTCACCAGTTTTGTTATTTTATGAATGCTATTATTATTATTATGATCAATAATGTACTATTAACCTGTCTCAGCTTTGACATGGCATCAGAAGAGATAAACTCATCTTCTACAAGTTCTGTTACAAAGCACATGGCTTCATACGAACTTTCAGCTTTGTCCATTTCCCCAAGAACAGTGACCTGAAATATCTTCCGTTTCTGAATGAGTAGAGAAAACATATTTATCAATATCGTGACTATAATATTTACGCTCTGTAAAACACTCAGGTGTATGTGTAATTTGAGGAGTAATACACAAACTACAAAACACCCATACAACCTCCTTCAATATTTAAAGAGTATTGATTAGTAATCTTTAAGAAAATTTATAAGGGATAAATTTTTGGACACTTTAATGACAGAATCTGAAAAAACTGTGCACTGTGTTTGAAGGAAAATGTACTTTTTGCGTATGAAGTATCTGTGGGATGTCTCACCAAATATTTCTTTTTTACGTAAGTCTGAGCTTGAAGTTTAGAGGCATCCAATAGCCTACTTTGACCATATTGAAGGTCACTGGAACAAAAAAGATTTGTATTTTACCTTAAAATAATGTTATCCTGTGACTAAATTTTCGACAGTAATAAAGGATTTTTTTTTACTGCTTTGTCTGGCAGTCAAAATTTTCTCATGTTACCCTTTTGAATTCTTTGTCTCCTAACAAACAGCTCTGAGCCCTAACCATTTTCACATAATCTACGCAAAAGTAAAGAAAATCTGACTACCAGGCATCAAGTATATGTTTTGAAACTTCTGTCCGACCACAGGTGGCCCAGACATAGTGTGTGTCAATAACATGGACAAAATGGGATGAGTCGTCGAATCTACCATGAACTAAATAGTCCAGCAGTCAAAATATTAACAAAACAAAGCTAACATACCTTTAACTGAACGTCTCCTTGTCTTTCCTAGCTGGTTAAAGATGCATTTTGTCGAGTTTTGCAATCGTAGGTACTGTCCACTCTTCAGTGACAGATTGCAAAATTCGACAAATGTCACTTTAACCGATCAGGAAAGACGGAGATGTTCAGTTAAAGGTATGTTAGCTTTGTTTTGTTTATATTTTGACTTCTGTACTATTTTAGTTCATGGGAGATTCGACAACTCATCCCATTTTGTCCATGTTATTGACACACACTATGTCTGGGCCACCTGTGGTCGGCCAGAAGTATCAAAACATATACTTGGTGTCTGGTTGTCAGATTTTCTTTACGTTTGCGTAGATTATGCGAAAAGGGTTAAGCCTCAGAGCTGTTTGTTAAGAGACAAAGAATTCAAAAGAGTACTGGACGTAGAGACAAACAACCTTCCTAGCTGTGTTAAAAGACAGCTAACAAGGTGTATCGATTAGTAAGAAGAAAGACACACATTTCAGTGGCTCGGAGGCTTGTAAGTTGAGGTCGGAGTCTTAAAGAACGAGAAAACTCTGTGTAGTGGTTCGATCTTTCGTCGGTACTGGCAAGCTGCCGAAGAAAGATAAGGTTGTTAAAGCGATATTTCATGCCATGTCGAGCCAACGATCCGAGCCATTTGAAATAACTTTCTAGGGTAATACCACGTTGGAGATAACGAAATCTGCTATAGCAGATGGCTGGTGCTCAAAAGGTAATATTTATGGTGGGAAAATGACTAGAAGCTTTGAAGACCCACGTTAAATAAAGTCAACATACCAAACGGAAGTCGATGTACACCGTAATATACCGACCCCCATGAGTCATAAAATCAATCGTAACGTAGTCTTTTGCGGGATCTGAAAAGAAACTCTTCTGAACTACGTCGCCATCTTTTGCTTTGATGTTGACAACGAGGTTTGAACAGCTGTTTTGGACGAGAAATACACATAAAATAAACCAAAAAATGGCCTCTTCGAGCGCCATCTTGTACGCTCAAATACGGAACATGAAGAACATGGAGCAGTGGAAGTGCACTTGATCACAGGCACCCCAAGCGAAATCCTGGTCTATCCCAGCACAAGTAGCCCAATACAGGATGCGGTAAAGAAGAGAGAGTAAACCGTTTACATTACAACCCATTAAACGGCCAGACGTAACACATATTTTAAGTAAGGTAAGCTGTTTTTTATTGAAATTCTTTTATTTTCGTAGGTTACAGAAAGGTTAGGTTTTTTCCCATACAAATCCTTATATTTCGAAATATTTTCTGTCGGTATAACTCTGGCCGTGAGGAATTTTGTAAGCCGAAATATTGGCCTATAATAAATCAGCCCTTTGCTGTAGTAGCAGCCTTGCATTCAGTTTTGGTTTATTTTACACATCAAGTGACGTCTGGTCACAGCGTCTCTTTAATCAGAGATCCGGCAAAAGGAACCAGTCACTTTTACTTACGCGTTGCGTGGACCGCTGCATTCAAATAGTTTTTCCTATAAAGAATTAGCAACAGCGATGAAATTTTTGCATGTACACTGATTTTCCCCTTGTTCTCCTTGTCTCCCCTGTTCCCCTTGTTCCCCCTATTGACCCTATTCCCCTGTACTCCCTGTTCCCCTGTTCCCCTTGTTCCCAATGTTCCCCTTCTTCCCCTTTTTTTACACTGTTCCCAACGTTTTGGGGAAAAAAAGCGACAGGTGGAAAAGGGGAACGAGGTACAGGTAGAACAAAGGGAAACAAGACAAAAAGGGAGAACAAGAGGAACAGGGCAACAGCGTTAACAGGGGAAAGAAGAGGAACAAAGGAACGAGTGAAAAGGGGGAGCAAAGGTAACAAAGAAAACAACGGGGGCAAGGGAAAAAATAGGAACAGGAGAACAACGGGAACAGGGAAAACAAGGGAACCAAAGGGAAGAGAGGAACACGAGAAAACAAGGAGAACAGGGAACCAGGAGGAACGAACGGAACACGGGAATAAAAGAAACAGGGAAACAAGGGGGAACGACAAGAAAATGGCTACAGTGAAACAAGGGTAATAGGGAAACAAGGGTGACAAGGGGGGACAAGGGTGACAAGGGGGAACAAGGAGGAACAAGGGGTAACGAGAGAGAACAAGGGGTAACAAGGGAGAACAGGGGGTAACAAGGGGTAACAAGAGGAACAAGGGGAACAAGGGGGCAACAAAGGGGTAACAAAGGGTAACAAGGGGAACAAGAGGTAACAAGTTGAACAAGGGGTAACAAGAGGAACAAGGAGGTAACAAAGGGGTAACAAAGGGTAACAAGAGGAACTAGGAGTAACAAGAGGAACTAGGAGTAACAAGAGGAACTAGGAGTAACAAGAGGAACAAGGAGGTAACAAAGGCGTAACAAAGGGGAACAAGGGGAACAATGGGTAACAAGGGGAACTAGGGGGATCAAGAGGAACAAGGGGTAACAAAGGGGTAACAAGGGGTAACAAGAGGAAAAAGGGGGAACTAGGGGGAACAAGGGGAACAAGGGGAACAAAAGGGGAACCAGAGGTAACAAGGGGTAACAAAGGGGTAACAAGAGGTAACAAGGGGAACAAGGGGTAACAAGGGGCTACAAGAGGAACAAGGGGTAACAAAGGGTGACAAGGGGTAACAAGTAATCATCAATGTAATTCTACCTGGAGTTTTGAAAACAGGGTTGCCTGAAATCTTAAGTCAAGTCCAGCACATTGCAGGCAATCTTTCAAAACTTAATTTGCTTAAAGCCCTGATACTTTTAGTGTAAAAATAACAATCTCGCTCTTCACGACTAACCACCCTCACCTCTTAACCATGGGCTCCAAATAACTTTCTGGAAGTGACAGAAATCAGTGCAAATTCCAGAAAATTTGCACGAGGGGGGCAACAGCCCGTCCCGTAGGGACGGGTTGTTGCCCCCGTTGGCCCAGATAATATTTTTTGAGGGGGGCTTCCGTCAAACTAAGTGTCATGTTGTTGCACAGACACAGGGCTATCATCTGGTATGCATTTGGGGTAGCCTGGTTAAATTGCAGGGGGGTGGGGTTGTTGTTAAGACTATGCTTTGTGCTAGAGTGCAGATTCGCTGGGTTTTTGTGCCTGGGCTTACCCCTGTCTTTCAAAGCTCAATGTCTCCCTCAAATTAAGGGGGGGTTGTGTCTGACTGGGTGTCATGTTGTTGCACAGACACAGGGCTATCATCTGGTATACATTTGGGGTAGCCTGGTTAAATTGCAGGGGGGTGGGGTTGTTGTTAAGACTATGCTTTGTGTTAGAGTGGGGATTGGCTGAGTTTTTGTACCGGGGCTACCCCTGTCTTTCAAAGCTTAATGTCTCACTCAAATTAAGAGGGTGTTGTGTCTGGCTGGGTGCCATGTTGTTGCACAGACACGGGGCTATCGTCTGGTATGCATTTGGGGTAGCCTGGTTAAATTCCAGGGGAGTGGGGTTGTTGTAAAGTTTGATGTGGTTTTGCACTCTTATGCAGTTTGTTTGTGGTGTTTGCATGCAAGCAATGACCCACTCTGTTGATAATGTTCCTAGTCAGCAAGCAGTTGAACTGCTGGTTTTAGGACTTGGTTTTGTTGAGCAGTGTTGGCTTAGATTGTTTTTGGGAGACCAGCTTCAATTAAAAATGGGCTGAACTGGGGAATTGGCTTTGCAATCGGTGACACCGAGACTATAAATTGCTTCTTAAAATGCCTTATTTTCCAGATTAATGAGGAAAACTTCACTTTTGTTACTTTCTAGACAGACGATTCTATCAAATGGAAGCTCATGTATTCAATAATTTCTTTTTGAGGTGAGATTTTCCTTTTCAAGTAACAAGGGCCATCAAATTAACAATCAGTGCGAGAGACTGACATTTTTTGGTAGCCCGGTTTTCAAAAAACCAGGTATAATTATACTAAAACAATTATCGCCGAAGGCGACTAATTGTTATATAGCAGGTATACGAAAGGTAGGGTAAGGTGTTACCCTTCTACTCCCTTGTACACTTGATAACAGGCTCCCCAAGCGAGATCCTGGTCGTTCCCAGGCCGTTAAAAGACACAACATAATTAAATGAAGAAACATAAATAAAACGTGTATAAGTGGACACCAAAGAAATAAGGTTCACACCCTGTACAAGGCTAGTGCACTGGATCCCAAACTTTTCTCCCTACCCACATTTTTTCACGGGATCCTCAGTTTGTGTAAACTCGCAGATACCGCTTCTGATCAAGGCTCTGTGTTTATTCATAGAGATTTCCCTGTAGCATTATTTCAAAAGGTACGGTCTCTTTTCTGTACGACTTCAAATTAACAACGTACGGCAATTCATTTTAATTCCGTTGCTAGGACTTTTCTTCCATTTCTTAAGGGAAGCGACTTGACGCAGGAGCTTGACGATAAGATTGATAGCTTTTTTTGCCACAAGTTACAAACGTCCCCGCAGATGTTTGCTTTTTTGCAATATTTACTGGTGTGCGAAAAACTAGTATGTATCGCGACGGAAACCTCTGCTTGCGAGGTATCTTCACTGACCGAAGTATTTTGAAACTCAGTGTTACAAGACACGTTTCAGGCCTTTACACGCGTGCCTTATCACGTGAATACCTGATGCAAGAGGGATTCGAACATTTAGTTGGTTGGTTTCTGTTATTCACTCAAACTAAAATCTCGAATCAGTACCTGAGCACCAAAAGTTTTCACTGTGGCCCGGCTCGCCCCCAGATGGCAAGCTTTCCCTTGAGTTTTAGACATTTTGAAAGTTGCCAGCCAAATCTGGATCAGACTAAACTGAACAGGATCAATTCGCTTGATTAAGGTTTGGGATAGGGCTACAGCCGTATATCTCGCATAATCGCTCATAAGCCTCTAACAGTTTCTCTTACGTCACTTCGCCACTTCGCCACTTCTCTTTTTCTACTCATCTTATATTTTTGATGTATTTTACTAATAAATAAATAAATAAATCAGTATCTGATCCCGCCTGTCAGCATGACGTCATTTCTAAATCTACAAGACTGATAGACAACGGAAATTTGTTTACTTTATTACTCAGACCAATACTCCTGCTGAAACGGTACAAGTGGTTTAAGTCTGTATGAGGGAATCACTGTCTGTCACCCTTTTCCTTTCATGGTTGACCATGGTTACAATTAAAACATCTAGACTAGAGGTTTCTAAAAATGCTTAAAAGATTGAGAGTAATTTCCCGGGATATAGGTGTGGACACGAACATGACATATAGTCCATATACAACTGAGGACTTTGATTGGGAAGTGAGGGGTCACCTACAATCCAAAGGTTATCTGAGGTAATGAAGAATATCCTAAGAACAAGTTAATAGAAGCTGTGGAAGTGTTATTCCGACAGCTTTAACATAAGGAATACAGAGAAATTAACAGGACTGCTACTGTATGCGCGCCTTCCCCTGTTTCTTATCCTTGGCGTTCCTCCGGAAGTTGTACAGACTGCTCCTGACAGAACTCATGTAAAGCAGGGGCGGATCCAGGATTTTTTTTAGGAGGGGGTGCACTCATCTCTTGCTCTTCTTCAACACCAATAAACCACATAGTTATTTTTTTTGGCAGAATACCAGTTGTATTAGAAAACTGCAGGTCATCTCATGGGGGGGGGGGGGGCGCACCCCCTGCACCCTCCCCCTAGATCCGCCCCTGCATAGGGCGTATCCGCCCTCTCCGAAAAAAAATAAAAATCTATCGATAAGAGCAGTCAGTCCTGATTGTTTTAAAAGAGGGTAATTACAACCAAGAAGAACTTCAATCATCTGCAATTTACTATCCATCCCATCTTGCCACACTCCAGAGTGGAGAGTTTAAAAACGCTGATTTCTACGGAACTTTTATGAGAACGATGACGTCACAGTATCTAATTTCGCGCGGGATAAAAATGTTTCACTGCATGTCATTGACCATCTTGCCTTTTTAGCCTCTTTTTTAAAACGATGCGTAGCATGTTTCACGGCAATTTTTTCTTTCTGTAGGGTAAAAGAATTAAGCTTATCACGTTTAGAATATTATCTAAAACTGAACGTAAAAAAGCCTCTTTGAGCAGATACGGGTCACGGGATGACGGGCGCACAAATACGTGTGGACACGAATATTTTTGCGATGTTTGCGGTCGCGTGAAAGCGGGTTCCAAGGCTATTGGTTTTTTGGAATGGATCTGAAGTGTTTCTAAAAATAGACTTTATTTGCGACGACGCATTAGAGCATGACCTAAAGCCAGTGTTAACCAGTGACATTCGTATTTTCCGTGTAATTCTCGCTCAGCACACTTTCCTGAAGTAAGGTAAAAAAAAAGTAATAACTGGCACGGAGGGCGACGATTGTTGCCGGATTTTTTTTGCTCGGGACAAGATCGTGGTTCCGTGATCACTGAAAATACTGCAAACAAAACAAAACAAAGCTAAAAGGTAAGACCATTCATTACCATAATATCGCGGAGATAGATTATCACGATACTAGATAAATACAGTAGAACCCCGATAACTCGAACTCTGAAGGGAAACGAAAAACAGTTCGAGTTAGCGGGGAATTCGAGTTATCAGGTTAAATTTCAGCGAAATTTTGATCAAGGGAAAGGAGATTTAGTTCGAGTTAGGAGGGAATTCGAGTTATCCAAATTCGAGTTATCGAGGTTCTTCTGGATCAAAATTGCGACCATCCCTCATAAGCCCGGGGGGGTACTCCCTTATAAGGGCTTAATGGGGACGTGCGGCCAGCCAGGGTATGTTTTTCGGGATTTTTGTCTTAAAAAGGGTATCGATTTTATCAATTTTTGTCTTAAACAGGGTATCTTTTCTTAGACAGGAGCCCATAACCCTGTTCTTAGACGATAAACAGACTGCGCTTATGTTCTACGAATGTCTTAAACTGGGTATCAAAAATCGGACTTCTGTCTTAAACAGGGTAGGAAAATCAGCGAATTTTGTCTTAAACAGGGTCAGGGTATAGGGAACCGAGCCGCACCTCCTCACCAAAGGATATATCGAGTACCCCCCCCCCCCCCCCGGGCTCATAAGCCAATAAAACTTGATCTTACCTTTAGGGTAAAATGACAAAAATTGGAAAAACTGTTTGAATGCAGAGAGATCTACGCAAAGCGTAAATATAACTGACTGGTTCCTCTTACCGGATCTCTAATCAGTAAAGAGATGCTGTAGCCAGAAGTCACTTAAAGTGTAAAATAAGACAAAACTGAATGCAGGGCTGGCATTACGGCAAAGGGTTGATTTATTATAGGCCTATAATAATCAGCTCTTTGTCAGCAATCAGTTTTTTTTGTGACAAAAATTGGTTTTATAAAATGAGATGATGAGCGAATTCAGTTGCGAGTGCTAGGCCGAGCAAAAGCCTTGAAAAATGCTAGCGCTCGAAACGTGTCGGCGATTTTTCCCATTTTTCGACCTCTTCCGGCTTGAGAAGCGTTGCGTGACGAGACAAAGAACAGAGGCGTAGGAGACAGCCTTCTCTTGGCCTTGGCCGGTCGCAGTCACGTTCTTAATTTTTTACTCTCTTTAATATCAAAATAAATTACTAGGGATCTTTTATTCGCAGTTATTAAAATAAAGCTGGCGCAAAAAAGTTATCTACCGGTAGCCCTTAAAAAACTTGCCGACACATTGTGAAAAGGTGAAAAGGGAAACGTTCGGTGGATGAACTGAAAAAAATCGTGAAAAAATTATGTGAAAAAATGCAAATTTGTAAGTCTTGTCAAAAAGGTCAAACGTCAGGAAAACCCTTATCACGAGGCTTGCGGTAAACATTGTTAACAGTTTTTGCATTTTAGTCAGTAGCGGATCCAGGGGAGGGGACCGAGGGGCCCGGCTTCCCCCCCCCCTCCCCCCACTTATTTTTAGACCAAAATGAGGCCCGAAGGGCCGAAAAAAATTTTGGGGGGGGCCGGACCCCCCCTTATCTCAGGGTCTGGATGACCGTTCCCCCCCCCATCCTTATCTGAAGGCCTGGATATGTCCGCTAGGGTTTTTGAGGTAAAAACCAGTATATCTATAACACAAAAAATATTACTCGACGACGCTTTAAACTTAAAGTATAAGATTATATTCATCTTCTTGGCGGTCATTTATGTAAAAGTTTAGCAGTTATTTGCATTTGGGAGATGCCAAGCGGATGTCGTAGTTTGTGCGTGACTTCCGGTTTTTCACAACATGCGAGCGAGGTGACCCTTTTATCAGCCGCCACTCAAACGATATTTGATCGATTCCGGAGCGATACGCCGCATAAGAAGTCGACAATTCAAGCGAAAATCGCTTTTGGTTGATCTTGAAAAATAAAATGCAACGTGAGGACTCGTTGCCTGTGTTCTCGGCTGACGAAGATAAAAGCATTGATCATGAAGGTAAATATTATGTGATCGTTTTAGCAATCAATGGATTACGATATGTTCACATCAGGGTTCATATTAAATAGACGTCTTTTGATGAAAAATGGCCAAAACTTAGCAAGGATCCATACCACCTCATTGGCTTTTTTGCTCGATTTTTAAGATGGTTTTAATTTGATTTTCATTTTTTCAATCAGGCTCACGCGATATATTCAGATATATTGTTACGAAACTATTAGTAGCTCGTTGGCATGTATATTCCATTCTGGCTGGAAATCACTGCACATTTTGTGGAAGTTCACTTTTTTGTAATTTTTAAACTTACTCTTAGATCACATATATATATTTATTTTTAAAATTCCACAAAATTACGACACGTCTTTTAAGGATCGCTTGTTCGATCAGAAAATTATCTCGTTGGACCTTGGAGGTCAGGAGGCGGTTCGCTCTCTGCAACCTCCAAAAACCCAGCCCGAGCGATATCTTGCCAATTTTTGATCCATCACACTTCAAAAAAAAACCATTTACATATCACGGCAGCATCACAAAAAAACTCCCTCTGTAGAAATAATTTTTTAAGCACATAAGACAGTCCCGGGGGAGATCTTTTGTCCTTAAATTTGTTTTCCCTCGAGCTTTTCGCTAGATCAGTGCAGGTCACCTGATAATTTAGGGCACTCAGGAGACGTAGCCCGCTTCTTAGATCTAATTTTTAATCAACTTAGGCGGTCCTTAATTTCTCATCATCCCAATCTGTCTGTATTCCTGAGTCGTGATCAGAAACAAATTGTTGGTTTGTTAGGATATTTCGGATACCTTGGTCATTTTCTTTTTGATGTCATGTTGTTTTCCCGAGGCTTTTCGCAACAAGCCAATCAAAGACTTCGTAAGATATCGCTGTCCGCTTATAACCAATTACAATGCGTGTAAAATCTCGGTTGATTTCATCTCAAAATGGCCGACGGTGGGGAACCGGTCGACAGACCAAGCGCGCATTCAAAATCCCTGGTTATAGATATACCAGTAAAGCGCAGTGAAACGCCAGACTCGTCCAGTTCTAAGGAAAGGCTTTTCTCCCCAGATTCAGCCAGACGACAGCGATTTTTCAGTGAACCTTCCAAACTGGCGAACGTGGTGGGACAGGTTATAGCTCCAAAAAAGCACGATGTCTTTCAGACTTTGCAGGAAACTTTGGAAGTTCTCAACGACGAAGCTGTTGTATCAAGAGACTCGCACAAAAAGGAAGGATTATGGTGTCATCCTTTCGAGATTCCTCGGCATCCTATCGAGCAGATTGCGTTAAAGAATGAGGAAATCGACTTG
The DNA here is from genome assembly GCA_964035705.1 of Porites rus. NCBI lineage: Eukaryota > Metazoa > Cnidaria > Anthozoa > Scleractinia > Poritidae > Porites > Porites rus. Next base: position 26,655,576 of record OZ038000.1, read on the forward strand.
CAAAGGCAGCATTCTAAAATGATGAACAGTTTAACTGAGCATGAATTTTCAGAGTTCGAAGAAGTCATAAAGAAAGAGAAGGAGGATCCCGATGATCAGATAGACCAAGAACATCGCCCTTTTTACCAGAGAGTTTCGATTTCTGGTGGAGATATTAGCGGGGTATGATTGATTATTTATTTATTTGAATTACTTCCTTAAGTTTAATACTTGACTGTTTTTATTAAATGTGGTGTTAGTTATATTAAATATGGTTGGTGGCTTACTGTAAACTACCCCCTGCCTCAACCCCCACTTATGCTCCCTTCCCAGTCACAGGTCCATCTACCTACAAACGAAAAAACTACATCTGGTTCCAGTTGTTTGAAGGCCGATTAGCACTTAACCTGGGGTTAAATTTAACCTTGGATTTCTTTTTCTTGTGTTTAACAGCATTTTCTTGCATAATTTTGTCTGTTATTTTTAAAGCTTCCAATCATCAACCTGTAGACAAAAAGAATTGAAACTGAAATGCTTTTGAATCTTTCAAATCTGAATTCAAATCTTGCACTAACCCTGTGTTATCTTAACTCACCTTTGAACAACTCAGCCCTGATTATAAGCCCCCGCATTTTAAGTCCCCCTCTATAGCATAGCTTGTATTAAAATGAAGTTTATCTTTTACAATGTTCTGAAGCTTAAAAAGCAAGTACAATGTAAATTCAAAAAGTGTATTGATTAGAACTAATGCTATGTAGCATGTTATGAAACCCTTTTTTCAGTCTGGTTATAAGCACTCCTGTTTTACAAGCCCTCCTAAGACCTCTCATGAAGAAGTTGTATAAGCCCAGGGCTTATAAGTGGAAGTTTGTGAATAGTTTATAGTGGAGTTGCCCAGAGTCATTTTACGTGAACCTATGTTGCCTAAAATTAAACTGAAGACGTTGCCTTACAGGGCTATGCAATCCCTGTCCTTGCATGCTTATTATTCTTCTTCAGGCTTGAAGAATGACAAATACACATTGTTAAGGCTGCTGTTGACTAGCGACAGAGTCGCAGTCGTAAGTGGAGTTGTAAGAGCACTTATGACCTAGTGAAAATCAAAAATTAGAGTTGTAAGCGGAGTCATAATCTCGATGGAATCAGGGTCTGAAGAATCAGAACGTTTCCATTTTCTTCCGACTCTGTTTACAACTCTATCGCTTACATTCCGCTCATGATCTAGTGAAAACCAGATTATCAGAGTTGGAAACAAAAGCGGAGGGATAAACCAATCACAATGCACGTTCCCGTGCTTTGTTTTTGGTCTAGTTCTTCTGCTTCTGCTTGTGACTCCGACGAACCAAAACACATAATGAAGGAGTTGAACAGGTTTCATAACTATTCCACGTTAATAACTATGCTGAGTCGTGGACGGGATTTGAACCTCCCCTCCCAAAAACACTGGGTGGGCACTCACTGAGGTATAGAGAAACTCATGGAGAGCAAGGCCATATATAATTGGTTAATATTTGACCTGTGTTCTATATACTTCTTGGATTAGCAGTATTTAGAGTGTACTGTATGAAATAAGGAAAGAATGAGAAAATTTGGCTCTGTAAATGAACGTGAAAGGTGGGATAGTCAGCTTGCTTTGAGCATGGGTAAACAAAGCGTAGGATTTCATCAACGGAAATAAATGTTAGATGGGCACAAAGTAACTCAGCCTAGGGATAAGCGGGTTACTAACTGGCACTTATCTTACACTGTTTTTATTTTTAAGGTGTCTATAGATGAACTCCAGCAGGCAGCAAAGCTCTTGGTAGAAGCATTATTTATAAGAGCAAAGTACATGGCTCTGAGTTTGCAAAGCTTTTGTCCTACAACTGCTCGGAAACTGAAGACAGTTCATGATGATTATGATGTTGAAGCCCACTTTACCTTACACAGACTTATAAGTGAACAAGGTGGGTGTGTGTCATAAGTGCTCATTATTGTGCCTGGCATTTGCAATTCAGGTCATGTGGCTAAGCAAATTTGTGACGCCCAGACAAACTCGGCCCCCTCAGTTTCCATAAAACATTTTTATCGGGCAGGTAACACTTAAATTTTTAAATTTCCAAGGGTGATCAACGCCCATTTTCTCCCAACAATACCATAAAAATGTCAAGAGAAAAGTTATGTGAAATATTAATATGATCACTTAAGGGAAAAAGCTTTGATCTTTCATCAAATTCTCGTAACTAATTCTTTAAGAAAGTCTATAGAATCAGTCTGGAGAATTTATATGTTGACATAGTAGCTTAGTGGATTAAGCTACAGTAAGTGGAAGTGTGCTGTTAATTAGCAAAAGTAGTATGAAATTTCCACACTCACAACCCATGGGAACTTCAAGTTACAGCATGCCCGCACCACAGACGAAACTAAACTCTGGTTAAGTCCATCTGCAGAACAGGGCTAAAATCCTTGTTTGGCACTCCAAGCTGTGCAGCAGGATTCAACTATGTGCCATGATTGACATGTTAAAAAGGCCACTGGCGGATGAAAGGAAATTCAAAATGCACTTCTGGTAATTAGTTGAGTCTGTTGCAGGCTTAGAACAAGGATCTTGGTACTGCTTTGCAGATGTTACTAACTGAGGTTAAATTATACAGCTTACGTCACAGCAAGCCTACTACTTATTCATTATTTCTTTTACTTAATTACCAGAAGATGACAGCTGCCTTCAACTTTTTTCTGTTCAGTCACCATACGACATTGAAGTGCCTGGCGACTGTGGATACCTTTTTGAGATGATTGACGGTGTAATACAGGTCACAGCCTGTAAAAGACAAATTGGGAGTGATGTTGTTGTTAGTGACACTGGGAATCCTGTTGTTCATCCTCGGCCTAACTTGCAGGAATTTTTCGAAGACCAGAATGTTCTCCTGGCTCTGTCAACCCATGGTCCTATGTGAGTAAAGTAATGTAACTATATTATTGACATGTTTTGTTGAATTCACCATTTGCAAATGCAGGCTGCAAAGAAATCGTTTTTACAGCTTGCCATTCGGGCAAGCTGAAGCTAGTATTTACTAGCCCAGACATCATTTCAACTAGCCCCAAAAGCTTTTTGATGCACAGGATTGATTTCACAGTTCTTCTTTTATTCCAATTCCTCAAAAAACATCACTTGGCCGTCGGGCAAGTCAGAAACAGAATTCACTAGCCCGATAGCAAAATCCACTGCTTTCTTTGTATGCTTCACAAAATAACATTTGAATATGATCTAATGCACTCAAATTGAGGTACAGTAAAGCACGCTGCACTCCCTATTACGCCCCTATACCACTTGTTTCAAACCATCTAAAGGGAACACCTAGCTTTCACACACCTTTGTAGAGCTTTGTATGGAGGAGACGCCATATTGGTGCACCAATATGGCTGCCAGAAATCAACAAAAACATTTGGAGTTCACTTTTTCTATAAAACAGCATGCAAAGAAAGTCATGTCCGATAGCCCAGGCTGGCTACTGAATTTTAACATCGGGCTAATGATTTTTGTTCTTAACTTGCCGGACAGGCAAGTGAAATTTTTTAAGGAATCCAGATCACAAAAGAATTATTTTTATGAACCCTGCTCATCATCGGGCTAGTTAAAAATGACTTTTGGGCTAGTATATACTAACTACAGCTTGCCCGAATGGCAAGCTGTAAACCTGACTTTTGTGCACCCTGAGAAAGGCTGTTTTTTTCACTCAGGAACCAGAATATGTGCGTATAAACATATCCTCTAATACTTGAAATGGTTATACACCTGAAAATCAAGAGGAGAGACTTTTTTTCAACGAGACAGCATTCCTATTTTGGTGTCACGCACTGTGAAAACTCGGAAGTTCAAATTGCTGTATTTTCGAAATGAAACATGCTACGGGAATGGAAACTTGTAGAAAGATTTATTTTTTTGTTTATCTTCAACCTAGTGTAACTAAGAATTTGTAAAACCTCACTATTTTGACTTTACAATTTGATGGTGTCACTGTGAAAACCATCTACAAATAAGCAAGCAGTTGTTCTGAATTCATCTAGAAAATCATTTGCCTACCGTCGCCTGAAGTACCTGGATTCCCGCCATAGCCTACATTCCTTGTTAAATGAGAACAGAGAACTTGCAGCCATGAAGGAAGTTGCTCACAGAGATTTCTACAATGTCAGAAAGGTAAGACAAGGGTAATGATTGTTTTTTATTTTTTTTCCCTTGTTGTTAGCTTTTGCTTCTTTTTTGTCTCCCTGGTCTCAGAAGATGTTTTACTTCTTTCACCTCAAATAATGACTTAAGCTGTAAAGTACAGTGAATAGTGCTGCATTAACAGGGAAGTTGAATACAAAAATTTAGTTTTATCTGATGATTTGATGAAGTAAATTTGCTGCCATAAAAATATATGAAGGGTGATGTTTCTAGGGGCATAGCTTGAGATTTTGAAAGTGTACAGATGATGTTCGCAGGTGTACAGATGATGTTGTAGCCCCAAAGGCAGCCCAACCTAATGGGGTCTGGGGGCATGCTCTCCCAGAAAATTATTAAATTTAGGTCTCAGAAATACCATTTCTAGCGTTTTGCACACGACATTTTCAGCAAATTAATATGCAATTAATTACTTATCTCTAGTGCTGTCAGTAAGGTAAAGTGTGTATGGGGAAAAAAAGGCCAGTGATGCCATCAGAATTGTGGAATAATAAAAGGATAATGAAAATACTAACACAAAGTCACCAATATAGTGCAAAAAATGTATCAGTCCTCCTGATTTAATTTTAACGAGAATCGCCGAAAGGCAATTTTTAACTGGGCTGCAAAGGGGCTATTTTTTCTGAGGGGAGGGGGCGGCTATACACATTCAGGCTACCATAAAACCTTGTCGGCAACCATTGCATGCAACAGAATCTCATTTGAGACTGAAACATAAACTCATTTAGAACATTGTACCCTTTTGAAAGACTTTCGTAACCAAAAAAAGAGTACCATTTTTAAGTGGGGGCTGTATAATAACTTTTAAATTCCACCATTATGAATAAAAATAAACAAGTTAGCCATTAATTCTAAACAGGAAACAATTTGCATTATTTCCACGCACCCCTCCCCCAATCCCTCTGTGCCCCAAAATATAGCGTGACAGTATAACGTGACTAATTTGACGTAACCGGAAATCCCAAAAATTGTTGTCCTCCTACGAGCATAAAATGCGACAGACTGAGCTGATTTACACTAGACAGAAATATTGTATTGTATGAAAACCAGAAGTATACTAAAACAGACAGTTAACTGCCCATTGATCCCGCCTGATCCAGGGGCCTCACTGACTGCATGGAGACTTTACTGAGCTTCTCACAAACATGCGAACTCTAAAGTTCAAAAGCCACCTTCACAATTGTGTTTATCGCTGCCGTCAATCATAATTACGATCACAAGCAACGAACCTTGCAACAGAGAAACACACAAAACGGATCGAAATCCACAAATCACAAACCATGACCTTTTGAACCCGTGAAGTAAAGTTTTGTTTCCTAAGAGGTCCGTTTAAATGATTGACAGCAGCGAAAAACGCAATTGTCGGTTGGGTTCTGAACTTCAGAATTCGCATGTTTGTGAAAAGTGCGATCCTAATTTGCGGTCCACAGTCTACATGAAAAGGCACTATTTTTTCCACAAGATGAAAAGTATTTAGTTTTAAGATTTTCCTCACGGTATTTTTCTCTAACTTAGAGGAATAAAATCCTTTGCATTTTGAGACCTAAAAAAGTTTAAAGATTTCTCGCTCGCATGTTGCGTTCACCAGCACGCACTTCAAACGATGTAAATAGATGAAACGATCGATAACATATTTTTTACCTGATACCAATGTGAGTTAAAAATTCGCTCCAGTTCTATTTGTCTCACCCAAGACTAACTTTTCTTCATGGAAGATAACTATGCCGCTTTAATTTATAACTCGTCCGAGGTTTTTGTGCCAGCTAAACAATATGGAAGCACTATTCACAGTGACTCCTTGGATATTAAAAAGACTGAACGTGACGCACTATTATGCCTTTGTGTACTTCTGATCACATCTTCAAGCGAAGTCTCTCTTTTCAAGCGATTCATCTCAATGCACAATAATTGACCCTTATATTAGTTAAAATCCTATGGTTCATTTATATTAATGCTGTTTTTGCCCCTGTACAGTACCGCAAATGATCCCCAACCGCAAATGACCCCGAGACCACAAATGATCCCCAAAATGGACCGCAAATGATCCTCGACCGCAAGTGATCCCTTAACTCGACCGCAAATGATCCCGTGAAAACTTGAGGAATGGAATGGATTTTATGGGACTGATTACAAAAAAGGACTGATTATAAAAAAAAACCTTTTTCTCTCGCCTTTTAAAGAAAAAGGCAAGGAGGACGCTACATCTCAGGTCAATTTATACAAGGCGAAAAAAAAAATTGAATAAATCTGAAAAGGTATGGTATTAACCGTATACTTCTCCCTTTGTCGATTGCTTCAATTTTTTTTTTCAAGAATGTTTCGTCTTTTGAAAAATTTAAGACAGGCAGGACGTAACGCAGAAAAAACTCTATTATTTTAACGCCCAGAAGCTCAACTTTTCTACTGAGGAATACATAGCCGGGCACCCTCTACATAACAAGAGCTTTATTGACTTTACTGATCTTTTTGAAAGCGTGAAATTAATCAGCCAGAATATTTAATTTTGATTTTTCTCTGAAATGTTAATTTTACGTGATAAACAGCAAGACATTTGTTCGTAACTTAGGTGCCCGTTACGGAACAAGGCATGATTTAACATAAACACAAGTCAAAATGCCCCCGAACTTATCAATGTCCACAGGTTTCGATTTATTTCGAAATAGCAACTTTCTTACAGCTCATGAATGTGTTATGAATAGTTATATTGGCGCTAAGCGGTAGTTATCGCGTGACAAAACATTGTAGGAAACCGTCACATTCACGTACTAAAAGAAAGTCGCTTATGATTATTCGGATCCAGGAGGCACTTTTGAGAAAATTAAACAACCTAAAGCCCTTATTTAGCAGCAATGAAGAGCACTGCATTTCAAAAGAGGTCAAAGGAAATGCTCTTGCATCAAAGGCAAATCATGCCGACCAAAAGCAACAATAACCAGGGGCACCCAACGACAATTTTCGGAAAATATCTGTTCGGAAGACGATTTGAGATCTAGAACTTTCGAAACATTTGTTGTAAAATTTCTTGCTTGCCTGGCTCTCCTAGGATTTTCGAACATCTAAAAAATGGCATGACTGCCTATTTTTGACCTATTTTTACCCTAAAAAGGTCACCTAGAATTTTTGGGAGCCTTTTTTCTGACTGGAATTTTCGAAAAGGTAAGTTTTGATCCCTAGAATTTTCGGATCACTAGACTTTCAGCTAGGAAATCCGAACAGATGAAAAATTTTTAGGGGATAAAAATATGCCTATATCTACCGTTTAAATACTAAAACACGTTTAACAATGCTATGTTTAAGTGGTTTTGACCTATATTCTCGTTGGGTGCTCCTGAATAACTGCAGAAAATGCGTGTCATGACCTCTCAGTATGAAATAAGCGGCAAAAATCACATTTGCTCAGTCAAAACGTTTTCTTCAGAGGTATAATCTACCTGCCAGAGCCGGAAAAAAGCCATTGGAACAAGCAGTATTTTAGCATGAGGTAAAAGTCGTGTTGCCTACTGACTTCGTTTTTACGCTTGAATGATTTTTTCATTCAGTTTTTAATCATATATTTACTTGAGAAGTAAAATTTAGCTTTTAATCTGACTTATTGTAATAATAATTAATCGACACGATGATCCACTAACTTGAGTCCAAGTCATTCCTATATTTCTTTCGGGATCATTTGTGGTCGACTTTGGGGATCACTTGCGGTCGAGGATCGTTTGAGGTCCATTTTGGGGATCATTTGCGGTCTCGGGATCATTTGCGGTTGGGGATCATTTGCGGTACTGTACACCCCTCACATTGACTGTGTTTTTTCGTATTCAAAACACCTTTACGGAAATAAAGGTCGTATAAGTCATGTGTGTTATGTTTCGAGATAAAAGGATTATACGCTTTTTTAAGTTTCCATTTTACGGTGACTTCAGTTTACATCTCCATAAAATTTTCAAAGGCATGTTTCTGAACTTGCTAATGCTGACATCAATATAGCGTGCTTGCTGAATGGGTGAAAACACAGAATTGTGACCACAAGATCTTGTACAAATTTAATGACAAAAGCTTAGCAAGATACAGATACAAACAAAAGCAAACCCCCTGAAACCTCGACGTGGGCTACACTTGTATGCTCTACTCAGTCACCAAACCTTGTCAGTAATAGCTCCTATTTTACTCAAGTCGCTCTCTGTGAAGCTCCCGGATGGGATGTCCTGGAGAAGCTTTAAACTTGTGTGCGAAATTCTCAGAGTTCCTATTTTTTGTCTGTGACTTCGTTATACTCAGTATCCGAAATTTAGATCTCCAAAGTGGCATGTGTTGCATTAAATAGAAGGAAATATTTAAAGGAAAAGCCAGTCTTCTAACATGGCAAAGTTGTCACGTCCCTCGCTTATGGACGTGCGTCACATCAGGATTCATCTGCCATTCATAGGCAACTGAGTTGTTCGCTTCACTGACTATGACGGCTTACAATCAAGTCTTCAGCCATAGTGTCGTCAACTGGTGAAATACTTTGCTCATAAATTGTGCTTCTTAATTGCTCATGTACTACATCGATCGATAGTTCATGAAGCAGCCATGGCGTTCCAAACCTGACGCTCACAGTCATCTTTTCAGTCTTTTAGTGTGAACCTACCGTGAACGGCGTGTCGGTTTGAATGCAACGCGAGCATTTCTCTGAGTTTCCCAGCGCCAACATCATCTAATGGACTTAAACTCAAACAATAAAAAAATTATAGAGTTACTCCCATGGTCGCATCGCTTCGAACAATGCAAATAGCCTTCTTCATGTTCGCAACGCCCTGTGGGTTTTTCAGGGGGAGTGCAGACAAGGTACAAAAAGTATCTGTGCAAGGGTTCATGCAAGAGAAAATCCTATGAAACCATTTGTGAGAACATCGTTTCTACATACCAGACCCTCGTGTTTTCCCTCCCCCGGATGACCACTTTTTGACACCGCCGACCGAAAACCCATTTTATGACTGGGCTTGCCGGGCAGCCCAGTAAAAATGCTTTTTCAGAAAATAAAAATGTTTTCCATTATTACAGCTGTACCTGTATGCAGGCTGGGGCATATGTGTATTGATGGACGCTACGCTCCTGGTTTCAGGTGCTAATTTCTCTTCTGTGCCCTTGTTAAAAAATGATAACGTTCTTTTCCCAGTTTCAAACAGCAAAAGGGCTAGGAGAAAACAATTCTCCTGGCGAAAAGAGAATAAAAACTCCTAAATATCTTCCTTGTAAAATCCCAAGTCCTAAGATTTACTAAGCACTCTTCAAAAGCTCTGCCAGAGTGGTTTCATCATAACCTGCTCTTGAAGTGAAAGGGTCAATAATACCTCCCATGACCTACTTCTTTGTACAGTGAAACCCCCGCATTATGGCCACCTCGGTAATAGGGTCACCTTGTTATTATGCCCACTTTTTTTGGCCGCCTGACAAAAACTGCCATACATTTTCTTGTTAAAAAAAACCCTCATTAATACGGCCAACCGGTTAATACAGCCAATTTTTTTTGGCGCATTAGTGACCGTATTGACGGGGTTCCACTGTATTTTTATCAGGTTGACACTCACGTCCATGGAGCATCTTGTATGAATCAGAAACACTTGTTACGATTCATTAAGAGAAAGATGAAGTACAATGCTGAGGATTTTGTCACAAATCATGAAGGAAGAGAAATTACGTTACGTGAGGTACTGTTTCACTTTTTATTTGTTAAGGCAAGTCTTTTGTTGCTAGGAACCTTGCTGGTACAAGCAGACACTTCTTTTGATTGGACATCAGTAGGGGTACTACAGTACAGTATCTGCTGGATAACAATAATAATAGGTTTTGCAGTACAAAGTCTAAGGAGAGCATGTTGTGAAAATATTTTTAATGTTAGTCATCATCATCTTCAGTTGGCTTCAGTATAGATGGCAGATACGTTCGTCTAGCACATCCCTGTGCCAGATTCGCTATTTGCTAGCAGATATTTACAACTTGTAGCGAGCCATGGACCAGTAGTCACAGGAGTTATTGCATATAGTAGTTTAATGTCCTTGTTGCTTGCATCTACCAGGAGATGGGGTATAAACAGGTGGATACAACACAAAAGTGGAGATAAACAGTAAGAACAATGTGACGGTACTGTAGTAGTCAGGCAGAGTGAAGGTGTTAAGAAGAAAGAAAAATGTAGTTACCTGCAAGGAAAATTCTTCATTTGTTACTGTTTTTTTTACTTGTAGGTGTTTGCAATGTTGAATTTGACACCATATGACCTTAGTGTTGATACTCTAGATGTACATGCGGTAAGTATCAGAAAATCTTGTTAAGGTCGGTGCACACTAGGCGACAAGTTGCAGCAACACATCGCTGCGACAGATCACTCCATGTGTACAGGTCGAGCGACTAGTTGCAGCAACAATTTGAGGTGACACGTTGCAGCGACAAATCGCTTCGTGTGTACCAGAGAATTTTGGTGAAAATCTTTTTCTCCGCAACAGAATTTTGTCGCTGCAACAAGTCGCAAAAAATCAAATCAGACTGAATCTGGGCGACTTGTTGCGGCGACAAATTCTGTTGCAGCGACAAAGACTTTCACAAAAACTCTCCAGTACACACAAAGCGATTTGTTGCTGCAACGTGTTGCCGCGACATGTTTTTGCAACTTGTCGCCTAGTGTGTACCGACATTTAAGTTAAGTTACGTCTTTTTAAACCACCTCGTAGGGTGGTTTAAACAAAGGTTTTCAAGATCAGCCAATCAGTTTTCTCTGCCTCTGAGAATTTACAGAATTTGGGCTTTGCATACACAAGAGCAAGTTTTGTAGTGTACCCTAACCTAAGTTTTGAAATTGACACTGTCGCATCCTTTTTTTGATTTACTTTTTAATAAAAATGTTGCTGATTTCTCATAACAGGACAGGGACACATTTCATCGTTTTGACAAATTCAACACAAAATACAATCCAATAGGTGAGTATTCTTTAAGTGTTCATTTTGTCTACAGCTATTATTATTATTATTATTATTATTATTATTATTATTATTATTATTATTATTACTGTTAATATTTTTATTATTATTATTTTTATAAAACAACAACATCTCATAAATATTATTGAACCACTTTTTTTAGGTGAAAGCCGCTTAAGGGAGATCTTTCTCAAGACAGACAACCACATCAATGGCCGCTACTTTGCCGAGCTGCTGAAAGAGGTCATGTCAGACTTGGAAGAAAGCAAGTACCAGAATGCAGAGCCTAGGTTATCCATTTATGGTCGTTCAAGAGACGAATGGGATCATTTAGCCTCCTGGGCTGTAAAGTATGACGTTTACTCTGATAATGTCCGCTGGCTTATTCAGATCCCTCGACTGTTGTGAGTATCTGTTTAATCAACAAATAAAGAAGCCTTGACTATGCTCTGTTGGTAAAGCAAGGCCATTTTCATTAGTGTATTTTTTGAGGGGAACACAACCTGTCGTTACCAACATGTAGCTTTGTTGGGACCTCTCCTATGGTTTTCAACTGCTTGCAGATGAACCTTCTGTTGTCAAGCATACAGGAGGCAGCTAGAGTACGAAAGAAGTGTAGGGGAAACACAGGGCGTAGTCAAGTGTTTCTACCTACACTTCTGGAGTGCTCTAGCGGCTTCCTAAGTGCTCTACAACAGAACAGAGCACAGTCAAGGCTTCTTCACTCATCATATGATAAAGAATCTGTTAAATTTCCCTCACAGTACTTTTTAATTTTCAAAACAAACTATCGGCAGATGGCATGACAGCTTTAGATCTTTGTTTTATACTCTCATAAAACACGCTTTTTCAACCAATCAGAGTGTGCTTTATATCTGAACTTTATTATAAAATGTGATAAATTCTAGTGGGGAAAGACCTAGACTGGTTTTTACAATTATTGTTCAGAAAATAGAATGATTTCTTTGGCAGTAAAAGGAATTTTCATGTTCAGGACAGGGCTGTCATAAAAGGCTGGGGTTCTGGGGATCTCCCACATCTACTAGGAACCTGCCTCCAGGTTTTTTTCATAGGAAAATAGAAGAAAAATATAGTGAAAAGAAATCCCAAGCTGTTTGATTCACTTCCTGCTTGTTGCATTTACTCCTAAGCAACTTGAAATCTTCCCTTCACAAATTGAACAGCTCTTTAGTTTTAGAGCCTTGCTTGTTTAGAGGAACAGGCATCCCTCCAATCTTTATTTTAAGCTCTCTTAAAGCCAACCACTGACTCTCTCTTTTCTCCTTTCACGTTCAAATTTCACCCTTAGGCCTGGACGTCCCTCCTTGGGTGTTCAACTGTCTCACACAATGTTAGGCAGTTGTATGTAGTTCCCTGCTTGTTCAGAACATGGCTAATTTTCAGTCATTGACATCATCATCATCATCATCATCATCATCATCACCATGACCATCACTATCATCATCATTTTCATTTCCAGTGATTTGTCATGATCATTATTGTTAGCCGAGGTGAGAAGTTTAAAATAAGCAGACTGTTTAACAATTATTCCTCGAGCCCGAATGGGCTCTCAGTCAAAGAGGCCCGTGGACGAGAGGAATAATAATTGTTTTAGTAAAATCCAACTAGTTGGTCAAAAATATCGAGAATAAAAAAAAATTTAGCTAGTTAAAGCTAGACTTTAATCCTTTTTTGCTGCCCAAAAGCCCGCGCTTTTCGCTACTAGGGGGCTATAACACATAGCCTGGTAGTAGCTCAACCAATCAGAATGCAGCATTGATAATAGACCACTAGTTGGATTTTACTAATAATTATTAGACAACCATTTCAGTAAAACTATGCAATTCAGTGCCCACTATTCACTTACATTTGTGTTGCATTATTTTTTGTACAGTGATGTCTATCGGTCAAAGAATCTTGTGAAGAACTTCCAGGAGATGCTAGAGAACATATTTGCACCATTGTTTGAAGCAACAGTGAATCCACAGTCTCACCCTGAGCTTCACAAGTTTCTGTCATTGGTAAGTTTGTGTTACTAAGGTACTGATCTCAAAGAATCCAGTCTGAAAATTAACACTTATAGGTCACAGTAGTGTTCTCCAGAAGCTACCACAGCCGGAAAAAATTGCCGTATTGTTGGGACTGAAGCACCGGCTACTCACACAAAGTAGTTTTTCTAGACCTTTCTAAAGAAGGGGATAAGTTGGCGCTATTTGTTTCTCAAAAATTTTGATCAAGAAAACAAACTTATGATAAAAAATAAAGCTCATGTACGTGAAATTAGGAAGTTTTATGTCACAGTCGTGCAATGACGGCTAAGAAATGTACAAAAGAAGTGTGATCACGTGCAAAGTTATTGTTTTTCTTATCTAAATGATCTATTGCTTTTTGCCGTTGTCGTTGCCATTGCCGTTATTGTTGCTTAAGCTCCCTATTGTTGTGATCCGGAAATTTTGCTACCATGGTAACGAGACGTCACACTTCTTTCTATTGCCGCCTACTTTAATTTTTTCCCCTCTTCTTCACTTTTTCTGGAGAACCCTCGTCACTCTCATTGCAAAGTAATATGTCACCAATGCCTTTTGTTGCCATGGTAACAGGTTGCTGGATTTGACAGTGTGGATGATGAAAGCAAAGCAGAAAGCCATGTATTTTCTACCCGCAGTCCACTTCCAGCTGATTGGACCACAAATGACAATCCGCCATATGCTTATTACCTGTATTACTTGTACTCCAATATGGTGGTACTTAATCACTTGAGAAGGTATGTCACCTGACTTTAATTTTGTAAGCTGATGAAAAACAAAAATAATGGTCTTTTTTAGAAGAAGTTTCGTTCAAATGGTCAAGGTGATGTTACACGAAACGATTCGCAAAAACGATTTTTAGCGCAACACAGCGTTGCAACATTGTTGCGACATTGTTTCGAATGGTTACAACATTGTTCCAACATTGCAACGCTGTGTTGCGCTAAAAATCGTCGTTGCGAATCGTCCGGTGTAACATCACCTTTACACTATTGGATTTCATTCACAAACTAATAATTTAAAACAGTGCCACAGGAAAGTATGATGAATTAAACTCATCAACAAGATGAGCTTGGGAGAGGGTGCCTTAAAGGTGAGAGGGCTTGTAGTACAAAAGGCAGCATTGCCTTGGTGGTACCCATGGCAACCAAGCGAGTACTAACCACCCAGTACCGTCCTACTGAAAGAGTTCAGTGGAATACTTGCCACAACCCATACTTATCTATCCGAGGGTGGGAGGAGTGAGAGCAGAAACTAGCAGATATCACAGGTCGGGAATTTGCAATGATCCGCAAAGATCAACAAAACAAAGCAAGGCAAAGGTGAGATATGCGATCACATGTAAGCCCCTGCAGACCCGGCGGCCACCCCACACAAGCGTGCCTGCCTGGGGCTTAACCGCTGACCCTCAAGTGTTGTCTCGAGGTTAACCTTACCTAAACTAACATTTAACCACATTGAGTTTTTTGTTGGATACCCCAAAAGAGACAACAGTCGTTTTAGATTCGATTGTTTCCTAAATGGTACCTGCAAACCACAATTTGTATCCCCTAAAAAAGGTTACGATGCGATGCTGTGATTATTATGAATGTTTTGTCTCTTTGCTATCTACAGAGAGCGAGGTTTTAACACATTTGTATTGCGCCCTCACTGTGGAGAAGCTGGTCCTGCTCATCATTTAGTTTCTGCCTTTATGTTAGCTGAAAATATCTCTCATGGACTTCTACTCAGAAAGGTCAGTACAAACGTGGACTGCAATATAACCATATTTTAGGGGAATTATTTGGAGGGGAAAATCTTGCCAGTCCCAGGGCCTCGTTAGGTTATTCCAAGCGGCTCATACTTTTCGAGTCACTTGTTCTGACCGGGTTTTTGCCTCCTCACCGTTTGGGCTCCTGACGTCACCAAACTTCATCGACCGAGAAGGCCTGGGAAGACGCTGTACACTGACTTGATAAGGAAAAATCCACAATGGCGAATTGTATTCTTCATTTTTACGGGAAGGCTAAGGAAATACTGAAGTCCTGATTTGATGTCTGTTTCCAAAAATAAAAGTTTCCCTGGAATTCGCGCCATATGTAAGCTGAGTGTTTCATTGTCCAAATCTGATTGGTGTATTTATACCATGTGACATCTATCCTGTCCGCTGATCGAGTTTCCCTTAACAGTACAAGTATTTTGTGTTTTTTCACAGGTTCCTGCACTTCAGTATTTGTACTACTTGGCGCAAATTGGCATCGCCATGTCGCCCCTCAGTAACAACTCTTTGTTCCTTAATTACCAAAGAAACCCTCTTCCAGATTTCTTAGCGCGCGGTCTAATGGTGTCTTTATCCACTGACGATCCACTTATGTTTCATTTTACAAAGGTAAAAGTACCATATAGTAACTCTCTCTCCAAGACGGATACCTTTGGAACTGGCACTAATCACAGCCACTGTCGCGTTATCTTTACGAGCGTAAATGAAATAGAGGCAATGCATGTTGAGCGAGTTTTTACTGTTACGTTTACGCGCAACTTTTGATACATTACATTTATTTAGACTCTATTTATGCACGTAATTTCTACGCTCGTGTGCATGGAAATCTACCCGTAGTTTCCGTCTATTATTGATCTCTGTCTTATAATAAAGAGTAAAAAGAGGCAGGGACCAACTCTAGGTGTCCGTCTTGTAGAGTTGACTGTACTCAGATTGTAGAAAAAGGAACAGTAACAGAAATGCTCGCGATGCCTTTTCAGACTGTTCGTATCACACTAGCCCGCGAGAATGCCCACTTGTGCGATTTCGGGGAAAGTTTGGCGGCGGTTTCCTTGCGTGATGGTGGCTTCGTACAAATGAGCCTGCTCGCAGGCAAGCGTAATCTTGGTCTGTCTGTCTCTTTCTTTTTTTTAATGATTCATTTTGCTTTTTTGTCAAGTTCATTTTCTCGTCTGTTTTTCTAACTCCCTCCCATTCATTTTGTCATTTCTTATTTCACTTTCATCATGTTCATAGGCTTATTCAGGTATAATCCCAAAAGAACGCGACTAAGGCCACAACTCAAACGGTACCCGACGAAATTTCGGCCGGTTGAAAATTCTTGCCTTTAGGCTTTCCCCTCAAATGTTTATGATGTTTGTTAAATGGTACGGTGACTCACGTCTCGCAAAGGCGGGACAACATTTCTAAAATACGTTCAAGAAACTTTGTGTTGTGCAACAGCGCTTTAAGAGGTTATTTACTTCTGGTTTTCAGGAACCACTCATGGAAGAGTACAGCATTGCCGCTCAGGTCTGGAAGCTTAGTCCATGTGACATGTCAGAACTGGCTAGGAACAGTGTTATCATGAGCGGTTTTGAAGATAAGGTAAAAGACTTGTTTTCAATTCAGTGCCCTTAAACCAAAGCAAGAACTGTCAACATTCACAACGTAAAATTACCCAGTCTGAACTCGGTTTACGCTTGTATGTTGCCGTTTCCAAGCGCGGGAAAACGCGTGCTGGCAAGTCATGATTGGTTTTGGTTTCTCTATCGCTTATTGGTTAAGAAAGTGGCGCGTGTTTGTTTTAGCCAATCACAAAGCCTAGCTACGCAAATCTCCGTAATTACTTTTGACACCCGGTTTTAGGACAGCAATGCTTGCCGAAATGCTAGAGTCGAAGGGTTGTTTTGTTGCCATTTGCATAAACTGTCTACAAAGTTTGGTTGGATAGTGCTCATGGAATTCTCCTGCCTTTGACAATTAAGCCATGTAAATTACTGCTATGACGTCTGAATGAACGCAAATTAAATTACTTTATAAGTGACTTTTTCATTAACCGCCGACGTCTTCTTGGCGGTCTACCGGTATATAGGGAGCTTAACCAACGGTGACGGCGACGGCAACGAGAACGCCGCAAAAAAAGCTGTAGGTTTAGCTTAGCAAAACAACAACTTTGCACGTGCATCACGCTTTTTTGTACATTTCTTGCCGTCGTTGCACAACTACGACATGAAACTGCCTAATTTCACCCTCTTTCTTTTTTCCTGAACTTTAGAATTTAACTCCCGGAAAATTCGCCAGCATTTGATGAAATGAACGAGATGAAATAAGCACGATAAAGTTTGAAGCGGAGCAAACACACTTTTTAAGTGATGTTTTTTGTATCCGTCGCCGTCGTTGCTGCTTAAGCTCCCTACAAGTTCTTTTATCACTTAATCTCTGTAAGCACAGAACTAAACTAGATACAGACAGCGGTTTTCAGCTCAATATCGTTGAACGTCGCAATGGAAATGAAAAGAAAAGGAAAAGAAAAGACGTCCACGAAATCTAGTGAAGACTCATTTACAACACTCAACTTTGGACTCTTTTAGAGCGGTTTTCAGTGCCGGAGTGATGTTTAACAAAAACCGGTTGAAGTAACTTTTCTGGCCTATCACAACTCCCCATATTTTCACATAAACCAATCAACTTACTGAGAAAATAATGGCGGCCGGTGCCAAACGCGGGATGTTAAGACCGTAGCTATTTCAAGTCTCGCTTGTCCTTGCTATCTTGGGTGAATAACCCCAAGAAACCTCTAAATTGCTGTTTTGTTTTTTCTTAGGTGAAACGCCATTGGATTGGAGACAATTATAAGAAAGAAGGAGCTGCTGGAAATGACGTTCACAGGACTAATGTCCCGGATATTAGAGTAGCGTTCCGTCACGAAACGTTGGTGGATGAACTGAGTACTCTGTGTACTGCAGCACGTGTTTAAGACTCACGTTAGACGTGCATGGGTTCACGCCTCACCTTACGAGAACACGCACTAAGTCACACCTTGAGGAAAAACATGCCTTTTCTCCAGAGCAGGTGTTTTAATCACGCACTAAAAGCACGAGATGAGATTGCGTCTATGAAAACTGACTGTGATTATTTTCTGCACTTTTACAAGTGCTTTCTTCATCCCTCATTCTACAAAAATTACTTATAATTCAAGGAAATCCGATCAGGCGTTTGTGCATAGAATTCAAATTAGCGATATATTGGGAACTTTTGTATTTCAAAGTGGTGTAAATGAGACCAATATTTAATTATTTTCGTTAGAGTTGCACTCGGCGCCTATTATTTTATTTAATTATAAATACATAGAAATGCAAAATATTGAATTGTTAAGATTATTTTTATTCCAGAACTCGTTTATAACTACATTTACTCAACATAACTATATTTCTTCTTTATATCGTATTATTTATTAGTACAAACCAACTAGGATACTATCGCGAATTCTACAATCTGATTGGTTAACGTACTCACACATCTGTTGCGTGATGGCCACTGAGTAGTAAGCGGGCGTTTTAAACTAAAACAAAACGTCTTCAGCAAATCACTTTGCGATGTTTCCGAGGAAGAAGGGGAAAAACTTAATAATGATACTTTCCTAGAACAAAAGTAAGCAACCGCAGAATTCGGCACTTTTTCATCCGGGTAATAAGTGCAAAATTTTTAACATCTTAGCATTTTCTACAGTTATCGTAAATACAAGGCTTTTTTTGATGTTTTCATCAAAACTTGGCATAAAATCGAAGGTAGTATGCTTGTTGGTTCCTACTAAAACAGATAAATGGCTCGTTCTCGTTTTCTAAGAACAAGGGTTTATTATTTGCACCACCACAAAATATTTTGGTCAATTAAGGGAACATCTACGGCGCTGTTAGAGCGGTTTTTCTCCCGTGGGGGAAGGGGTAATAGTATAGGACTGTAAACAACATCTGACGATCTATCTCATCTTTTAGCCTCTTGAATGAAAACTCCTTTATAATGAGGTCTGGTTCTCGATGCCTTTACGCGAGGTTAAAGAAGGACTATAAGTCACCAGTGTGTGGTACATGTTCCTATTCCAAGTTGGGATGTTTTGCTGTCTAAAACTTGCTTGAAGTAATTACGACGACCTAATACCGTAAAATTCCGAAAATAAGCCTCTCCATGTATAAGCTCCTCCAAATATAATCCCCCCAAACCGGTAACGCAAAAAACCCTCTGTTAAATCGCCCCTCCAAATATAAGCCCCCTGGGGGCTTGTGCTTGGAAAATTGCCCTCAAGTACAAAGTAACACAAAGCAAAAACGGTAAATTTACTTCCAACTATAAGGCTAGCTTAATCGATTTTGAAAACGCAAATTTCCCTCTGTAGATAAGCCCCTCCAAAACTAAGCCCCTCAAAAACGGTCTTTGAAAAATATAAGCCCCGGGGCTTATTTTCGGAATTTTACGGTCGGCCATTTGCACGATTACGTCATTTTACTACTACGACCAGAATCCTTTTCGTTTTGCCTTTCATATTTAAATTTTGTAATCCCAGTGAGGTTTGAATAACAAAAGCCCCAATTAGCACAAGAAAGCAAAACCCTAACCCTAAAGGATTCTGGTCGTAGTAAAATGATGTCATCGTGCAAATAGCCTATTTGGTTTGATTTAGCAGCAGCAGTCGCAGTACCAGAAATTACCATCGGCAATTTATTGAAAGTAGAATTATCGTGGTGTCATTTATCTCGACTAGGGTAAATGAGCTGAGGCTCTTTTAGGAAATTAGAAACTATCGAAGGTGTCGGTTTCCTAGGCAATTTTTCCCTCTATCTGCTTCCAGGCGGCGAAGCGAGGAGCGCGGTGTTTTATGGTTCCGGTGGTGTATCCAATGTGATTCTGAGTCTAATGCAGACCTTGATTCAGTTGTACTGATTGTATAAATATGCAAAGAGATTATTATTCAATTTATATCTTTAAACAGGGTTATAACTTAGGTTCACTATCAATAAAATACATTATTTGAAATTTTAAATATTCTATGTCTGCAATAATTACGACTAGGCCTGTCCCGATTGTGCATTTTTGCTTGTAACATGCCGGAAACTTGCTCACTGGAATGCCAGTAACCCGGGGGGGGGGGGGGACTCCGAATATGAAATGGGTGGGGATGCTCGTCGTCTCGCTTAGGGGTGTAAATTTCGGATTTTGGTCTCACTTAGGGTGTTCTGGGCAAAACGCCATCATATTTAGCCGTGATGGTCTAGTTTAGGGTTGCACGCGAAAAAATATGAAAATACATATTTGATATGTATATTTGTAATGCGTTTTGTTTACTCCATTCATATAAGCCAAGTTTTCTCATATGTCTGTGTTTGAACGTGGTCTCTTTAAGGGGTCAAAAAAAGCTTGGGCCACGCCCAGATCGGTCTGCCTTCGGGCTTTAATTCAAAATTTCCAACGAGCATCCCCACCCCTTTCATATGCGGAGTTCCCCCCAGCCCGGGGGCCAATAAGTTGCTAAAAAATATGCAAAACAAGCTACCTAAATTTCAAAAGTTGCTTCGTAAATTTCTTCACATTTTTTTTCACGTTAATTAAAAGCATTTATTCTCCATTCTACACAATGATGGTTTACATCGGTCTAGATAAATATGGGCGAAACGACAAGTAGCCCAAGCTTACCATGAATAATATCCATGACCTCACTATGAGAGCCCTGGGGTCATTTTATAGCCCCCCTCCCTTCCCCGCCTCTTCGATTTTTCTGAAGGGGCGGGGGTAGAGGGCTGCGGTACACAGCAATTGGCAAGTTCGAGGCAGACTGGGGTAAAGTGCTCTTTTCAAAAATGGCGGACTACTGAGCTTTAACAAACAAGCGAAAAAATGCTATGATTTTTACTGTTCATATTCCGTTTCTTAAAATGTTTTCTTGACAAAAAGTTGGATTATTCTACAAGGTTCTCTTTTTGGTTGAGAAATTTGGACAATACTGGAGAAGAAATGGATCACACGTCTCTGACAACGTGGAAAATGTTTCCAACGCAACTCTACTATGTCAGCTTATGATCCTAGAAAGTCTGTCCTAGAGAGGTAAGTTTGTCATCGTTTGTTTCTGGAAAGGGATAATGTTGAATACTGAATGGCTGAATATAGAATCGATTGGGAGGCTTAAAAGGTTTTGCCGTTTAATTTTAAGTGAAAAAAAGTTTCTTTCAATTCCTCAGTGATCAAATGAGCATTTTGAACATTTGGACTAAGTTTCAAACTTACTGGAACTTGTATCTAATTTTTGAGTATTTGAAAAAATTGTCTCTAGTTCATAATGACGCCCCTTCAAAAGTGCTGTTTAAGCTTATGTTTAATTGCGGGCGACAAGAGAAGCCCACAATCCTAACCTCCAGGACATTTTAATACGCATGCATGGCATCTGTGTAGCCAGCATTTGTTTGGACTTCCGCTAAGAAGGAAGGAGAAAAAAGCGTCAAATTTCCTTTCCATATTCCTTTGCGAGAATAAATACACGGTGACTTGGTACGAGCCTGGGATTTCTCTAGTTGGAGTATATGAAAGGGGTGGGAAAATCTCTCATTTTGGTCTAAAAATGGTTTACAGATGCATTTTGTGGCTGTCAAAAAGTCACGAAAACCTCCTTTTTTTATTTATTTATTCATTTTCACAGGATAGTGCATTAACAGCAGTTAAATGGAATGCAGTGTTCTAAACTATAATCCTGGACAAAAGTTCTTATGACAGTACTGCAATATTCATATTTTTCTGTCATTTCTCTGTTCCCTCTTAAAACAGTGCATCCTTTTCGAAATTTTCTTGCAGTTCTCCCTTCCCCCCACCCTATACAAAGTTGAAACTCCTAAAAAATTCTGGATACACGCGTTCAACATTGTTTGTGGGGTGAGGGGAGGGGTTGAACCTGTGTAAATTGGAAAACACCCCAGAAATGCAGAAGTGTCCTTAGACTATTGTCCATAATCATAGGTACCATATGTTAAAGGAGTACCATTTGTCAATGGACATGGTATACAATCTTTTCCGTCAGCAATGGTAATTAAAAAGGGTAAGGGGTTGTACATCTCCCTGTATAATATTTGGAGGACCCTTCACCACCCCACAGAGATGGACGATGGATAAGGTTTTTAACCCTCAAGGACCCTTTACCACCCCACAGAGATGGATGATGGATAAGGTTTTTAACCTTAAGTCTCAGTGGTGACCAACATCGATTTTCTCCCAACAATATCCATAGATTGTCAAGAGCAAAGTCTAGGAGAATTAATAAATTGATTACAAAGAGATCAATCTTTGATCTTGATCAAATTCTCCCAACTAATTTTTTTAAGGAAATGTATGGAGATCAGTCTGGACAATTTGTATGTAGATATTGGGGCCAAAACCAAACTTGATCACACAATATGAGGAAGTGTTGAGTACTTTTGATGTGTTATAAATAACGGTAATGGATGAAGTGTATCGGCATGTTGGATCTGTTTGAGAAGGGGTTCAATTTCAAATACAAACACAAATAAATTGATTAATTCTTCTGTAGGCTTAAAGAAAGAGAAAAGAACAGGGATTGGTCTACAGTAAACAAGTCCTTTCCAGCCTCCACTTATCGTCGCTGGTCAGCTGAATCTTACAGGGAGAAGGGGGAAAAGTTTTTTCCATCACGAAAACCAAGCCCACAACATCTGCCCAAGCTTGAAAATCGTCCATCTTCAGCAGATTCTCATTATGATCAAGATTTAAAACGGGGAAATTTAACTGTCATTCCTCCTGTACCTTATGCACATCGGCATGGTGATTTTTCGAGGTATAATAAATCCTAGCAATAAGAGCAGTCTTATTTCCGTCTCTTAAAAAACCTAAAGCTGTGCTGCTAGTCATGATGTTTCCAAGTATTATTATTTTGCTTTTCTCTAAAACTGTCTAGAAATTGAAGAAAATCTCAAAATAGTGGTAAGATGTAAATGAATTAAGGATGGCTAAGGATGAAGAAGATTCAATCTTCTTCATAAATGTATATCATAAACTAACTTTTGACATACTGGTAGGAGGCAGCATGGCTGAACGGTTAGAGCACTGAAATTGTGACCCACAGACCATGAGTTTAATCCCCACTGTAACTGCTGACTGGATTTGTTCTTGGTAGTCCTGAGTTCAATTTCTCAGTCATGCTTGTATATAGCAAACTGGTTTACTTCTGGCCAGTTGAAATTCTAAGCCTTTTGGGTCAAATTGAATACTACTGGTTTACCATTAATTGTGTTACCCCTATATAGTTAGTTGTTTTGGTAGCTCTGATGTTTGGCATCGATAAGTGAACAACAGACCAGGGGCCTGTTTCTGAAAAGTCCTGATAACTTTCTGGCCCCAAAAAGCTGTTTCATGTTTGCATTCAAGATCAAGGTTCCAATAAATTTGAAAATAATATAATAAAACTATCAGTTAATGAAGCAAAATTGACTGGTTCGTTAGCTAGGAACTGTGCTACCATTCAACAGATTCTGATTTTAAAATTTGCCTTTGGGTCCAAAAAGTTTCTGGGCCTTTCAAGAAACAGGCCCCTGTCCATTTTGGTTTAAAACTGAAATTGGCTCACTTGGCTTTTAATCTTTTAGGGGATGGCCCACAAAAGCAAAGGATACAAGAAAAGAGCAAGCTACTCATCCAAATCACCATGGAAGCAATTTCTACCCAGCCATGTCATCTAACTATCCCTACCCACCCATGGCACCCCCACCCCACCCCTCTGTGATGTACCAAGTCCCCATGATCCCAATGCATGCTGGATATGCTCCTTGGTTCATTCCTCCACTGGGCTACAGTGCTATCAATAATGGATTGGTCAATGGTGCACTTTATAGTCAGAGGTAAATTTAATTAAAGAGAAAGGTTTTACAACTGGATTCAAGGGAAATTCTCCTCTGTAATTTGGTTTAAGAGCTGACATTTCAAGGTCTAATCAGTAATTCAATATGATTCAATATGATTCTTTAAACAGTCAAATCACTGCAAGTAGTTATTAATAACCGTTGTTTTCTGGGCTGTGGCTTTGAGAACTTAGACATCAAATTTTGTTTTTGTTGCTAGACCTCCCAATCAGCTTTCAATGTCCCAGGCAGCTCTGATTCTGCAAAAATATACCAGAGGCTGGCAAGTAAGAAAGGTAATAATATTTAGAATATTTATAATATTTAGTATTTTTCTCAGTGATTAAAATATTATTATTATTAACAAAATTATTTTAATTTATTAATAGATACAATTAGATTTTATCTGGTTTTGTATTCTTTTATTAATTGTTTTTTCTGTAATATTTTTTCTCTTCTCTTACGCCCATCTCAACTGGCTCAGAAGCTGATTACGGGCATATGTGTAAAGGATTGTCTTTTTTTGTTGTCTCCAATGCAAGTGTTCTTTGTGTTGTCATGCATACATGCTCCTTCCCACTGAAACTGTGGGGAGGAGTATGGTATAACAACACAAACAACAGGCCCCAGGTGGATAGTGCTATCGACTGGGTAAATGACTATCCAGCAGATAAGTCTTAGGAAAAACCAATTGCGCTATGCACTGGTTAGAGATTTATCCAGTGGATAGCACTATCCACCTTTTGAACAACTGGGGCCAGATGAATAAATGACTAAAGGTCAAATTTTGTCATCATGAGAAAAGTCAACTTCCATGTGAAACGATCCACTTGAAACAACCCATTATCAAAATTTTAAATTTGTTTTATACGGTCAAAGCACTGTGGTTGTAATCTCTTATATGCAGGCACCTTTGTAAGTCATCATCAATTCTAGCTGGTTTACAAGATTTTTAACCCTGCAAGTTAAGCAGTAATGAATTACAGTTTTCAACACTCTGGTTTCTTTGCATGATGGCTTGGCAGGGACCAAAGTTTGCATTTTGGCGGTACATGTGTGACAAAAAGCATTCTAGAAGATTTGTAGATGACTTGATTGAAAGCTTCTTGGCAGATGAAATCATTCCTGATGTCTTGATTGATGTTCTATCTGGTAAAAAATTCCTGGTAAATACAACCACAAATTTATTTCCTTATTAACACTCTACTTAATTATATGATTTGTTATATAGCAGGAAGTTTCTTCCCAGCAGTGTGTGCTCTCATTGGTTACTTTGAGATCACATGACATCTAACAATGAAACTGTTTCCTGCCAAAATCTCTAAGCAGTCATTATTGCAAAATCTATGACATCAGAGGGTAACAGTGGACTGTTACCTGTGAATGTTGACCAACAACCACCATTACAATGATGTTTAATGAATTTCCAGCTTCAAAATTTCCAGCCATGTAACAAATCACTTTAAAACTGGTCCCTTGGGAAACAGTTAATTTTGTTTTCTCTGACCTCATTGTTTCCCTCTTCTTCGCCTTGGAAAACTCTTAGATTTCCAGGAAACAAAATTAAATGTGCACCTCGGGACCAGTTATTAAGTGTTTAAGTAATGGTCCGTGTAAGAACTAGGCAAAAGAACAATAGGCCAGTGCAATAGCGGCAGTTATTTTTTAGGTGCTAATTTCTCTAATCAAATTAAATTTGAATGCTCTGATTGGTCAATAGGGCGAAAAGCACGAAATTTGAATTTTAGAAATGAATTAAGATAGTAAAAGAGTCATTCAAACAACTTTTTATTTTGTCTACTGCTCTGATATGTTGAAAACTATAACATATCTAAAATTTAGAGGATTTCTATCGCCAAACCCGAGCAAAGTTAAACTGATATAAAATTACATGAAAATGGCACAGGAATACATCAATCGGCAACCTTCTCAAAGACAGCTACTTCGGCTTTCACAAAGGAAATGTCAAAACTGTGATCGGAAACAGCAGTAATCCAAGCTCACATGGCGAACGCGCCAAAGCCGCGCAGTTTTATTTTGCCACCATAAAGAACAACAATTTCATAAAATCATGTCGGAGGGTTATCCTAATGGCCCGCATTTGAATAAAAAGACGATTGTCCATACAGAAAAAAATTCATGGATGTTCGGAGAATTCGGTTTCAGAAGAAGTTCTCTTGACAGTCTTACATGGTAGATATATTTTTAGTCTAAATATCTCCGCAAAACCTACTTTCATACTTAGAAAAAGTAAAGGAAACAGTTACAGTCAAACTTGCATGATCTTTCGTACCGGGTAACACTCAAAACTAGTGAGAGCAACATTTGTATTATATATGATAACTAAGCGGCTGCCGTCTTACAACTGTTGCGAAATTACAATCACAAATTTCAATTCGTTCGTCTTAAGTTGCACTTAGCTCGACGAAACAGCCTAGATTGAAAACAAATGGAATTATAGAAGAGTAAAGATACAAAAAATTCTGAAGTTTCGAAAAGGACAAAATAACTACACAGTCACATCATGCGGTGATGCGATAATTTATTGGGTTCAGCTTACCTCAATAAGCTCAAATCAGGCGGCTTCACATCGCTTTAAGAAATTTAATTTATTTCTGTATCAAGAACAAATCTGTCGCTTCCACTCTTTGTGCCCAGCTAATCTCCACAATTACTCTGAATCATCACTGAATCAAAGTGATCTCCTCCTGACAACATAAACAACTGCTTCGGTCCTACTTGTCCACATGGCCACTCGACGACATGTTGAGGACAGCTGCAAACGCTGCTGCAGTAGGAATTTCACGATCACTCCGATGATAAAATACATTGAATAAAAGCAATAAACAATCGATAAAAGGAAATATGTAGATTTCGATGAAATTGACGACATTTCTTTGGGCAAAAGACAAATTTCCTCACATCTCAAGTATCGCATCCAAGATGGTTCACAACAAGGTCACGCGCGTGTTGCACGTTTTCCACTCTAACTTTTGATTGGCGCACAGAACAATGCTTAAACTTGGCCGTGAGGTAAAAGACAGGAGAATGGGGGAAATAAAGCTAAAAAAAGTTGTTTTTGTCACGTTTTTCTTGGTTTTTTCGTCGATTTTTGGATTTCAGCCAATCAGAACCCACCATTTAATTGAAATTAAAAATTAAAAGTTAACACCTTTTAATCGATTTTGCGTTCTGCCTGCCTAGTTCTTACGCGGACCATTACTTAATGTCATATTTGTCCACTGGAACTGTGGTAATTAGCTAATAGAGCACTCTCTCTCAGTTTTCATGGATCTATCACCTTTTTTAGTTCCATTTTCCTATTGTTCCTCCCCCGCTCACTGTCCCCCTGGCCTTAATGATAGCCCTGCCACTAAAAGAGGGTGGCTGCTTAATATGGGACTCTTGGATAGAGGTTTGACTTTGATTATAAACTTAAGCACCAGATCACACCCAGCAATGTCATAACCATTCCCTATTCTGAAATTTATAGCCTGTATACAGTTGCCCCCTCTCCTAAAAAAATCTCTCTCTTCCCAATTTTTGAGGGAATTGGGCATCTGTCCTCAGGCTCAAAGTTCCACTTGAAACCATGAAATATTTTACTATTATTTGAAGTCAAAGTTGGAACTGAGTTATTAAAAGGTCACTTATTTTTCAGTCAGTTCAAGATCCCAGATACAAAGCCAGTGAGAGAGTTGTCAGTGACATTATCTATCAGGATGTCACTGCTTTCATTCATGAGATTACTCTAGCGGTGTTTTATTCTCAAGGTTCAAGGTAAGATATTTTTCATCAAATTTATGTAATATTTTTCATTCATTTGCTTGTACATTTACTTGAGTAGAGAGACTTACATGTAAAGATTGCTTCCAACTGCTCCATTGTTACCATCACCTCTTCAATGCAAAAAAAGTACCACAGGAAAGTACTACTCAGTAGCTTTCATTTGAATGGTCACATGTCAGGATTTCATCCTCAGACTCAAAAGTTAGAACCACCTTGTACAGCATAATGCACAGTACCAGAGGAGAGACATAGACTATGAACAGTCTCTATTTTTCCTTAGTTGGTCTAGCAAAACGCGCGCCAGTATGGTAGAAAATGGGGTAGTTTCTTGCTGTTGCAGACGGGTGCAATCAACAAATGACGTAATACAAAAGATTGAAAAGACACGCAAGATGTCATTCTTAAGAATCTGATAGTTTCTTGGTGTTGAAGAGATTGAGAAGACACCGAACAGTACCCACACCACAACACAAAGAAACACCTGAAAATGGCCACACACAAGATGTCAGGCTTAAGAATCTTTTTGTTTTTCAACAGCTCTCTGTCCAGAAGAGATCCTGCCGTAAGAGTGTCTGCTGATATCGTTAATGAGGTTGTCAAGGAGTCTGCGACTCAAATCATACAGTCTGTAGTGGATGAAATGGTCAGAGATCACATGACTGTAATAAAGACTGGTGATTGGCTGGAGGACTTCATTTTGGAAGCAATAGGACCCATGCTTCCTAGAGTGGTAGGGACATCTTTTCTTTTTTCTATGAATTAATCAATTTATTTATTTATCTATTTATTTATTTATTTATTTGTTTGTTAAATCGATTTTTACCTGCCTCTAGGAGGTGTTTTCACCTTTCTATTCAAACTCACCAATATCCGCAAATGTTTGGAACATCCTCAGTCTACATCTTTGTAAATCTTCCTTGATATTTTGTATCTTTACAAAATGCATTCAACTGTAATAACCGTCAATTCACTTGAGATGTTTATATATTGAACTTACTGGAAAAAGAGAGAAAAATTCCAACCCCCTGACACACCTTAAGACATTTTGTAAATAAAAAACTAACGAAATAAAACCATCTGTAGTTTTCAAATTCACCAAGGCTGTGCTCTAGCAAAGCAAGATGGCTCCTGGCTCCTAACGTTTGCCTCTAGGCGACCAGAAAATCTTAGTTCTGTTTTCACAGAAATTGTATACTTTGCACCTTGCAATTCATATGTTCAGAGCACTAGACTCCATTCATATTGGAGCACAGCCTCGTTGTTCACTGATGTTCATTTCGTTATATTGTCTTCTTAGTTTAGCAGACTACTTCTTTCTTTAGCCATATCAATTTAGTCCAAAACTTGTGCTGTAGGTTTGTGAAGCGATACAGCAATCTCAAGATGATTCACTTATTAACAGCATTATCGATGACGTGATGGAACCTCAGCTAAGACAAGTTATTATCGAGGCGTGGCGCGATGTGGTTAATGTCGATCGAAGTAAACAGGTCAAAAAGGTAACTGATATAACCTGTATATTGCCTTCTCCCTCCCCACCCACACCCCTTAGTATACTACACAATACAAGAGCATAGGCTTGCATATTCATGATAGAACTCAACGTTAATGGATGCATTGGGGAGCTTAAGCAACAGCAACGGCGACGGAGGTGGCTAGGAAAACGTCACATAAAAAGTAAATCTGCGGTGCTTCAAATTTTATCAAGCTTATTCCATCTCCCTCAGTTCACGAAATGTTGGGGAATTGGTTTGGAGTTGAATTCTAAACAACTGTATTGAAGGTCAGGGGAGAAAGAATGTCATTTTCTCGTGTTCCTGTCCTCCACAAAACGTGAAAGTAGGAAGTTTCATGCTGTAGTTGTGCAGTGACAGGAAAGAAATGTACAAAAAGTGTGATGCACGTGCATAGTTGTTGTTTTGCTTATCTAAACCTATTGCTTTCTTGCTGTTCTCATTCCCGCTGCCGTCATCGTTTCTTAAAGCTCCCTCTTACCTGTAAATGACCGCAAAATCACGGCCTTGTGTCTGACAAATATGTCTCCAAGCATCAAATCAGACGTTAAAAACAGCGAAACTGAACTTTTAATCTTATTCAAGCTTGTCCATCTGTGCTCTCCTCTGTAGTTATACCTCCTTTTAATGTTTCAGACCTTTGTTCTTTATTTTTCATTCAATATGGTAACATTTTTTTTGGCCACTGTTTCAAGTTTGATAAATTTCTCAACACCTCTGCTTGGTAGCACTCCCTTTGGGTGATAGGACGACTAGGGTGACAAAGGTGACTTGGGTAACAAAGGTAACTTGGGTGACTTGAGTGACTAGGGTGGTGGAACAGTAATAGTGGAACTGTCATGGTGGAACACTTATGGTGAAACAGTGATGGTGGAACAGTAATGGTTAAACAGTAATAGTGGAACCGTCATGGTGAAACAGTAACAGTGAAACAGTCATGGTAAACAGTAATGGTCGAACAGTCATAGTGGAACTGTCATGGTGAAACAGTGATGGTAGAAGAGTCATAGTGGAACAGTAATAGTGGAACAGTGATGATGGAACAGTCATGGTGGAACAGTAATAGTGGAACAGTAATAGTGGAACAGTTGTGATGGAACACTCGTGGTGGAACAGTAATAGTGGAACAGTAATGGTGGAACAGAGATGGTGGAACAGTCATGGTGGAACAGTAATAGTGGAACAGTCATGGTGGAACAGTCGTGGTGGAACAGTAATAGTAGAACAGTAATGGTGGAACAGAGATGGTCGAACAGTCATGGTGGAACAGTAATAGTGGAACAGTAATGGTGGAACAGTCACAGTGGAACAGTCAAGGTGGAACACTTGTGGTGGAACAATAATAGTGGAAAAGTCATGGTGAAACAGTCATGGTGGAACAGTCATGGTGGAACACTTGTGGTGGAACAGTAATAGTGGAACCGTTATGGTAAAACAGTGATTGTGGAAATGTCATAGTGGAACAGTAATGGTGAAACTGTCATGGTGGAATACTTGTGGTGGAACAGTAATAGTGGAACAGTCATGGTGAAACAGTCATGGTGAAACAGTGATGGTGGAACAGTAATGGTTGAACAGTAATAGTGGAACTGCCAGGGTGAAACAGGCACAGTGGAACAGTCATGGTGGAACACTCGTGGTGGAACAGTAATAGTAGAACAGTAATGGTGGAACAGAGATGGTGGAAAAGTCAGTTTGGAAAAGTAATAGTGGAACAGTAGTGGTGGAACAGTCACAGTGGAACAGTCAAGGTGGAACACTCGTGGTGGAACAGTTATAGTGGAACACTCATGGTGAAACAGTGATGGTGGAAGAGTCATGGTGGAACAGTAATAGTTGAACAGTCATGATAAAACACTCGTGGTGGAACAGTAATAATGGAACAGTAATGGTAGAACACTCGTCATGCTGCAACAGTAATAGTGGAACAGTGATCGTGGAACAGTAATGGTGGAACAGAGATGGTGAAACAGTCATGGTGGAACAGTAATAGTGGAACAGTAGTGGTGAAACAGTCGCAGTGGAACAGTCAAGGTGGAACACTTGTGGTGGAACAGTAATAGTGGAACCGTTATGGTAAAACAGTGATTGTGGAAATGTCATAGTGGAACAGTAATGGTGAAACTGTCATGGTGGAATACTTGTGGTGGAACAGTAATAGTGGAACAGTCATGGTGAAACAGTGATGGTGGAACAGTAATGGTTGAACAGTAATAGTGGAACTGTCAGGGTGAAACAGGCACAGTGGAACAGTCATGGTGGAACAGTAATGGTCAAACAGTACTAGTGAAACAATCATCGTAAACAGTAATGGTCAAACAGTCATAGTGGAACTGTCATGGTGAAACAGTCATGGTGGAACAGTCATGGTGGAACAGTAATAGTGGAACAGTGATGGTGGAACAGTCAAGGTGGAACAGTAATAGTGGAACACTAATGGTGGAACAGTGACAGTGGAACAGGGATGGTATAACACTTGTGGTGGAACACTTGTGGTGGAACAGTAATAGTGGAACAGTCATGGTGAAACAGTCATGGTAAAACAGTGATGGTGGAAGAGTCATGGTGGAACAGTAATAATGGAACAGTGATGGTACAACAGTCACAGTGGAACAGTAATGGTGGAACAGTCACAGTGGAACAGTCATGGTGGAACAGTAATAGTAGAACAGTAATGGTG
Organism: Porites rus; assembly: GCA_964035705.1. NCBI lineage: Eukaryota > Metazoa > Cnidaria > Anthozoa > Scleractinia > Poritidae > Porites > Porites rus. The sequence goes on from OZ038000.1 coordinate 26,687,345, forward strand.
GAACAGAGATGGTGGAAAAGTAATAGTGGAACAGTAGTGGTGGAACAGTCACAGTGGAACAGTCAAGGTGGAACACTCGTGGTCGAACAGTAATAGTGGAACACTCATGGTGAAACAGTGGTGGTGGAACAGTCATGGTGGAACAGTAATAGTTGAACAGTCATGATAAAACACGCGTGGTGGAACAGTTATAATGGAACAGTAATGGTAGAACAGTCATGCTGCAACAGTAATAGTGGAACAGTGATCGTGGAACAGTAATGGTGGAACAGAGATGGTGAAACAGTCATGGTGGAACAGTAATAGTGGAACAGTAGTGGTGGAACAGTTGCAGTGGAACAGTCAAGGTGGAACACTCGTGGTGTAACAGTAATAGTGGAACAGTCATGGTAAACAGTGATGGTGGAACAGTCATGGTGAAACAGTAATAGTGGAACAGTCATGATAGAACAGTCATGGTGGAACAGTAATAGTGGAACAGTGATGGTGGAACACTCGTGGTGGAACAGTAATAGTGGAACAGTCATGGTGAAACAGTGATGGTGGAACAGTCATGGTGGAACAGTAATAGTGGAACAGTAATGGTGGAACAGTAACAGTGGAACAGTCATGGTAGAACACTCGTGGTGGAACAGTAATAGTGGAACAGTAATGGTGGAACAGAGATGGTGGAACAGTCACGGTGGAACAGTAATAGTGGAACAGTAGTGGTGGAACAGTCGCAGTGGAACAGTCAAGGTGGAACACTCGTGGTGGAACAGTAATAGTAGAACATTCATGGTGAAACAGTGATGGTGGAACAGTTATGGTGGAACAGTAATAGTGGAACAGAGATGAACAGAACAGAGATGGTGAAACAGTCATGGTGGAACAGTAATAGTGAAACAGTCATAGTGGAACAGTCATAGTGGAACAGTCATGGTGGGACACTCATGGTGGAACAGTAATAGTAAACGGTCATAGTGAAATTGATAGTGGAACAGTAATAGTGGAACAGTAATAGTGGAACAGTAATGGTGGAACAGTCATAGTGGAACAGTCATGGTGGAACAGTCATGGTGGAACAGTAATAGTGGAACCGTCATGGTAAAACAGTGGTGGTGGAAATGTCATAGTGGAACAGTAATGGTGGAACTGTCATGGTGGAACACTCGTGGTGGAACAGTAATAATGGAACAGTCATGGTGAAACAGTCATGGTAAAACAGTGATGGTGGAAGAGTCATGGTGGAACAGTAATAATGGAACAGTGATGGTGCAACAGTCACAGTGGAACAGTAATAGTGGAACAGTAATGGTGGAACAGTCACAGTGGAACAGTCATGGTGGAACACTCGTGGTGGAACAGTAATAGTAGAACAGTAATGGTGGAACAGAGATGGTGGAACAGTCAGTTTGGAAAAGTAATAATGGAACAGTAGTGGTGGAACAGTCGCAGTGGAACAGTCAAGGTGGAACACTCGTGGTGGAACAGTTATAGTGGAACACTCATGGTGAAACAGTGATGGTGGAACAGTTATGGTGGAACAGTAATAGTTGAAAAGTCATGATAAAACACTCGTGGTGGAACAGTAATAATGGAACAGTAATGGTAGAACAGTCATGCTGCAACAGTAATAGTGGAACAGTGATCGTGGAACAGTAATGGTGGAACAGAGATGGTGAAACAGTCATGGTGGAACAGTAATAGTGGAACAGTAGTGGTGAAACAGTCGCAGTGGAACAGTCAAGGTGGAACACTTGTGGTTGAACAGTAATAGTGGAACTGTTATGGTAAAACAGTGATGGTGGAAATGTCATAGTGGAACAGTAATGGTGAAACTGTCATGGTGGAATACTTGTGGTGGAACAGTAATAGTGGAACAGTCATGGTGAAACAGTGATGGTGGAACAGTAATGGTTGAACAGTAATAGTGGAACTGTCAGGGTGAAACAGGCACAGTGGAACAGTCATGGTGGAACAGTAATGGTCAAACAGTACTAGTGGAACAATCATGGTAAACAGTAATGGTCAAACAGTCATAGCGGAACTGTCATGGACAAACAGTGATGGTGGAAGAGTCATGGTGGAACAGTAATAGTGGAACAGTGATGGTGGAACAGTCAAGGTGGAACAGTAATAGTGGAACAGTAATGGTGGAACAGTGACAGTGGAACAGGGATGGTATAACACTTGTAGTGGAACACTTGTGGTGGAACAGTAATAGTGGAACAGTAATGGTGGAACAGAGATGGTGGAACAGTCATGGTGGAACAGTAATAGTGGAACAGTAATGGTGAAACAGTCATGGTGGAACAGTCATGGTGGAACACTCGTGGTGGAACAGTAATAGTGGAACAGTCATGGTGGAACAGTCATGGTGGAACAATAATAGTGGAACAGTCATGATAGAACACTCGTGGTGGAACAGTAATAATGGAACAGTAAAATGCTGCAACAGTAAAATTGGAATAGTGACAGAGGGACAGTAATGGTTGAACAGTGATGGTAGAACAGTCACGGTCCAACAGTCACGTTGGAAAAGTCATGGGGGAACAGTCATGGTGGAGTAGTAATAGTGGAACAGTGGGAGTGGAACAATAAATGGTGAAAAGGTCATGGTGGAGCATTGACAGTAAAACAGTCATGGCGGAACAGTCATAGTGGAACATACATGCTGGAACACTCATGGTGGAACAGTGATGGTAGAACAGTCATTGTAAAACAGTCTTTGGGGAACAGTCTTGGTGGAATGTCATGTTGGAACATGTTCGTGGTGGAACAGTAATAATAGAACAGCAATAGTGGAACAGTGATGGTGGAACACTCGTAGTGAAACAGTAATGGTTAAACAGTCATAGTGGAACAGTGACGGCGAAATAGTAATGGTGGAACAGCCACAGGGGAACAGTGATGGTGGAACAGGAAACGTGAAACAGTGATGGTGGAACACTGATGGTGGAATAGTCATTGTGGAACAGTAATACTGGAACAGTGACAATGAAACTGTATCGATGAAACAGTCATAGTGGAACAGTCGTGGTGAAACAGTCATGGTGCAAAAATAATTTTGAAACAGTAATAGTGGAACAGTGACGGTGGAACGGTCATGGTGGAACAGTCATGGTTTAACAGTGACTCTGGAACAGTAATAGTGGAACAGTCACGTTGGGACAGTAATGGTGGAACAGTCGTAGTGAAACAGTCATGGTGGAACAGTGATGGAATGGTGACTAGGTTAACCTTGGTGACTAAGGTGAATTGGTTGATTAGGGTGACCTGGGTGACTAGGGTGACTAGGGTTACTTGGGTGACTAGGGTGACTTGTGTGACTAGGGTGACTTGGGTGACTAGGGTGACTTGTGTGACTAGGGTGACTTGGGTGACTAGGGTGACTAGGGTGACTAGGGTGACTAGGGTGACTGGGGTGACTAGGGTGACTCGGGTGACTTGGGTGACTAGTCTGACTAGGGTGACTATAGTGACTAGAGTGACTAGGCTGACTGAGCTGACTAGGGTAACTTGGGTGACTATTGTGACTAGGGTGAGTTCAGTGACTTGGGTCACTAGGTGAGTAGGATGACTTGGGTGACTAGGGTGACTTTGGTGAATAGGGTGACTGTGCTGATTAGGGTGACTTGGGTGACGAGGGTCACTTGGGTGACTAGGGTCACTTGGGTGACTTGGGTGACCTTGGTGACTAGGGTGACTGGGGTGACTTGGATGAAAATTGTGACTTGGGTGAGAAGGGTGACTTGGGTGACCTTGGTGACTTGGGTGACTAGGGTGACTGGGGTGACTTGGATGAAAATTATGTCTTAGGTGAGATGGGTGACTTGGGTGACTAGGCTGACTTGGGTGACCTTGGTGATAAGGGTGACTTGGGTGACTAGGCTGACTTGGGTGACTAGAGTGACTAGTGTGGCCTGGGTGGCGAGGGTGACTTTGGTGACTAGTTTAGTTACTTGTGTGACTTTGGTCACTAGGGTGGCTAGTTTAACTCTGGTGACTAGGGTGACTTGGTTGACTACGGTATGTTGGGTGACTTAATGAACTTTGGTGGCTGAGGTAACTTTGGTGACTTGGGTGGGTAGGGTGCGATAAGAAGTAAATTGGAGAATAGTATAATAGGAGTTGTGATCCATGATTTTGTTTCGGTTCTACGATTACTTTGATTCTGGAGTCTCGTTTCACGCTTTTCTTATTCTTATTCTTGCTTGAAGAATCATGTAATCGGAGCGTTGTCTTTAATACAAGTTTTCTAAATCGCAGAATACTAACATTAGAGGAAATATGCAGTGCTAAATCTGAGAATAGTACCCCTAAATCGGTTATACTTTTTTCTGATTTAGCAGTTTATGGGCCGCTCTCGCCATTGCAACGTGGTTACACTGTGAAGTGAGTGTGTGAATTAGTACTTCTGTCTGTTTCAGGTGTCGATTTACGCTGAGGATCACCTTGTGGATGCTCTGTTTCTTCAACACCTTTTGAGTCAGTTGACTGGTGATAACCTGTCTCTGTATTTCAATGACTACACGGACCAGCTGTTAGATGGTGAGTCAGTATACAGCACACTCAAAAAGGATTTAACTATTGTAGGCACCATATCCGGCCATTTCGCTACAAAGCGTCTCGCTACATGACGTTTTGCTACAGAGACGTCTCAATTAGCCAAGGCTTTTTTATTCGCTACTCCCAAATTGCCCTAACTTTCTAGCGCGACATATTTTTGCTCGTCTCTTCTCGCCACCCAAAAGGTTACTTTTGGGGTGGAGGAAATTTGAAGCCTAAGTTTATCTTCACTCTAAACCGGACAGCTCCTATACCGGTATAGTGAGAACAACAAGGCGCAGTACGGGAAAAGTCGTTCACACACATCGAACATCGTGCCCAAGCGATTGGCCGAGAGGATCTGGTGCAGTAAATCCCAGTCCTCAGTCCTGACTATTTACCTCCGGCTCAGTGGGTTCCAGTCCTCACTCCTACTTATTCACTTCCGCTACGGTCCGAATACCTGTTCATACTACACCGAAGTGTGGCACAGAACCTATCCGATATGGGACGCTTTACGTTCGAGATCGGCGCGTGGCAACTGCACTCCGTTAAAGAAATCGCCGTTCTTAGGTGTGAACACAAGCCCCATGCGGTATGATTTTCACTTCTGCCGGCGTAAGAGTCATCCGGTATTGTGTTATCACAGCCTAATACATCTGCTTGTAATTACAGGTCTGATCTGTGGTATGCTGACTCATCAGTATTTAGCTATAGACGATGAACAAGAAACAACACAAAGGAACGCAGGAGTGAAAGAACTTCATGAAGAAATATTTTGTGATGTGGTAAGAACAGCATTGTGTCTACAACTTTTAAAAGGCTATGTCAAGTTTCTGTACTGAAGTCATTACTTAGTGTCTTTCCCCACACACAAAATACTCCTGTAGAGTTATGAAACAAATTTCATTAGGGAACACTAACCATAATACTTTGTTTGGTGATCTTTGCAGGCACAGCATTAAAGCTGTAAGACGTAATCCATCAGGAAATTTTTTTTACATTTTTCAAGGGCTATCGATATTTAACAATTATTCCTCAAGCCCGAATGGGCTCTGAGTCAATAGGCTATTGACTCAGAGGCCATGAGGGCGAGAGGAATAGTTGTTTTAGAAGAATCCAACTACTTGGTCAAAAATATCGAAACAAGACAACTTAAGCTACCAAAACGCGATTCAGCCGCCATTGTTTTGGTTTTCAAAGCCGGCGCTTTTCGCTACTAGTGGGCTAAAACATATAGCCTAGTAGCAGCTCAACCAATCAGAACGCAGCATTGATAATAGACCACTAGTTGGAGTTTACTAAAATTAGTTATCTGTATTAACACCAAAGACTATTTCTCGTGGGAGCCCGAGAAAAATCGATGTCAAATTTCACAAGAATTGTGAAACAGAGGTAAAATTCTGAAAATTTCATGTGTAAGATGTCATTTTGTGAAATTTGACATTTATTTTTTCGGGCTCTCAACGGCTTGGAAACTAAAATTTGATAGCATTTTGTTTTGAATGAGGGTATGGGCATGATTTTCAGTTGAACATGCCTAGCGAGCGTAAAAATTGCATTCAGTCTGAGGATTAATGAGAGAGGGAAAATTTTATATATTTAGGCATGACAAAATTCATGGGAACATTGGTACTTAGAAATTACGTGTCATAGGCATGGAAAAAATGGGTTCATGCCCTCGCAGCCCAAAATTGACTTAGCTAAACTTAGGTCCCAGATCTCTCGCCGGGTTGATAATTCATTCCCAGTTTTTGCCCGTCTGGTTTGGCATGCCGGGCATGCAGATCGTGCAGCCAGTTGGGTTTGCCATGCTCGGCATGCCGGGTATGAAATTGGCATGCCCAGCGTGACTGATTTTGATGTTCGCCCCAGCATCATATCCTGAGAATCACATAATCGCCAAATATATCTTAGGGAGCTTGAAGCTACAGGTTTCATGCCTGGCAATAAATGCAGATTATAACAAAAAAAGTTATGTTTGTCGCAATGTATGTCACGGGATCGACTGGCAAAACTGAAGACAGAAGCCTGGATTTATAAATAAAAAGCACAACAAAACAACATTATTCATGCATAAAATAGAATACTTCACTTGCAATTACAGATCAATTAATCCTTTTATTTCAAAGCGATACTGATATTTCTGGGTCCAGATTTAAATTTGATCGCGGAAAAGCGTTTTAAACAATAAGATAACAAATCTTCTCCGTCAGTATATGTTTCTCGGTCAACAGCATTAAAAGACTGGTGAAAATTAAGCTTACCAGGACGTTCAAGTCAGTACGAGAGTACGACGTTAATACTGCAAAGACGTTCTGATTTGGTGAGTTTGGACTGCCTTCTCAGAGAGATTTTGCTTAGGATTTCAGTGCGCTTCTTGTCGGCTATGCGAATTTTGCAAACTGTTTTACTCCTTGCTGACGATAGTCCTTTCAGCAACGTCATCTGCTCCATCCGAAGATACCCCGAGCGCGCACGAAATCGGCCGAATTTCCGCAGAAGTGTTTTCGGATGACGATGAATTTAGTTTGTTGTAGCGTGGCAGTTGTGGCGTCACGATGTCGTCATGTCTCTTCGCACTTGTTTGTCTTTTTTTTTTTCCTGCGGTGCATGGTTGAGATGTTGGTGAATGCTGGACAAGAAATGGATTCTGCGAGAGACTGTAAGTACAAATTTAGTATTAATTTGGTAAAGAAAAAGCCTGAATATCGAAAAAATCCCGTGAATTATCCTTTTGGCATTCAGTTTATCTTGCTGTTCAGCATGCCTAAGAACTCTCAGGCATAAGTGGTTTTCAACTCGTTCACTTCGGATTGTTTCTGTTTCTACGTCTTGTAATCTTCTTCTGCTGTTAAGAAGACTAGAGGAAACTTCAAAAATATAGAAACCAATCACTTTTGGAGACAAAATAAAATATCCGTAAATCAAATGCCAAAATCAGATTTGGATTTCGCTTTAAAAAAATGAACATGCTGCAGGTGTCAATGCAAAGTTGTAAACAACTCAATAAGCAGTCTGTGAATGTGCGTTTAGGTCCACAAAACTAATTTTTCTTTTGGATCTCTTATCCAAGCAACCACTTATGCCTTACATTGCTTGTCTACGAGTGTACTACAAAATGCTTTACTACAGTAAGCCTTTGAGAGGCGATTCTAATAAATTTATAGGACGCTAAAATGCAAAAAATTCTAAGCTTAAATAACCTGGCTGGGTCCGATTTCTGAATTACAAAATGTTCACGTTTGCCGGCTCTTCTTTAAATAAACATAGTTTTTGAAATGACTTTGTACTATTTTAACCCGAAAATTATGATTGGGTTATAAAGCTTTTAAAACGGACGAAAACTAAGCTAATAAACATGTTCAACGTAAAAAACTAAGATTTAGTCGCTTTTTCAACTTGGCTACCTTTACGCAAAAACAAAAGCAAGCAATGAGGCTTTTACTCGACATATTTTCTGAGAATTTTATCTGATCAATTTAATGTCTCTAGCATTATTTTCGTATAGGAATTTTCCTAATTATTTGAGCTTTTAATTTAATAATTTTGATACTTTATAAACTTCTCATTTGATAGCTTCACTTTTTTTATACACCGATTAAGAAACAAATTCGCTCTCGTTAAATCCTATTTTATGACCTATTTATTAGAACTCTAGGTAACATGCAAAATGATGTAACAGGACAGGCTTTAACCTTTGGTCCTAATGTATTTTTTCTTCACAACCCCCAATAATCAGTTGACGGGCCATGAGAGAATATCGCCACAAAGATGCGAAAAATTTTTCGATGAGTTTCCTTTACATATTCCTGCTTTATATGGGTCTACACCTTCCCTGCTTAAAAATGAAACTGTTTTTCGAGTGTCAGTCAAACTCGGGATAATCTTGACTTGCAAACCCAAATGCAAAGGCTTATTTCGCAGTAGAAGAGCGTGTAAACATCATCGAACAACGCAATGTAAATTGGCTAATGTGAAACCACGTTTCTTTCACTTTATTTACCATGCATTTATCTCAATTGCACACTCTTGTGACATTAGCCTCAGACAATTAGTTGCGACCTTTAACAGACTCAACAAGCCAGTATGAAAATATCTTAAGAGAAGCTGAGCTCTACACGTTCTATTTCATTTTTTCATATTGCTCTTGCATGTGTTAACATTCCATTTCTTTTTTGTTACAGGTAACTTCCAGACATGACGAGGAGATAATTACTTTTCTAGAGAGCAATTCTTTGATACTGTCAGTTATTACTGACTTATTTTGAGTTAAAAACAAAGAACACAGACTCTGGTAATGACACATAAACAATAATCCCTGGCAAGCCTACAAAACAAGAAAGAGGAACTCAGACTCCTTATCAAAATATGAAACAAGACAAAAACAGCTTTTCTAACTTAGGGAAAATTGCGTTAGAGAGATTTGTAATTGCAACGTTATATTCAAGCACATTGCATTGTCGAACATCATAATTTACTGAATAATGGACAGTGATTTTGGAGCTTAGCTCAGTTTGTAATGTAATGAACGTTGAAAGATCTTCTATAACCTTGTATTTTTAAAAGCTTTCATGGAACATAGATGCATTCTATTATGCAAAGAAAATAGTCTCTGTCTCTATTTTTAATGATTTCAGTCAAGTCCATTTTATTCGCAACGTGAAATGGGAATCCTATTAAAGACTCATTAAAAGGGGTGAGGCCGTTTTTACAATCCCCCAACAGGTCATCTCCACGATGACGCTGTTTTATTACTACGGCAGAATCCCTGAGGGTTTTATCTCCTTGTGAAAATTAGAGCTTTTGTTATTTAAACTTCGCTGGGACAACCAAATCTATAAAAATGAGAGGAATAGCAATGACGTCATCGTGTAAATGACCTTTAAACCGTACATCAAACGATAAGTACTGTGATTTGTTTAGTTTTTTTTTTTTTAGCCAGGCTTAAAATATCTGTAGATTCAAGGAATTATAACCTGTGCGTTGAGAGCATGCCAGAGACCGATTTTGGCATGCCCGGCATGACCCAGATTATGGCACGCCCGGCAAGCCAGAGAATTTGGCATGCCGGGCATGCCAGGAAATTTGGCATGCCCGGCATGCTGGAGATTTTGCTGGGTATGAGTTACTTAGTACTAGAACCTAGGCTTCTCACGGCCTGGGTGAGAAGGTCACGGAATCTCAAATTATGCTTACAGGGCATGCGAAATTCTGTTGCATGCCAATTTCAATGCAAAACCACTCTGGGGCCACCCCCTCTATTACCAGTGAGCAAATCATTGACGATAGGCATGGGAAAAATCCTTGCATGCTAACCAACATTGAAAACGTAGCAGAAATGTCATCAATTGCTGAGTCATGCCCTAGGGGAGGCTTTAAAATACAGAATTTCCTGACATGAATGAGGGAATTTTCCGTAAACAGCATGTGATCATGCCGGCTAGGACGTATTGCCTCCGTATTGCCCTTTTTTACAGCTAGCTAGGCTCATTTTTAGGTTCCATGGCCTGAAATGACGAAAAATTCATGCCCTAAATGTAAAAAGTCCAAAAACGTCCTCGAAATTTTAGTTTCCAAGCCGTTTCTCATGACAAATTTTTTTAGTGTTATTGCAGATAACTAATTACATGTTAAAAAAAAGAACCTTGAAAAAAAGGCCTTGAAAAATGTAAATAAGAATGCGATATTGTTTAAATTATTCTGGTACAAGGTTTTTGTCCACTGAAAATTAAAACTACTTAATTTCCCGATGGATTCTATGTTATAACGTTGGGCCAATTGTTTCAAACCTCAGTCCATGTTCATCCTCGCCATCCGTAGCAACCGGTGACCGGAAACAGAGCGCCTCAAAAATAATAAAATTGCCGAGTTTGAAAGTGATAGGTCTTTACTAGCGAGCGAAGATGTAGCTCTGCAAAGTTGCGAAAATTTACAGACGTTTGTATGGCTGGGGACAAGCTTTCAACAAATCACTTTCAAACTTGGTAATTTTACTAATTTTAAGGCGCTCTTTTCTGTGGTGTCGACGGATTTGTCCGAACCTGTCCATGTCATGAGTTGAAAAAAAACGTGAATAGGTCTTTTCAGTTGATATGAAGAGACGCTTTAACCTTTTTATAAAGACAGCGAATAGCGTGGCAAAGCGGTTGCCCCTTTAAGCTTTTGATCTGAGTGTGATCATATGATTATTGTGAGGCATGGTAGTGAGTGAGTGTGGTAAGTGTGTATCAGGTCATTTCGCCCAATAGTAGTTCGCCCAGACTAAGTCGATTCGCCCGAAGCGTATTTGTCGTTCTTTAAGCCTGAAAAAAGGGAATATGCATAGAAAGACAGTAACTGCACATGTGGAATCCAAGGGCAACTAAAATAACACCTCTAAAAGCATTTTCACCATGTTGTAGAGTGTTGTATGTCATCGGGCGAATCGACCAATGTCCTGGCGAACGCCGTCGAGCGAAACGACCGCATTTCGGTAAGTGTGTCGCTAACGGAAGCACTTAGTATGGTTTTCACTACCGAGTCGGAACAGAAGCGAGAACGGAAGCAGCATATCTTATTGGGGAGCATAAATGGTGCAGGGGAGAGAGGCCTGGCCTCTCACCGATGCGGCCCGGGTTCACCTCTCGGTGTCGACGCTCAATGTTGGTTAATTTTGTCGTTGGTTTGTCCCTGCTTATACATAGCACGTGTAGTTCGTGCAAAGAACAAAAATGAGGTTAGTTGGAGTTCTAACCAAAACGGACCTTAAAAAAATATTGAAGTATTTTTCATAGTGGCCTGTTTAAACTTGACAAAGATAAAACATATTTTTCTCATTTCTCTAAAAATGTTTGTGGACCCTGGTGAGTCTCTCCAAGAGGGTATTGATGAACCCAAAAACCTGTAGTGTTTTCTGGAAGTAGTCGTGAAATATTCTTCAGAGAAATCAATGCTTGATAACCATTAATATGCTTTGTAGGCTTTGGATGTTTTAATGGAGGAAGTGACAGCGCATTTGGATGAAGACATGCAAGATTTACTTGAACGTGAAAGAGAGAGGAACAAATTGGACCTTTAAGGACACGTTATAATATGAGTAAGAATCCAAGAGAGTTTTGATTTCAAAATTTGCCTTCGGACTAGAAAAGTTACCGGACCTTTCGAGAAACGGGTCCCTGGTCCGTCCGTTCATTACTGCCTTAGATGGGTAGGCCGGCATGGAAGCTGCATATCGGCTTGATCATCTCACCACCTAGTCTCCTTCGCAGCCGTTATTAGGGAAGTCACGCAACGCTCCTCCCCACTGTTGGGGGGTGGGGGAGCGTTGCGTGACGACCCTAATAACGGCTGCAAAGGAGACTACTCACAACCAGTTAGAGAAAAAAAGTCAGTTATTCTCTACGTGCAGTTAGCCAGTTCCTGCTGAGTCTGCCGTAAAGACCTTTCCACCGCTAATATGCTGATTCCGCCAGCCTGGCAAACAGTGAGACACTTACCTGGTTTGTTAGGAAGACAGCATGTAAGTGAATCAGGGAATCATTTAGTCAGTAATTCTCTTTACTTTTATACGGCTGGCTCATCGAGAGGTCAATATGCAGAGAATCCTAGCTGCGTAGCCTGCGAGCAGAACTACGCAACTAACAAGCAACGCGAACGACTCGGTAAATGGTAAAGGGCATGCAGCACCTCTGCTTGCAGGGTATCTTTTCCCCATGCAATTGGATATTGAACGGCCCTTCTGTGCAGGCAAAAAATTGGACTTTGTTTCCAGGCTAGTATTTTCTTCAAAGATATAGATCTCCTGTTTTATAAAAATAAAAGTAACAACCACCGTTTACCCAGCACCCTTTTATTGTCGTTGTTGATGTTGTTGTTTTTTTTTTTCGTATTGGTAGCTTAACACAGCACAAGCATAACTAATTCCAAAGCACTTTTACGTTTTCGCATTTTCGATCTTCCCCATTTTCTTAATACCTTCAAGATACCCTTAAGATTACAGAAAGTTTTCAAGAGCTCTTAATTTACTCTCATATCAAAAGAACGTCTTTCTCTTAACAGAAACGGTCCCTTATCATAAGAGCAAAATCCGAAAATGCAAAATTATTTTCCACCGCTCATAAATTAGTACCCTTTTACCAAATATTACTCTTCTGTTAACTCGTAATGCAAAGCAAATCTTGTAATGTAACCATGGTTACTTGAGCCAGACCGTCAGGTGTGGAGACTGGTGGTTGTATGACCTGTTCGGCCAATCACTATCACTGCTTGGACTATCGTAACCATTTGCATTCTGGGACCAGCCATGCGCAGTGGATCCTTTAGTCATGACCCCAACAGACATACAGTAGTCGTTTGTGGCGGTGTTGCCTGCAGTGTTGTAAGAGGCGTAAGGATACGAACCTCCATGGCCAGCAAGAGGCATTATCCCAAACTTGTTTTGGTAACAGATCTACGGTAGGAGAAAAAAAATCAGCAAGTGACCTACAGAAAGCTGTTGACTGTTTGTGATAAACTAGTATTTTGTGCACCACTCGATAGATCTACTCTGAGATAGAGTGTGAATTGCAGGGCTGACTCTTCTCTTCAGTCAAGTGATTTTGCAACCGAGTTTAAAAGCGACAAGCCCCTCTTTAGATCTCCTCTTTAGCATTGGATAGTGCTATCCACCGGGTAAATCATTTTATTATTCATTCAAAATATTTCACCGTTTCTGATTAGCTGATTTCTTCCGGGAAAATTCTTCATAACCAGTCGTCGTTGATCAAATATGGAAGATACGAGCAATATACCATCGATTCGATGGTATACTTGCTTGGTAACGAGGTTGATTTATGGTATATTTCCCTGGAAACGAGGCTGCCGGATTTTATCTACTTTTTGATGTGTATCTGCAAGAAGAAAATATCTTGAAACCGTGCCGATTATACTCAGCCTTATTCAATAAATTGTTAAATGAACAAGTATAGGGAAAACAATTGCGTTATTCACTGGATAGAAATTTGTCCAGTGGATAACGCTATCCACTCCACAACTTGGGCATAAAGGACACTGGTCAGAGGCGGATTCAGACTTTTAGGGAAGGGGTGGGGAGTGCCGTTTCCAATCCCCTTGGACCCTCCAGTGCAGCATATTTTCGACAAAGGAAAGGCGAGTTCTTATCATCAATGCCGTTACCTTTTTGTTTCCATTCCAAGCGTACACCATGACGGGTGTTTGAACAGCTGCCTTTACAGTTGATGGTCCAACAGAATAGCGCCAGAACGAGTCTTTTTGTCTGCTACCAGGCAACCTCCACATGATCCACTTGCTCCCCAACCCATCCATCCTCTCACCGCTGGACAACAGGACCGTGGACGATTCATCTACTGCTAAGCTGCGCGCGTCAAAGCAAGCAAACTGTTTCTGTCCTGTGATCTTTGGAGACTTCAACGAGGCAGTGTTGTGCTTAGACACCAACCATTTATCGTAAATGTTGCCCACATTTCCGCTGATTTTTCCTACAAGGGTCCAGCCACCGTTTTTCATGTCGCAGTAAGTCTGCACAGACGAGCTGCCTTGGAGGTCTGTCTTGATCCAGTAAACGCCACTCTTAGCGCGCGGTTTGTTGTTCGCGAGACTTGCATCATGAATCTGTTTGCATGAGTCTGCAGGAAGCTTTTTCTCGCCTAACAGGGCACTTTTCTTGGGAAGGAATGACTGGAAAGAACCCAGGGTGATGTTTGGGGGTGTAGAAACCACGAAAGTCACTTTGATATTGTCATAAAGGGTTTTACAGTTGTGGGGGGAGTGATGGCATCCCAGTCCAAATGTTCCTGCTGGTATCATCCATTTGGAGCTCACTTGGATGTTGTCGTGTACAACTTTGCCGTTCGCCCATTGAGAAAATCTGTCACCCATCACTCGATATTTGAAGTGAAACCACTTGTTTAATTGGAAAGCTGTGGGTAACTTTGCTATGTATCTCCATTTGCCGTCGTTGTTATTGAACAAGGGTCTCATTGTACAGGTGCTGCCACGTTTTATGTAGTATTCAAACCACCAACCCGTCGTTTTGGACAGGCCCGCATCACTGAGGCGCAGTAATGTCCCAGGAGCGCTATTTGTTGTTCCTTTTTCCATTAAGTCAAGCTCGACCTGAACATCTTTCCACTGAAAACCTGATTTGAGATAAAGCCCGACCTCAATGGCATCTTTACTTAAATCTTTACTCTGCATTGTGCTTCCCAGCAAGCTCCCGTTTTCCACGCTCCATTTCCCCCAGTTTTTCACCCATTCTTTCTTTAACGACGCACTCGAAAAATCGTCGAAAAATGCGTACACGTTGGCAGGATCATCCATGGCACTTCCGCTGACCGAAGCACCGAGGACCAAAAAATAAGACACGTCATCAGCGGTGTTGGATGATATCGGAGCCTGCAGTCGAAAGTGGACAGTTGCTGATTTTGCTCCCAGGCCACTGATAACGCGGTCAATTTGGAACGGTTGCTGCCCCTTGTCATGGTAATAGACCTGCAAATCTTCGCCATCTTCACGTGTTAGTCGTCCGCGGTCTAGCATCTCTCGGTGGTTCACTGAGGAGAGAAGACTCATGCCAATCAATGTCGCAAGTCATTCAAAGTATTTCACTATTGATCAAGGGTAAGAACCAGATCTGGGAGAATTTTTTTCCAGTCAGCCTTGAAAAGAGAATAGAAGATAATTTCCTATTATATATGAAGGTAAGGAAGACTTATTTGAGAATCAGGTTTTATGTCTAGTGAGTGACACGTTTTGATGCAATAAATACCACAAATAACTGATCTTTATTGTTATACCTTATTTCACGTGCTATCAAAACATGCTATTATTTATTCTTGGTTCTATCACACTAATTTTTACGGGTAGGTATTTCACTTCGTAAAACTGGTAGAATATTAGGCTGAATTCATTGATTGACTGGTTTAAGAGGTCAGCAACAGTTTTGAAACGTTGAATAATTTGTTACTATTCTCACTTAAGATTTCTTTCTTCTTCCCTCCCCTTGTTACACGTTAAATATTTGAAAGTTCAAAACGCAAATGTATCATTTGAATTTAATATTTCTTAGTGTTTTCATTACTTTCTTCACATCGCTCAAAGTAGGTCTCGAAAGAACTTTATTGCTTCGATTCGCTGAAAAATATTGAAATGTGAATACTTTTATCCAGTTTATAAATTCTCGGAAAAAAATTCTTGAACTTTACCTGCTACACTTATAGTAAAGTGCTTGGGCAGTGGGGATACTGTTTCAATTCGTATTGGCATTTTACCGCCTGACCAGACCATACAGGACTGATATCTCGAAGTGTTCCCCTTGGAGAGCTTTTCCAAAATATGTCGAACTGACCTCAACAGGGCGATTTCTTCTTTAGCGACGCGAGTCAATTTCGCGGCATCTTTCTGCATAGCCTCGGCCTTAGTTTCCTTTTCGTTCAAAGATTTCAAATCTAAAGTCAACTTGTAAATCAACGAGTCGATCTGACTTTTCGCGCGGTGAACTTCGCCATGTTTGGAGGGCTTTGTGGCTTGGGATTTTGTAATCCCATCAAACGAGGAAAGCAACAAAGCGATTAACAGAAAAAACTGACATACTTGGAAAGCCATTTCGATGGCTACAAATACAACTCACTGCAATAGCACAGGGTCCAGAGGAGATGTGTTTGTCGTTAGAACATCAAAACCCGTCGAAAACCTCTGAAAAAATGAGTTATTTTGATCGCGTTACAGTTTCGTTACACATTCTATTGACCGCAAACCAAGAGACTGAGGGCTCGCAAGATCGGTACTTCGTGCCTCGGTCGCCCTTCGGGCGACGTTTCTTGCTCCAGCGAGGATATGGCTTGCGGTTATTGATTTTCAAAATGGCGAACAACAAAGTCGATCTGGGTCAGATAAGAAGCGAAGAAATCGTTTACAGTAGATTCATTAAGAGGCTAATTAATCGTGCTAAGCGCCAGGTATAGACATTTTTCAAGGTGAGACTTTAAATAAGTAATTCATTTATTCACACGAAACTCCTCTGGACCCTGTGCAATAGTTGGTAATTGTAAATTAATATGTTGGCTGTACAAAGCAATGGTTACCGAATGACTGAATGAATCATGATAGTCGAAGAATGGGGAAGCCACATTTTCAAGTTATTTTTTCGTGAATAATATAGACTGGTTACATACTCACACGTCACAAAAAAGCTCACGCTCCCAAACTTGTTTTGGTACTTGGTACTCGGGTGATATTGTGGGGAAATTTTGGTGAAGATGCTGTACCTAAATATCAAGCTACAACTTTATTCAAAATCATGAGGTCAGCCTACATTGTAAAAGCTGCCGGTTTCAACTACGATCATCGCAATAAAAAACGGCCAGCCCTGGTGTGTTGAAGTAGTCCTCGTGTCACGGTTCTGAGTCTCTGCCGATAACAAAAACAATCCCAGCTGTATCAGTTGAGGTAAGAACAACCGTAGACTTTGAATTGTACCCCCTTTTTGTTCCCGAACTAAAACATTAAGCGCTAAAAAAGGAATGGTTTATCACCAGGTAGCCTGAGGATCAGGCGTTTCTGTGGGGGGGGGGGGGGGGGGGGCAAGGGCCCCCTAAAATCTTTTCTCTCCTGCTAAGGAAGGATATTCAGGCTTATCACTAGAAGGAACCTATGTAAGCCATAGTTCCTTGATCGTTACGATCACGGCCTGGTTGTCGGATCACAACAAACTGAACAAAGTTGAGAAGTCACGCCGGTGATCTGAAAAAGTAACGATATACGGAAACTGCCTTAAATTGGAACTGAACTATATTTAATCATTGCGTTGAAAACTTGTTGAAGCGTTGATTCAGTGTAATCGCTGCGATCGCATAAATAGACTTTCAGATATCGTATTGATCATATGGAAATAAGGATTTACTTGAATGCCATGAAGCGAACGCCATGAGCGCCATGAAGCGAGACGGAAACGAGACTGACTGGTTGGTTCCGGACGCTTCAGCGTTCCTGAAAGTGATAAACGTTTTGCGTTTTCATTTTCTTCCATGAGAGTAGGTCTCTTTTTTTCTTCTCACTAAAAAACAGTCAACGAAACGTTTACCCAATACTCTTTCATTTTTGGCGTTTAGGCGCAAACGCTTAATTAATAGTTAGCGGGAAAAAATGTAATACCCTCTAAACTAAAAACGTGCTGGGTTACACTAGCTACAAATTATTGTGGGGAAAAGTCTTGACAAGGTAAGACTAAATACTTAAGCTTTATTCTCAATTGCGATGCGGCACTTTTATTTTTAAGATTACCTAATCTAATCAAATCGACACGCGTGAAAAAAGCAGTGCGCATGCGTGCCTTCCCTGCTTCCGGCGCGAATTTGCCAGTGCCTCCCCCATCGAAATTATACGCGATACCAAAACAAACTAGATTCCGGCCGCGAAATTCAAAAAAGTAAGCTCCACACACAAAAGATAAGCTTAGAATTTCACGAACACAAAGTTTATTAATTGCTTTAGTTTCTCTCTTTTGCACCACATACTTTCCTCCTTGCACCAAAGGCGAAAATTATGTTTGAAAGTCCACGCTCGCTCTGGCAGCACTTCGCCGTAGCCATTGTTGCTGTTTTGGTCATCATGTCGCTGAGCTCGGTCAATGCGAACAACGAAAACGACCAATGCATGCTAAGTGGAAAAACAAGGACGGAAAAACCTTGTATTGGACGACTTTACCAGCTGTCTGAAGCTCTCAGCCGTGTTGTTGGTTTGCCGGTAAACTCCCATGTTTGCCGGCGACATTGGGATGAGTTGCGAAGAAAGGACGTGCGCTGCTCCTGTCCAACACACGACAGGAAAACCCCTTCTCGCCTGGATTCAAAGCCAATTCCTCGCAGATTTTACCCAAAATTTGACGAGATTGGCTCTCGAACGACAGCATATCGCCCGGGCACACGGCGGTGTTATCACTGCAAAGCACGAGGTAATAAACAGTTCTCGAGTCATCCTGAGTTTACTGTCAAACCACGAAAAAAGCAGTCGAGGTAAGTTAGTTTAAGTAATTTTTGTTGTGCTTAATACTAGAACCGGCTGCAAACCATTAAACATATCAAACATTCCTAAGTGTTTTTCAATTTAAATGGGGAAGATTTTGCAAATTTTAATTATTGAAAATAGAGACCTTGCGCATGCGCAGATGTTTTGCACGCGTGTCAATCAAATCAATTACTGAACTTCTTTCTCTCAACAACATTGACCCTTATCAGGCTCCTGCCCTTATCACTGGAGCAAAATCATTTATTTTCCAGCGCTCAAAAATTACTACCCTTTAACCAAATATTACTCTTCTGTTAACTCGCAATCCAAAGCAAATCTTTTAACCATGGTTACTTGAGCCAGACCGTCAGCTGGTGGTTGACTGACCTGTTCGGCCAATCAGAATCACTGCTTAGACTATCGTAACCATTGGCATTCTGGGACCAGCCATGCGCAGTGGATCCTTTAGTCATGACCCCAACAGACATACAGTAGTCATTTGTGGTGGTGTTGCCTTCATTGTTGAAAGAGGCGTAAGGATACGAACCTCCATGGCTAGCAAGAGGTTTTATTCCAAACTTGTTTTGGTAACAGATCTAGGAGAAAAAGAGAAAGAAAAAGATGTTTTGAGTTGACTGATTGTTTGTGATAAAGTGGTATTTGTAGTTTTCAAATTCACGAAGGCTGTGCTCTAATCATAATAAGAATAATAATAAAATAATGAGTCTTTATTTCATCAAAAGATTAAACTACATATCGTATGTTACAATAATACGGAAGATAAAAAACTATGATAACTTGGCACCCTGGATTTCACATGTTCAAAAGCACATATTAGGGCCATTAGCTGGCCATTTATACCAGGAAAAAATAAGACGCGTCTTAAATAAGACGCAAACTATCCCTTATAAACGGCACATTAAGACGCGACTAAGCAAAGACGCGTCTTATCGAAGAACAGGTGTTGGGGGCTGTTCTTAGATAAGACGTGTCTTAGCTAAATTTCAAACGAAATGTGCCGTTTATACGGGATAGTTTATGTCTTATTTAGGACGCGTCCTATGTAAGACGCGTCTTATTTTTCCTCGTTTAAACGGCCCTATTAGTGCAGAGCCTTGTTCACTGGTTTTTCATTTTGTTATTTTGTCTTCTTAGTTTAGCAGACTACTTCTTGCTTTGGCCAGATTAATTTACACCAAAACTTGTGCCGTGGGATTGTGAAGCGATACAGCAATCTCAAGATGATTCACTTATTAACAGCATTATCAACGAGGTGATGAAATCGCAGGTAACACAAGTTATTATTCAGGCGTGGCGCGATGTGGCTGATGTCGATCGAAGTAAACAGGTCAAAAAGGCAACTGATATAACCTGTATATTGCAAACGTCTGTAAAATTTCACGACTTTGAGGAGATGTATCTATAAGCTCTCAACAAATCACTTTCTAACTTGACAATTTTATTAATTTTAAGGCGCTTTTTTCAGTGTTGTTGACGGATTTTCCCGAACTTGTCCATGTTAAAAGTTAAAAAAAAAACCGTGAATAGGTCTTTTCAGTTGATATGAATAGACGCGTTAAGTTTTTTATAAAGGAAGCAAATAGCGTGGCATACCGGTTGCCCCTTTAAGCTTTTGAACTGAGTGTGATCATATAATTATTGTGAGGAATGGTGGTGAGTGAGTGTGGTAGGTGTGTATAAGGTCGTTTCGTCCGATAGCAGTTCGCCTAGACTAAGTCGATTCACCCAAAGCGTATTTGTCGTTCTTTAAGCCTGAAAAAAGGGACTATGCATAGAAAGACAGTAACTGCACATGTGGAATCCAAGGGCAACTAAAATAACACCTCTAAAAGCATTTTCACCATGTTGTAGAGTGTTGTATGTCATCGGGCGAATCGACCAATGTCCTGGCGAACGCCGTCGAGCGAAACGACCGCATTTCGGTAAATGTGTCGCTAACGGAAGCACTTAGTATGGTTTTCACTACCGAGTCGGAACAGAAGCGAGAACGGAAGCAGCATATCTTCTTGGGGAGCATAAATGGTGCAGGGGAGAGAGGCCTGGCCTCTCACCGATGCGGCCCGGGTTCACCTCTCGGTGTCGACGCTCAATGTTGGTTAATTTTGTCGTTGGTTTGTCCCTGCTTATACATAGCACGTGCAGTTCGTGCAAAGAACAAAAGTGAGGTCTACATGGAGTTCTAACCAAAACGGACCTTAAAAAAATATTGAAGTATTTTTCATAGTAGCCTGTTGAAACTTGACAAAGATAAAATATTTTTTTCTCATTTCTCTAAAAATGTTTGTGGACCCTGGTGAGTCCCTCCAAGAGGGTATTGATGAACCCAAAAAACTGAAGTGTTTTCCGGAAGTAGTCGTGAAATTTTTGTCAGAGAAATCAATGCTTGATAGGAATGAATTGGACCTTTAAGGACACGTTATAATATGAGTAAGAATCCAAGATAGTTTTGATTTCAAAATTTGCCTTTGGACCCGAAAATTTACAGGGCCTTTCCAGAAACGGGTCCCTGGTCCGTCCGTTAATTACTGCGCTGGATGGGAAGGCCGGCACGGAAGCTTCATATCGGCTTGATCATCCCACCACTAGCCTGCGTAGCATGGCGGTTTTTCGGTTGGGCGCGCAAAGTACTAAAGGCCGGTGAGGGCAGAGAAACCGCGAGGAGATTGGGGCGGGAGCAACGAGAAACCTCCAGGCTATCCCACCACCAGTCAGAGAAAAAAGTCAGTTATTCTCTACATGCAGTTAGCCAGTACCTGCTGAGTCTGCTATGAAGACCTTTCCACGGCTAGTCTGATTCCACTAGCCTGACAAACAGTAAGACACTTACCTGTTTTGTTAGGAAGACAGTTTTTAAGCCGATCAGGCCATCTTTTACTCAGTAATTCTCTTTACTTTTATACGGCTGGCTCATCGAGAGGGCAATATGCAGAGAATCCTGTGTACCCTGCGAGCAGAACTACGCGACTGACAAGAATCGCAAACGACTCGGTAAATGCTTAAAGCCATGCCAGAAAGAAATCTCTGCTCGCAGGGTATTTTTGCCGCATTAATTGGATATTTAACAGGCTTTGTACGCAGACAAAAAGTAGGACTTAGTTTCGAGGCTAGTTGTTTTCTTCCAATTGAGGTACATTTTCTGTTTCACAAAAATAAAAACATAATAATGATAACAATAACTTAACCACCGTTTACCCAGCACTCTTTTATTGTTGTTGTTGTTGTTTTCGTATTGGTAGCTTAGCACAGCACAGGCTTAACTAATTTCAAAGCACTTTAACGTTTTCTTATTTTCGATCTCCGTTTTCTTAATACCTTAAGATACCCTAAAGATTACAGAAAGTTTTCAAGAGTTCTTAAAGGTCCCTTATTATAAGAGCGAAATCTGAAAATGCAAAATTATTTTCCGCCGCTCATGAATTACTACCCTTTTACAAAATATTACTCTTCTGGTAACTCGCAATGCGAAGCAAATCTTGTATTGTAACAATGGTTACTTGAGCCAGACCGTCAGGTGTGGAGACTGGTGGCTGTATGATGACCTGTTTGGCCAATCAGAATCACTGCTTGGACTATCGTAACCATTGGCATTCTGGGACCAGGCATGCGCAGTGGATCCTTTCGTCATGACTCCAACAGACATACAGTAGTCGTTTGTGGAGCTGTGGCCTGCGGGGTCATAAGAGGCGTAAGGATACGAACCTCCATGTAAAGCATAAGGCATTATCCCAAACTTGTTTTGGTAACAGATCTAGGGGATAAAAACTGACAGTTTAGTCAATGCCGGGAGACCTCGGCCTTGATGTATTGACTTGTGCACATCCTTATTGACATCCATGTTATAAATTGACAGCTATCAAAAAGGGCATCTGCTGACCAGTGTCACATGACTGTATCGCGGGCTCAAGTGTACAACTCAAAACATATGACCTTGATGTATTGACCTTACTATCACTCGGTCAGTACATCAAGGCCTCGGTCTGAGATTTCCCTGTAATGACTTCACTCTCGGTTAGTAAGTGGTATGTATTTTATACACAGCCCGACAGATATATTCTGAGATAGAGTAAGAATTGAACTCAGCGCAGGGCTGACTGTTCTGTATAAGCTGATAGTCATATGTTTCGTAATCGTGTTAAAAAGCAACACGCGCCCCTTTAGATCTCCCCTTCAGCTGTGCATGAATGTGTGGCTTAGTTGTCATGAAGTACTACAGAAACAACACGTTCCTATCACGGGTTAAAATGAACTCAACAAATTGGCCTGCCCCCACAGCTCAGTTGGTAGAGCGCTAACACTGAGGCTATGGGTTCGAATGTCGTTGAAGCACCGATTTATTTTTCGGGTTAATTTGCAGTTGCTTAAATTGCTAATTACAGCTGCGACTATCATCAGTGGATAGTCATCTACGTCGTTGTTACCTTTTTGCTTCCATTCCAAGCGTACACTATGACGGGTGTTTGAACAGCTGCCTTTACCGTAGTCACCCCAACCGAGTGGCGCCAAAACGAATCTTTTTCCCTGCTACCTGGCAACCTCCACATGACCCACTTGCTCCCCAACCCATCCATCCTCTCACCGCTGGACAACAGGACCATGGACGCTTCATCTACTGCTAAGCTACGCGCGTCAATGCAGGCAAACTGTTTCTGTCCTGTGATCTTTGGAGACTTCAGCGATGCAGTGCTGTGGTTAGACACCAACCATTTATTGTAAATGTTGCCCACATTTCCGCTGATTTTGCCGACAAGGGTCCAGCCACCGTTTTTCATGTCGCAGTAAGTCTGCACAGACGAGCTGCCTTGGAGGTCTGTCTTGATCCAGTAAACGCCATTCTTAGCGCGCGGTTTGTTGTTCGCGAGACTTGCATCATGGATCTGTTTGCATGAGTCTGCAGGAAGCTTTTTCTCGCCTAACAGGACACTTTTCTTGGGAAGGAATGACTGGAAAGATCCCAGGGTGATGTTTGGGGGTGTAGAAACCACGAAAGTCACTTTGATATTGTCATAAAGGGTTTTACAGTTGTGGGGGGAGTGATGGCATCCCAGTCCAAATGTTCCTGCTGGTATCATCCACTTCGAGCTCACTTGGATGTTGTCGTGTACAACTTTGCCGTTCGCCCATTGAGAAAATCTGTCACCCATCACTCGATATTTGAAGTGAAACCACTTGTTTAATTGCAAAGCTGTGGGTAACTTTGTGTTGTATTTCCAGCTGCCGTCGTTGTTATTGAGCAAGGGTCTCATTGTACAGGTTCTGTCATCGCCTATGCAGTATTCAAACCACCAACCCGTCGTTTTGGACAGGCCCGCATTACTGAGGCGCAGTAATGGCCCAGGACAGCTCTTTGATGCCCCTGTTTCCATTAAGTCAAGCTCGACCTGAAC
Organism: Porites rus; assembly: GCA_964035705.1. NCBI lineage: Eukaryota > Metazoa > Cnidaria > Anthozoa > Scleractinia > Poritidae > Porites > Porites rus. Next base: position 26,711,284 of record OZ038000.1, read on the forward strand.
ATCTTTCCACTGAAAGCCTGGTTTGAGATACAGTCCGACCTCAATCCTATCTTTGGTTAAATCTTTACTCTGCATTGTGCTTCCCAGTAATCTCCCGTTTTGCACGCTCCATTTCCCCCAGTTTTTCACCCATCCTCTCTTTAACGTCGCACTCGAAAAATCGTCGAAAAATGCGTACACTTTGGCAGGATCCTCCATGGCACTTCCACTGACCGAAGCACCGAAGACCAAAAAATAAGACACGTCATCAGCGGTGTTGGATGATATCGGAGCCTGCAGTCGAAAGTGGATAGTTGCTGATTTTGTTCCCAGGCCACTGATAACGCGGTCAATTTGGAATGGTTGCTGCCCATTGTCATGGTAATAGACCTGCAAATCTTCGCCATCTTCACGTGTCAGTCGTCCGCGGTCTAGCATCTCTCGGTGGTTCACTGAGGAGAGAAGACTCATGCCAATCAATGTCGCAAGTCATTTGAAGTATTTCACTATTGATCAAGGGTAAGAACCAAATCTGGAAAAAATTTTTTCATTCAACCTTGAAAAGAGAATAGCAGATAATTTCCTATTATATATGAAGGTAAGGAAGAAATATTTGAGAATCAGGTTTTATGTCTAGTTTTGTGCGATAGCATGATTTGTAGCTGAGTGACACGTTTTGATGCAATAAATACCACAAATAACTGATCTTTATTGTTATACCTTATTTCACGTGCAATTAAAACATGCTATTATTTATTTTTGGTTCTATCAAACTAATTTTTACAGGTAGATATTTCACTTCGTAAAACTGGTAGAATATTAGGCTGAATTCATTGACTGACTGGTTTAAGGGGTCAGCAACAGTTTTGAAACGTTGAATAATTTGTCACTATTCTCACTTTAGATTTCTTTCTTCTTCCCTCCCCTTGTTATACGTCGAATATTTGAAAGTTCAAAACGCAAATGTATCATTTGAATTTAATATTTCTTAGTGTTTTCATTGCTTGTCTTGACTTCGCTCAAAGCAGGTCTCGAAAGAACTTTATTGCTTCGATTCGCTGAAAAATATTGAAATGTGAATACTTTTATCCAGGTAAAAAATTCGGGGAAAAAAATTCTTGAACTTTACCTGCTACACTTATAGTAAAGTGCTTGGGCAGTGGAGATACTGTTTCAATTCGTATTGGTATTTTACCGCTTGACCAGGCCGTACAGGGCTGATATCTCGAAGTATTCCCCTTGGAGAGCTTTTCCAAAAGATGTTGAACTGGCCTCAACAGGGCGATTTCTTCTTTGGCGACACGAGTCAATTTCGCGGCATCTTTCTGCATAGCTTCGGCCTTAGTTTCCTTTTCGTTAAAAGATTTCAAATCTAAAGTCAACTTGTAAATCAACGAGTCGATCTCACTTTTCGCGCGGTGAACTTCGTCATGTTTGGAGGGTTGTGTGGCTTGGGATTTTGTAATCCCATTAAACGAGGGGAGCAACAAAGCGATTAACAGAAAAACCTGGCATACTTCTGATACTTGGAAAGCCATTTCGATTGCGGCGAATACGACACACTGCAATAGGTTGCAATTGTAAATCAATATGTTGGCTATACAAAGGAATGGTTGCCGAATGACTGAATGAATCATGATAGTCGGAGAATTCGGAAGCTAGATTTTCAGGTTATTTTTTCGTGAATTGTATAGACTGGTTACGTACTCAGACGTCACGAAAAAGCTCACGCTCCCAAATTTGTTGTATGCATATTGGTCACGCAGTTTGATACATACACAATAATTTGCACATTTTATTATGTGCATTAAAGTCGGAAAGACTCAACTCTGAATTTTAGCTGACTGGCTTTACATGCCTTACGTTATTGATATGATCCGATGCGTGGAAAAATAAACTGAAACAGTACGCGGGTGATATTGTGGGGTAATTTTGGTGAAGGTCCTGTATCTTAATATCAAGCTACAACTTTATTCAAAATCATGAGGCCAGCCTACATTGTAAAAGCTGCCGGTCTCAACTACGATCATCGCAATAAAAAACGGACAGCCTTGGTGTGTTGAAGTAGTCCTCGTTTCACGGTTCTGCACCTCTGCCGAAGCAAAGGCCGCCTAAAATGTTTTCTCCCTTCAGGCTTATCACTAGAAGGAAGCTACGTAAGCCATAATTCCGTGATCGTTACGATCAGGGCCAACAAACTGAACAAAGGTGAGCAGTCCAGTGATCTAAAAAAGTAACGATATACGGAAACTGCCCATCCTCGGAGACCCAGGGGCAGTTAGTTTAGTCGGGTCGATAAAATGTTCGTGGTGAAAGTTTACTGTAAGATCGAGACGAGCCCCTGGGCACTTACTCTTACCGAACCAGTTCCAGAAGCGTTTGAATTGCCTGCTTCTGATTGGCCAGAAAAGATTTTTTCTGGCCAATCAGCGAAGAGAAGCTGCCGGGTGACTCTCCTGTTTTCTTACACGACGTAGTTTTCCTCATCGATCGCCAAAGTTGCATAGCGCGTTCAACGGGGAAAGTTTCTCGACGAAAGTTTCAGAACAAAATGTTAACAACCCGCAAAATTGCAACCTTAAGCACGGCTACAAGAAACAAACACTCTCCGATGAATTTTTAGGGCGGATTTTTCCAAGGTATCGTAAATTTTTATTGCTGATACGATACGCGATGCATGACTTTCACTTTCCACACCTTAATTTGCTCACATTGTCTAGTATATAACGCCAAGCTTACATTTTAGATGTCCATGTTTGTTGCACGACTTCTGAAACTTTCTACAGCGTGAAAATTTCCGTTGCACGGGCCACGAACTACGTCGATTAATCGTGGGAATTGCTGGCTAGCTGCAGTGCACGCACCTTCTTGCTTTCGCGCCAAACTCCCTTACCGTACGTATCTTAGATACAACCGTTGTGTTTAGTTCGAAATCGCAGTCCGGTTATGTGCTGAATCCTGACTTGTTAAGTGAGGTCGATTTTTGCAGGCTGTGTGGGTTTATTTTTACGGATAAGTGAAGAAAAAAAAATAAAGGTGAGTTTGCGAAAATGTTTGAAAGTGGTTGGTGTGAAGGTTTTGGAGGGCGATAAACGCGCAGCGTGTGACACGTGTAGGTACAGAGTTGAGAAATCGTGGAAGGGTGAGACGTCTATATGGATATTTTTGTAGTCACTAAAACTTTATAAGAAGTGAACGCTCTTAAGGAAATTCCAGGGAGAGGAGACTAAGGAATAGGGACACTTTCCAAAGATCCAATTTCAGCTCTTGATTTCAAGGGCCTGGGTCTCTGGCTTACTAAACCGCATAAGAGAACCTGGGTTAATCTCCACTGTGATTAGAATTATGGCTAATATAGTAGAAATGAATTTTTATTATAAGATAACTTTTAATAAATACTTTCACATAATATGTGATTTTTTGCCAAGCTATTTATCTATGATTGACTTTATGTTTCCCTCTTACTGACCCCCTCAAACACATCCACAGTGCCATTGTTTTAACTCCCTTGGAATTGATGGTACAAGATTGGAATTATTTTGAAAAAATAATTGCAATATTGTAATATTAACAATTTTCCTTTGGTGCATTTGTTTGATATTTCATAACTTCCCTATCATAATTCTCCTCATCTGACAATAATATTCTTCATTGATAATTATTTTTAAATCTTTAAACATCCTCTTCAGAAAGGTAAAAATCTTCATTGCATGGTCAACATTCCACACAGTGTCTCTAAAATACTTTTCACAGAACATAATTTTATTATTGTTTCCTGTAGAAGACAATCAGAGAATACAAATTCTAGAATACAAGCAGTGAAGATTTGATTCTTGAAATTCCTGTCACAGATCATCTTGATTTTCTTAAAGCAGACTAACAGTCTTTGGCACTGATGTTGCAACATAAGTGGCTTGGAATGATTCTGCTGTTTTCATTACTGTCATCAAAAAAGGAAGCAGTTTTTTCTCTTCTGCAGGTTGTACACTTAATAAAATCTAAGAGAAGAAAGACTTTTAGAATTATCGAAAACAGTAAGAGACAATTTCAGCACAGTTCCCTATTTTTCCAGAAAGTGTTGGAAAACAGTTTTTGTATGTTATGTGTAGGTATACCATATTTACTTGTGTATAATGTCACCTGAATATAATGCACTCCCCATTTTTCTATAATATATACTCACGTATACTTGTTAGCGACCTAGTAAAACAAACCCTTTGGGACAGAAAGAATCACCAACAAATACCCCAGCATAAATGTTTATTAACAAATTAAAATAAAATAAAATATTACATCTCCCTAGTATATGCATAACTCAAGCAGTATTATAAGTAGACATGTGAACTCCAATAAAAAAGAAAAAAAAAAATCTCAACAGCTTAAAAATAAAATTCATATAATGGCATCTGTAGTTCTGTATTATGGGGTGTTTTTCCATTTATAATATGCAAATGTTCAATTGCACTATTATCTTAAGCAGTCACAAGGCTTACTTCATCAGCTTTCAATTGTCAATAAATGGTGACAAAAAAAACATGATAATTCTTGTGAAGTGTCTGTCAGCTTTTAGACATAAGATTACTGAGCATCCTTGAATAAAAGCCAGATCTACTGTTAAGTATAATGAGGGTCCTGAAGGGGGGATATCAATCCCATTGAAACTGTTTAACCCTCAATTCCCATTTTTTACATTTTTTCCCATTCTCAGTGATAGAATCCCCCTGCCAGTGACTTAAATCCCATTTTCCCAGAGCAGCAACATCCCATTTTACCCCTTCAGAACTCCCCACAATGAATTCAGTGTAGCACCCTTCCTAGTAAACAAATCAGCATACTTACCAATGAAGAGCTGTATGTACCTGCAACGGGATTTTTCTGGTAAAACTCCTTAAAGAACATTGCCCTGAATTTCTTGTCGCCCAGTTAATGAATCCGCGCTTCCGTACAACAAAGAAAACGCTTCCTATCCATTCAATATTTCTCGATCTTTTGTTTTGCTTTCCCCTAGGAAAGCGGCCTGAATTCCTAGTGACCTCGAGTACTTTACCTGGTCCTCAACAATTGACATGAGAGGTGAAATCACTATGACCAATGGATTACTAGGGAATTCATAACCTTTAGCATCTAACGATTTTTAACCCCCCTAGCTTATAGGCAACATTTGGAAAGTTAGACTCTTCTATCAATTGCACAAAAACATCTCTTCTTTCCACAATCGTCTCAATAATAAATCTTTGCTTCGCTTTGAACTTTACCACAGGAAACAAAGACAAGCCTTCTAATTCTACAAGCACTTGCTGGAGGTCTCCCTCGAATCTAAAGTTAACGCTACTATCAACTTCGGCAGAATTCGTACGGTCGACTGCTGTAAGCTTTTAAGCTTAAAAGTTTCGAAAGGAGTTGGAAGCGAAAGCAAGCCCAGGGGCTCGTCTCGATCTTACAGTAAACTTTCACCACGAACATTTTATCGACCCGACTAACTGCCCCTGGGTCTCCGAGGATGGAAACTGCCTTAAAGTGGAACTGAACTATATTTTATCATTGCGTTGAAAACTTGTTGAAGCGTTGATTCGGTGTAATCGCTGCGATCGCATAAATAGACTTTGACATTTCGTATTGATCATATGGAAATAAGGATTTACTTGAATGCTCTAAATCATCGGTAATTACCATGAGCCATTAAACGAGACTGAAACGAGACTGACTGGTTGGTTCCGGACGCTTCAGTGTTCCTGAAAGTGATAAACGTTTTGCGTTTTCATTTGACTTTGGAGGTCTGTCTTGATCCAGTAAACGCCATTTTTAGCGCGCGGTTTGTTGTTCGCGAGACTTGCATCTTGGATCTGTTTGCATGAGTCTGCAGGAAGCTTTTTCTCGCCTAACAGGGCACTTTTCTTGGGAAGGAATGACTGGAAAGATCCCAGGGTGATGTTTGGGGGTGTAGAAACCACGAAAGTCACTTTGATATTGTCATAAAGGGTTTTACAGTTGTGGGGGGAGTGATGGCATCCCAGTCCAAATGTTCCTGCTGGTATCATCCACTTCGAGCTCACTTGGATGTTGTCGTGTACAACTTTGCCGTTCGCCCATTGAGAAAATCTGTCACCCATCACTCGATATTTGAAGTGAAACCACTTGTTTAATTGCAAAGCTGTGGGTAACTTTGTGTTGTATTTCCAGCTGCCGTCGTTGTTATTGAGCAAGGGTCTCATTGTACAGGTTCTGTCATCGCCTATGCAGTATTCAAACCACCAACCCGTCGTTTTGGACAGGCCCGCATTACTGAGGCGCAGTAATGGCCCAGGACAGCTCTTTGATGCCCCTGTTTCCATTAAGTCAAGCTCGACCTCAACATCTTTCCACTGAAAGCCTGGTTTGAGATACAGTCCGACCTCAATCCTATCTTTGGTTAAATCTTTACTCTGCATTGTGCTTCCCAGTAATCTCCCGTTTTGCACGCTCCATTTCCCCCAGTTTTTCACCCATCCTCTCTTTAACGTCGCACTCGAAAAATCGTCGAAAAATGCGTACACTTTGGCAGGATCCTCCATGGCACTTCCACTGACCGAAGCACCGAAGACCAGAAAATAAGACACGTCATCAGCGGTGTTGGATGACATCGGAGCCTGCAGTCGAAAGTGGATAGTTGCTGATTTTGTTCCCAGGCCACTGATAACGCAATCAATGTCGCAAGTCATTTGAAGTATTTCACTATTGATCAAGGGTAAGAACTAAATCTGGAAAAAAAATTTTTCATTCAACCTTGAAAAGAGAATAGCAGATAATTTCCTATTATATATGAAGATAAGGAAGAAATATTTGAGAATCAGGTTTTATATCTAGTTTTGTGCGATAGCATGATTTGTAGCTGAGTGACGCGTTTTGATGCAATAAATACCACAAATAACTGATCTTTATTGTTATACCTTATTTTACGTGCAATTAAAACATGCTATTATTTATTTTTGGTTCTATCAAACTAATGTTTACAGGTAGATATTTCACTTCGTAAAACTGGTAGAATATTAGGCTGAATTCATTGACTGACTGGTTTAAGGGGTCAGCAACAGTTTTGAAACGTTGAATAATTTGTTACTATTCTCACTTTAGATTTCTTTCTTCTTCCCTCCCCATGTTATACGTTGAATATTTGAAAGTTCAAAACGCAAATGTATCATTCGAATTTAATACCTCAGTTGAGGTAAGAACAACTGTAGCTTTTGAATTGTACCCCCTGCTTTTTCCCGCAGCAAAAAATGAAGCGCTAGAAAAGGAACGCTATATCACCAAGTAGCCTGAGTATCAGGCGTTTCTGTGAGGTGGGGGGGGGGGAAGCAAGGGCCGCCTAAAATGTTTTCTCCCTTCAGGCTTATCACTAGAAGGAAGCTATGTAAGCCATAATTCCGTGATCGTTACGATCAGGGCCTCTTGTCGCATTACAACAAACTGAACAAAGGTGAGCAGTCCAGTGATCTAAAAAAGTAACGATATACGGAAACTGCCTTAAAGTGGAACTGAACTATATTCAATCATTGCGTTGAAAACTTGTTGAAGCGTTGATTCAGTGTAGTCGCTGCGATCTCATAAATAGACTTTGGCATTTCGTATTGATCATATGGAAATAAAGATTTACTTGAATGCTCTAAATCATCGGTAATTACCATGAGCCATGAAGCGAGACTGAAGCGAGACTGACTGGTTGGTTCCGGACGCTTCAGTGTTCCTGAAAGTGATAAACGTTTTGCGTTTTCATTTTCTTCTATGAGAGTAGGTCTCTTTTTTTCTTCTCACTAAAAAACAGTCAGCAAAACGTTTACCTATCACTCTTTTATTTTTGGCGTTTGGACGCCAACATATACTTGGCACCCTGGATTTCACATGTTCACAGCACTAGGCTCATTTTCCATTCATATTAGGGCCATTAGCTGGCCATTTATACCAGAAAAAATAAGACGCGTCCTAAATAAGACGTAAACTATCCCTTATAAACGGCACATTAAGACGCGACTGAGCAAAGACCCGTCTTATCGAAGGACAGGCGTTAGGGGCTGTTCTTAGATAAGACGTGTCTTAGCTAAATTTCAGACGAAATGTGCCGTTTATACGGGATAGTTTGAGTCTTATTTAGGACGCGTCCTATATAAGACGCGTCTTATTTTTCGTCGTTTAAACGGCCCTATTAGTGCAGAGCCTTGTTCACTGATTTTCATTTTGTTATTTTGTCTTCTTAGTTTGGCAGACTACTTCTTGCTTTGGCCAGATTAATTTACACCAAAACTTGTGCTGTAGGTTTTTGAAGCGATACAGCAATCTCAAGATGATTCACTTATTAACAGCATCATTGACGAGGTGATGGAACCTCAGCTAAAACAAGTTATTATCGAGGCGTGGCGCAATGTGGTTGATGTCGATCGAAGTAAACAGGTCAAAAAGGTAACTGATATAACCTGTATATTGCAAACGTCTGTAAAATTTCGCGACTTTTGCGAAGCTGTATCTTTATTAGCTTTCAACAAATCACTTTCAAAGTTGGCTATTTTACTAATTTTAGCTAATTTTAAGGCGCCTTTTTCTGTGGTGTGGACGGATTTTCCCTAACTTGTCCATGTCAAAAGTTGAAAAAAAAAAAACGGTGAATAGGTCTTTTCAGTCGATGTGAAGAGACGCTTTAACTTTTTTATAAAGACAGCAAATGGCGTGGCCTACCGGTAGCTCCTTTAAGCTTTTGAAGTGAGTGTGATCTTATAATTATTGTGAGGCACGGTGGTGAGTGAGTGTGGTAAGTGTGTATCAGGTCGTTTCGCCCGAAGGTCGGTTCGTCCGATCGCAGTTCGCCCAGACCAAGTCGATTCGCCCGAAGCGTATTTGTCGTTTTTTTAAGCCTGAAAAAAGGGAATATGCATGGAAAGACAGTGACTGCACATGTGGAATCCAAGGGCAACTAAAATAACACCTCTAAAGGCATTTTCACCATGTTGTACAGTGTTGTATGTCATTAGGCGAATCGACCAATGTCCTGGCGAACGCCGTCGGGCGAAACGACCGCACTTCGGTAAATGTGTCGCTAACGGAAGCACTTAGTATAGTTTTCACTACCGAGTCGGAACAGAAGCTAGAACTGAAGCAGCATATCTTATTGGGTGAGCATAAATGGTGCAAGAGGGAGAGCCCTGGCCTCTCACTGATGCGGCCCGGGTTCACCTCTCGGTGTCGACGCTCAATGTGGGTTAATTTTGTCGTTGGTTTGTCCTTGCTTATACATAGGACGTGCAGTTCGTGCAAAGAACAAAAGTGAGGTTTACATGGAGTTCTAACCAAAACGGACCTTAAAAAAATATTGAAGTATTTTTCATAGTGGCCTGTTGAAACTTGACAAAGATAAAACATCTTTTTCTCATTTCTCTGAAAATGTTTCTGGACCCTGGTAAGTCCCTCCAAGAGGGTATTGATGAACCCAAACACCTGTAGTGTTTTCTGGAAGTAGTCGTGAAATGTTCTTCAGAGAAATCAATGCTTGATAACCATTTATATGCTTTGTAGGCTTTGGATGTTTTAATGGAGGAAGTGACAGCGCATTTGGATGAAGACATGCAAGATTTACTTGAACGTGAAAGAGAGAGGAACAAATTGGACCTTTAAGGACACGTTATAATATGAGTAAGAATCCAAGAGGGTTTTGATTTCAAAATTTGCCTTCGGACTAGAAAAGTTACCGGACCTTTCGAGAAACGGGTCCCTGGTCCGTCCGTTTATTATTGCCTTGGATGGGTAGGTCGGCATGGAAGCTGCACATCGGCTTGATCATTCCACCACCTAGTCTCCTTCGCAGCCGTTATTAGGGTCGTCACGCAACGCTCCTCCCCACTAGAGGGGGGAGTGGGGAGCGTTGCGTGACGAACCTAATAACGGCTGCGAAGGATACTACGCACAACCAGTCAGAGAAAAAAAGTCAGTTATTCTCTACGTGCAGTTAGCCAGTCCCTGCTGAGTCTGCCGTAAAGACCTTTCCACTGCTAATCTGCTGATTCCACCAGCCTGACAAACAGTAAGACACTTACCTGTTTTGTTAGGAAGACAGCATGTAAGTCAATCAGGGAATCATTTAGTCAGTAATTCTCTTCACTTTTATACGGCTGGCTCATCGAGAGGGCAATATGCAGAGAATCCTAGCTGTGTACCCTGCGAGCAGAACTACACGACTAACATGCAACGCGAACGACTCGGTAAATGGTTAAAGGCATACAGCACCTCTGCTCGCAGGGTGTTTTTTCCCCGTGGAATTGGATATTTAACGGCCCTGATGCGCATGCAAAAAATTGGACTTTGTTTCCAGGCTAGTATTTTCTTCAAAGAGAGGTAGATCTCCTGTTTCATAAAAATAAAAGTAACAACCACTGTTTACCCAGCACCCTTTTATTGTTGTTGTTGTTGTTTTTTTGTTCTTATTGGTAGCTTAACACAGCACAGGCTTAACTAATTCCAAAGCACTTTTAGGTTTTCGTATTTTCCATCTTCCCCATTTTCTTACTACCTCAAAGATACCCTTAAGATTACAGAAAGTTTTCAAGAACTCTTAATTTACTCTCATATCAAAAGAACGTCTTTCTCTTAACAGAAACAGTCCCTTATCATAAGAGCAAAGTCCGAAAATGCAAAATTATTTTCCACCGCTCATGAATTAGTACCCTTTTACCAAATATTACTCTTCTGTTAACTCGTAATGCAAAGCAAATTGTGTAATGTAACCATGTTACTTGAGTCAGACCGTCAGGTGTGGAGACTGGTGGTTGTATGACCTGTTCGGCCAATCAGAATCACTGCTTGGACTATCGTAACCATTGGCACCCTGGGACCAGCCATGCGCAGTCGATCCTTTACTCATGACCCCAACAGACATACAGTAGTCGTTTGTGGCTGTATTGCCTGCAGTGTTGTAAGAGGCGTAAGGATACGAACCTCCATGGCTAGCAAGAGGCATTATCCCAAACTTGTTTTGGTAACAGATCTAGGAGAAAAAAAATCGGCAAGAGACCTACAGAAAGCTGTTTTAAGTTGACTGATTGTTTGTGATAAACTAGTATTTGGTGCACCGCTCGATAGATGTACTCTGAGATACATTGTAAATTGCAAGGGTGACTCTTCTCTTCAGTCAAGTGTTTTTGCAACCGAGTTTAAAAGCGACAAGCCCTAGATCTCCTCTTTAGCGTTGGATAGTGCTATCCACCGGGTAAATCATTTTATTATTCATTCAAAATGTTTCACCGTTTCTGGTTAGCTCATTTCTCTCGGCAAAATTCTTCATAATCAGCCGTCGTTGATCAAATATGGAAGATACGAGCAATATACCATCGATTCGATGGTATATTTGCTTGGTAACGAGGTTGATTTATGGTATATTTCCCTGGAAACGAGGCTGCCGGATTTTACCTACTTTTTGATGAGTATCTGCAAGAAGAAAAAATCTTGAAACCGTGCCGATTATACTCAGCCTTATACAATAAATTGTTAACTGAACAAGTATAGGGGAAACAATTGCATTATTCACTGGAGAGAAATTTGTCCAGTGGATAACGCTATCTACTCCACAACTTGGGCTTAAAGGACACTGGTCAGTGGCAGATTCAGACTTTTAGGGAAGGGGTGGGGAGCGCCCTTTCCAATCCCCCTGGACCCCCCAGTGCAGCAGATTTTCGACAAAGGAAAGGCGAGTTCTTATCATCAATGCTGTTACCTTTTTGTTTCCATTCCAAGCGTACACCATGACGGGTGTCTGTACAGCTGCCTTTACAGTTGATGGTCCAACAGAATAGCGCCAAAACGAGCCTTTTTCTCTGCTACCAGGCAACCTCCACTTTATCCACTTGCTCCCCAACCCATCCATCCTCTCACCGCTGGACAACAGGACCGTGGATGCCTCATCTACTGCTAAGCTGCGCGCGTCAAAGGAAGCAAACTGTTTCTGTCCTGTGATCTTTGGAGACTTCAGCGAGGCAGTGTTGTGCTTAGACACCAACCATTTATCGTAAATGTTGCCGATATTTCCGCCGATTTTGCCGACAAGGGTCCAGCCACCGTTTTGCATGTCGCAGTAAGTCTGCACAGACGAGCTGCCTTGGAGGTCCGTCTTGATCCAGTAAACGCCATTTTTAGCGCGCGGTTTGTTGCTCGCGAGACTTGCATCATGAATCTGTTTGCATGAGTCCGCAGGAAGCTTTTTCTCGCCTAACAGAGCAATTTTCTCAGGAACGAATGACTGGAAAGATCCCAAAGTGATGTTGGGGGGAGTAGAAACCACTAAAGTCACTTTAATGTTGTCATAAAAGGTTTTGCAGTTGAGTTGGGAGCGATGACATCCCAGTCCAAATGTTCCCGTTGGTATCATCCATTTGGAGCTCACTTGGATGTTGTCGTGTACAATTTTGCCATTCGCCCATTGTGAAAATCTGTCTCCAAGCACTCGATACTTGAAGTGGAACCATTTGTTCAATTTGTAGGTTGTGGGTAGTTTTCCTTTGATTAACCAGCCACCATCTTTATTAGCTGCCAAAGGTCTCATGTAGGAAGAATCAGAATGACCTGGGTAGTACTGAAACCACCACCCTGTGGTTTTGCTGAGGCTCACATCTCTGAGGCGCAGGAATGGTCCAGAAGCGGCGTTACTCTTTCCAGTCTCCATGAAGTCAAGCTCTACCTCAACATCTTTCCACTGAAAACCTGATTTGAGATAAAGTCCGACCTCAATATTATCTTTGGTTAAATCTTTACTCTGCATTGTGCTCCCCAGCAACCTTCCGTTTTGCACGCTCCATTTCCCCCAGTTTTTCACCCATTCTTTCTTTAAAGTTGCGCTCGAAAAATCGTCGAAAAATGCGTACACTTTGGCAGGATCATCCATGGCACTTCCGCTGACTGAAGCACCGAGGACCAAAAAATAAGACACGTCATCAGCGGTGTTAGATGATATCGGAGCCTGCAGTCGAAAGGAGACAGTTGCTGATTTTGTTCCCAGGCCACTGATAACGCGGTCAATTTGGAACGGTTGCTGTCCGTTGTCATGGTAATAGACCTGCAAGTCGTCGCCATCTTCACGTGTCAATCGTCGGCGGTCTAGCAGCTCTCGGTGGTTCACTGAGGAAAGAAGACTCATGCCAATCAATGTCGCAAGTCATTCAAAGTATTTCACTATTGGTCAAGGGTAAGAACTAAATCTGGGTGAATTTTTTTAGTCAACCTTGAAAAAAGGATGACAGATAATTTCCTATTAGATATGAACGTAAGAAATACTCATTTGAGAATTAGGTTTTATGTCTAGGTTTGTACGATAGCGTGATTTGTAGCTGAGTGACACGTTTGGAATAAATACCACAAATAACTGATCTCTATAAATTGTTATACCTTATTTCACGTGCTATTGGAACATGCTATTATTTATTCTTGGTTCTATCACACTAATTTTCACAGGTAGGTATTTCACTTCGTAAAACTGGTAGAATATTAGGCTGAATTCATTGACTGACTGGTTTAAGAGGTCAGCAACAGTTTTGAAACGTTGAATAATTTGTTACTATTCTCACTTTGGATTTCTTTCTTCTTCCCTCCCCTTGTTATACGTTAAATATTTGAAAGTTCAAAACGCAAATGTATCATTTGAATTTAATATTTCTTAGTGTTTTCATTAGTTGTCTTGACTTCGCTCAAAGTAGGTCTCGAAAGAACTTTTTTGCTTCGATTCGCTGAAAAATATTGAAACGTGAATACTTTTATCCAGTTTATAAATTCGGGAAAAAAAATTCTTTTACTTTACCTGCTACACTTATAGTGAAGTTTTCGAGCAGTGGGGATACCGCATCAATTCGTATCGGTATTTTACCGCCTGACCAGGCCATACAAGGTTGATATCCACTCGAAGTATTCCCCTTGGAGAGCTTTTCCAAAAGATGTTGAACTGGCCTCAACAGGGCGATTTCTTCTTTGGCGACACGAGCCAATTTCGCGGCATCTTTCTGCATAGCCTCGGCCTTAGTTTCCTTTTCGTTAAAAGATTTCAAATCTAAAGTCAACTTGTAGATCAGCGAGTCGATCTCACTTTTCGCGCGGTGAACCTCGCCGTGTTTGGAGGGCTTTGTGGCTTGGGATTTTGTAAACCCATCAATCGAGAGGAGCACCAAAGCGATTAACAGAAAAAACTGGTATACTTGGAAAGCCATTTCGATGGCGGCGAATACGACTCACTGCAATAGTTGGCAATTGTAAATCAATATGTTGACTATACAAAGGAATGGTTGCCAAAATGACTGAATGAATCATGCTTGTCGGAGAATTTGGAAGCTACAATAGATTTTCAGGTTATTTTTTCGTGAATTGTATTGACTGGTTACGTACTCAGACGTCACCACAAAGCTCACGCTCCCAAATTTGTTGTATGTATATTGGTCACGCAGTTTGATACATAAACAATAACTTGCACATTTTATTATGTGCATTAAATTCGAAAAGACTCAACTTTGAATTTAGCTGACTCGCTTTACATGCCTTACGTTATTGATATGATCTGATGCGTGGAAACTGAAACAGTACGCGGGTGATATTGTGGGGTAATTTTGGTGAAGGTCATGTTTCTTAATATCAGCCTACGTTGTAAAAGCTGCCGGTTTCAACTACGATCATCACAATAAAAAACGGCCAGCCTTGGTGTGTTGAAGTAGTCCTTGTGGCACGGTTCTGAATCTCCGCCGATAACAAAAACAAACCCAGCTGTATTCTCTGAGTTGATGTAAGAACAACTGTAGCCATTGAATTGTACCCCCTTTTTGTCCCCGGAGCAAAAAATGAAGCGCTGAAAAAGGAACGCTTTATCACTAAGTGGCCTGAGTATCAGGCGTTTCTGTGAGAGGGGGGGAGCAAGGGCCCCCTAAAATGTTTTCTCCTATCAGGCTTATCACTAGAAGGAAGCTATGTAAGCCATAATTCCGTGATCGTTACGATCACGGCCTCTTTGTTGGATTACAACAAATTGAACGAAGGTGAGCAGTCCAGTGATCTAAAAAAGTAACGATATACGGAAACTGCCTTAAAGTGGAACTGAACTATATTTAATCACTGCGTTGAAAACTTGTTGAGGCGTTGATTCTGTGTAATCACTGCGATGGCATAAATACATGAGACTTTCAGATATCGTATTGATCATATGGAAATAAGGATTTACTTGAATGCTCAAAATCATCTGTAATTACCATGAGCCATGAAGCGAGACTGAAACGAGACTGACAGGTGGGTTCCGGTCGCTTCATGGTTCCTGAAATAAACGTTTGCGTTTCCATTTTCTTCCAAGAGGGTAGATCTCTTTTTTCTTCTCTCTAAAAAACACTCAACAAAACGTTTACCCATCACTCTTTTATTTTTTGCGTTTGGAGGCAAAAGCTTAATCAATAGTTAGCGGGAAAAATGTAATAACCTCTAAATTAAAAAGGTGTTAGGTTGCACTACCTACAAATTATTGTAGGGAAAAGAATTGACAGAGCAAAACTACACAACTTAGGCTTTATTCTCAATTACGATGCGGCACTTTTATTTTTGAGATTACTTACTCTAATCAAAATTTATTATTCATTCAAAATATTTTGCCGTTTCTGATTAAAACGCATTCAGCTGTAATAACTTTTAATTCGCTTGAGATGTTGATATAACTTGCCTGGAAAAGGGAGAAAAATTCAAACCCTTGACACACCTTCAGACGTATTGTAAATCAAAAACTAACTAAATGATACCATTCGTAGTTTTCACATTCACCAGGGCTGTACTCTAGCAAAGGCAGATGGCTCCTGGCGCCTAACGTTTAGAAAATCTTAGTTTTTTTCACGGAAATTGTACACTTGGCACCCTGGATTTCACATGCTCAGGGCGCTAGGCTCCACTCATATTGGTGCACAGCCTTGTTCAGCTAATGCAGAAGTTCATTTTGTTATTCTGTCTTCTTAGTTTAACAAACTACTTCTTTCTTTAGCCATATTAATTTAGACCAAAACTTGTGCTGTAGGTTTTTGAAGCGACATATTCACTTACTAACAGCATTATTGACGAGGTTATGGAACCTCAGCTAAGACAAGTTATTATCGAGGCGTGGCGAGATGTGGCTGATGTCGATCGAAGTAAACAGGTCAAAAAGGTAACTGATATAACTTGTATATAGCCTTCTCCCTCCCCACTTCCGCCCGTTGGTATACTACACAATACAAGTAGACTGTTCACAGTCCCCTATTTTTTGGTGAGATCGTTTAGATATACCGCGTCTTACCGTCACAGCTATCTTGTTATTCAAATGTATCGAGAGGGCGGGCGTCCGGAATTATAGCCAGTCTACAATACAAGATGATGGAACTCAACGTTACCGGAGACATTAGGGACCTTAAGCAACTACGACGGCTATGAAAACGTCACATGAAAAGTAAATCCGCGCTTTATCAAATTTTGTCAAGCTTATTCCATCTCGTTCAGTTCACTAAATGTTGGCGAATTGGTTTGGATTTGAATTCTAAAAGACTGCATCGAAGTTCAGGAAAACATAAGAATGTCGTTGTCTCGTGTTCCTATCCTCCACAAAACGTTAAATTAGGAAGTTTCAGGCTGTAGTAGTACAGTGACGGCAAAAAAATGTGCAAAAAGCGTGATGCGCGGGCAAAGTTGTTGTTTTGTTAATAGAAGCCTACTACTTTTTTGCCGTTCTCGTTGCCGTCGCCGTCGTCGTTGCTTGAGCCCCCTATTACCTGTAAATGACCACAAGATCACACGCCTCGTGTCTGACAAATATGTCTCCAAAGCATTAAATCAGACATTAAAAACAGCGAAACGAAATTTTTAATCTTATTCAAGCTTGTCCGTCTGTGCAATGTTTCGTATCTTCTGTCTTAGTTATACCTTGTTATAATGTTTCAGACGTTTGTTCTTTATTTTTCATTCAATACGGTAAAATTTTCCACTGTTTCAAGTTTGATAAATTTCTCAACACCTTTTTGTGGTTGCAGGGGTGGTGTAGCGGTGACAACTCTCTCGGCACCATTATCGCCTGGGTTCAAATCCCGGCGACGACGCCATATGTGGGTTAGCTTTGTTGTTGCGGGTTCTCTCCCTTGCTCCGAGAGGTTTTTCACCGGGTACTCCGGTTTCGCGCTCTGTAAAAACCAGCATATGCAAATTCGAATTCGACCAGGAATCAGGTAGACAAAAAAAAACTATGTGGATGTGCTTCATCTTAATCGTCATTTAGTTGTTTATTTATTTATTATTTATTTAAGTAAATCGATTATTGTGAAGAACCTCCTTTCCATGATTCTCCCATTCCTGCGCAACTCGTTCCCATTCTCCTACTCATCCCTGTTTTTACCTCTCTCTCCCCCTGCGGGGAGTAAGTAGGTGAGTACCCAGAAGGGTCCGATAAGTAGTACATCGGGGAACAGTATAATAGGAGTTGTGATCCATAATTCAGTTCCGATTCTCGATTATTTTGATTCTCGAGTTTCGTTTACGTTTCTCCGATTCTTCCGATTTTCCAATTCTTGCCCGAAGAATCGTATAATTGAAGCGGTGTCTTAAATACAAGTTTTCTTAATCGCAGAGCAGTAAAATTAGAGGAAATCTGTACTGCCAAATCACCATAGTGTGACACAGAACCTATCCAATATGAGACGTTTCACTTTCGAGATCGGCGCGTCGCAGCTTCATTCCGTTACAGAAATCGCCGTTCTTAGGTGTGAACAGAAGCCCTATGCGGTATGATTGTCACTTCTGCCGACGTAAGAGTCATCCGGTGTTGTGTAAACACAGCCTAATACATCTGCTTGTAATTACAGGTCTGATCTGTGGTATGCTGACTCATCAGTATTTAGCTATAGACGATGAACAAGAAGCAACACAAAGCAACGCAGGAGTGAAAGAACTTCATGAAGAAATATTTTGTGATGTGGTAAGAACAGCATTCTGTCTACAACTTTTAAAATGGCTATGTCAAGATTCTGTACTGAAGTCATTACTTAGTGTCTTTCCCCACACACAAAATACTCCTGTAGAGTTATGACGTATAGTGATATCAAACAAATTTGATCAGGGAACACTAACCATAATACTTTGTTTGGTGATCTTTGCAGGCATAGCACTAAAGCTTTAAGACGGAATCCATCAGGAAATTTTTTTTGCATTTTTCAAGGGCTATCGATATTTAACAATTATTCCTCAAGCCCGAATGGGCTCTGAGTCAATAGGCTTTTGACTCAGAGCAGGGGCACCCAACGAGAATATAGTTCAAAACCACTTAAACATAGCATTGTTAAACGTATTTTAGTATTTAAACGGTAGAAATAGGCATATTTTTATCCCCTAAAAATTTTTCATCTGTTCGGATTTCCTAGCTGAAAGTCTCGAGATCCGAAAATCATAGGGATCAAAACTTACCTTTTCGAAAATTTCAGCCAGAAAAAAGGCTCCCGTAAATTCTAGGTGAGCTTTTTAGGGTAAAAATCCGTTAAAAATGGGCAATTACACCAATTTTTAGATGTTCGAAAATCCTAGGAGAGGTAGGCAAGCAAGAAATTTTACAAAAAATGTTCCGAAAATTCTAGATCTCAAATCGTCTTCCGAACAGATATTTTCCGAAAATTGACGTTGGGTGCCCGAGTCAGAGGCCATGAGGGCGAGAGGAATAATTGTTTTAGTAGAATCCAACTAGTTGGTCAAAACTATCGAGACAAGACAACTTAAGCTACCAAAGCGCGATTCAGCCGCCATTGTTTTGGTTTTCAAAGCCGGCGCTTTTCGCTAGTAGTGGGCTATAACATATAGCCTAGTAGTAGCTCAACCAATCAGAATGCAGCATTGATAATAGACCACTGGTTGGATTTTACTAAAATTAGTTATCTGTAATAACACCAAAGACTATTTCTCGTGGGAGCCCAAGAAAAATCGATGTCAAATTTACAAGAATTGTGAAAACACAGGTAAAATTCTGAAAATTTCATGTGTAAGATGTCATTTTGTGAAATTTGACATTTATTTTCTCGGGCTCTCAGGACAAATTTTCTTTAGTGTTATTGCAGATAACTAATTACATCTATAGGCCTTGAAAAATGTAAAAGAGAATGCGATATTGTTTAAATTATTCTGGTACAAGGTTTTTGTCCACTGAAAATTAAAATTACTCAATTTACTGATGGATTCTGTCTTAAGACTTTGGCCCAATTTTTTCAAACCTGAATCCATGTCCATCCTCGCCATCCGTGGCAACCGGCGACAGGAAATAGTTTCAATGCCTAAATATAGTCTTCAATAACAAAACTGGACCAATATGTTGGGGAAAGTAGACCTTTTCACGATTTTTTTTCAACTTTTTATATGGACCATTTAGGGAAAATCCGTCGACACCTCTGTAAAGAGCGCCTCAAAAATAGTCAAATTACCGAAATTGAAAGTGATAGGTCTTTATTAACGTGCCAAGATACAGCTCCACAAAGTTGCGAAAATTTACAGACGTTTGTATGATGGGGGGCAAGTTTGTGGCCCCCACCATACAAACGTCTGTAAAATTTCGCGAATTTAGAGGAGCTGTATTTTTGTAAGCTTTCAACAAATCACTTTCAAACTTGGTAATTTTATTAATTTAAGGCGCTCTTTTATGTGGTGTCGACAGATTTTCCCGAACTTGACCATTTCAAAAGTTGAAAAAAAACCGTGAATAGGTCTTTTCAGTTGATATGAAGAGACGCTTTCACTTTTAACAAGACAGCAAATAGCGTGGCATACCGGTAGCCCCTTAATGCTTTTGAACTGAGTGTGATCATATAATTATTGTGAGGCATGGTGGTGAGTGAGTGTGGTAGGTGTGTATCAGGTCGTTTCGCCCGATAGCAGTTCGCCCAGACCAAGTCGATTCGCCCGCAGTGTATTTGTCGTTGTTTAATCCTGAAAAAAGGGAATATGCATGGCAAGACAGTGACTGTACATGTGGAATCCAAGGGTAACTTAAATAACACCTCTAAAGGCATCTTCACCATGTTGTAGAGTGTGGTATGTCATCAAGCGAATCGACCAATGTCCTGGCGAACGCCGTCGGGCGAATTGACTTTCGGACGATACGACCGCATTTCGGTAAGTGTGTCGCTAACGGAAGCACTTAGTGTAGTTTTCACTACCGAGTCGGAACATAAGCGAGAACGGAAGTAGCATATCTTATTGGGCGAGCATAAATGGTGTAAGGGGGAAAGCCGTTGCCTCTCACCGATGCGGCCCGGGTTCACCTCTCGGTGTCGACGCTCAATGTGGGTTAATTTTGTCGTTGGTTTGTCCCTGCTTATACATAGCAAGTGCAGTTCGTGCAAAGAACAAAAGTGAGGTTTACATGGAGTTCTAACCAAAACGGACCTTAAAAAATTATTGAAGTACCTTTCATGGTGACCTGTTGAAACTTGACAAAGATAAAACATCTTTTTCTCATTTCTCTAAAAACTGTTTGTGGACCCTGGTGAGTCCCTCCAAGAGGGTATTGATGAACACAAAAAACTGTAGTGTTTTCGGGAAGTAGTCGTGAAATATTCTTCACAGAAATCAATGCTTGATTACCATTTATATGCTTTGTAGGCTTTGGATGTTTTAATGGAGGAACTGACAGCGCATTTGGATGAAGACATGCAAGATTTACTTGAACGTGAAAGAGAGAGGAACAAATTGGATCTTTAAGGACATGTTATAATATGAGTAAGAATCCAAGAGGCTTTTGATTTCAAAATTTGCCTTAGGACTTGAAAAGTTACCGGACCTTTCGAGAAGCGGGTCTCTGTTCCGTCCGTTTATTACTACCTTGGATGGGTAGGTGGGCATGGAAGCTGCATATCGGCTCGATCATCCCACCACCTAGTCTCCTTCGCAGCCGTCGTCACGCAACGCTCCTCCCCACTAGTGGGGGGTGGGGGGAGCATTGCGTGACGACCCTAATAGCGGCTGCAAAGGAGACTACTCACAACCAGTCACAGAAAAAAAGTCAGTTATTCACTACATGCAGTTAGCCAGTCCCTGCTGAGTCTGTCGTAAAGACCTTTCCTCTGCTAATCTGCTGATTCCACCAGCCTGACGAACAGTAAGACACTCACCTGCTTTGTTAGGAAGAGAGCATGTAAGTCAATCAGGGAATCATTTAGTCAGTAATTCTCTTTACTTTTATACGCCTGGCTCATCGAGAGGGTAATATGCAGAGAATCCTAGCTGCGTACCCTGCGAGCAGAACTACGCGACTAACAAGCGATGCAAACGACTCGGTCAATGCTAAAAGGCATGCAGCACCTCTGCTCGGGGGGTATTTTTTCGCTATGGAATTGGACATTTAACGGCCCTTGTGCACAGGCAAAAAATTAGATTTTGTTTCCTAGCATTTTCTTCTGAGAGAGGTAGATCCCCTGTTTCATTAAAATAAATATAACAACCACCGTTTACCCAGCACCCTTTTATTGTTGTTGATGTTGTTTTTTTCGTATTGGTAGCTTAACACAGCACAGGCTCAACTAATTCCAAAGCACTTTTACGTTTTCGTATTTTCCATTTTTCCCATTGTCTTAATACCTTTAAGATACCCTTTAGATTACAGAAAGTTTTCAAGAGCACTTAATTTTCTCTCATATCAAAAGAACGCCTTTCTCTTAACAGCAACGATCCCTTATCATAAGAGCAAAATCCGAAAATGCAAAATTATTTTCCACCGCTCATAAACTAGTACCCTTTTACCAAATATTACTCTTTTGTTAACTCGCAATGAAAAGCAAATCTTCTAATGTAAGCATGGTTACTTGAGCCAGACCGTCAGGTGTGGAGACTGGTGGTTGTATGACCTGTTCGGCCAATCAGAATCACTGCTTGGACTGTCGTAACCATTGGCATTCTGGGACCAGCCATGCGCAGTGGATCCTTTAGTCATTACCCCAACAGCCATACAGTAGTCGTTTGTGGCGGTGTTGCCTGCGGTGTTGTAAGAGGCGTAAGGATACGAACCTCCATGGCCAGCAATAGGCATTATCCCAAACTTGTTTTGGTAACAGATCTACGGCAGGAGAAAAAAAATCAGCAAGAGACCTACAGAAAGCTGTTTTGAGTTGACTGTTTGTGATAAACTAGTATTTTGTGCACCACTTGATAGATGTACTCTGAGATAGAGTGTGAATTGCAAGGCTGACTCTCCTCTCCAGTCATGTGTTTTGCCACCGAGTTTAAAAGCAACAAGCCCTCCTTTAGATCTCCTCTTTAGCGTTGGATAGTGCTATCCACCGGGTAAATCATTTTAGTATTAATTCAAAATATTTCACCGTTTCTGATTGGCTCATTTCTCCCGGGAAAATTCTTCATAATCAGCCGTCGTTGATCAAATACGGACGATACGAGCAATATACCATCGATTCGATGGTATGTTTGCTTGACAAGGAGGTTGATTTATGGTATATTTCCCTAGAAACGAAGCTGCCGGATTTTATCTACTTTTTGATGAGTATCTGCAAGAAGAAAAAATCTTGAAACTGTGCTGATTATACTCAGCCTTATTCAATAAATTGTTAAATGAACAAGTATAGGGGAAACAATTCCGTTATTCACTGGATAGAAATTTGTCCATTGGGCTTAAAGGACACTGGTCAGTAGCGGATTCAGACTTTTAGGGAAGGGTGGGGAGCACACTTTCCAATCCCCCTGGACCCCCCAATGCAGCACATTTTCGACAAAGGAAAGGCGAGTTCTTATCATCAATGCTGTTACCTTTTTGTTTCCATTCCAAGCGTACACCATGACGGGTGTCTGTACAGCTGCCTTTACAGCTGATGGTCCAACAGAATAGCGCCAAAACGAGTCTTTTTCTCTGCTACCAGGCAACCTCCACATGACCCACTTGCTCCCCAACCCATCCATCCTCTCACCGCTGGACAACAGGACCGTAGACGATTCATCTACTGCTAAGCTGCGCGCGTCAAAGCAAGCAAACTGTTTCTGTCCTGTGATCTTTGGAGACTTCAGCGAGGCAGTGTTGTGCTTAGACACCAACCATTTATCGTAAATGTTGCCCACATTTCCGCTGATTTTGCCGACAAGGGTCCAGCCACCGTTTTGCATGTCGCAGTAAGTCTGCACAGACGAGCTGCCTTGGAGGTCTGTCTTGATCCAGTAAACGCCATTTTTAGCGCGCGGTTTGTTGTTCGCGAGACTTGCATCATGGATCTGTTTGCATGAGTCTGCAGGAAGCTTTTTCTCGCCTAACAGGGCACTTTTCTTGGGAAGGAATGACTGGAAAGATCCCAGGGTGATGTTTGGGGGTGTAGAAACCACGAAAGTCACTTTGATATTGTCATAAAGGGATTTACAGTTGTGGGGGGAGTGATGGCATCCCAGTCCAAATGTTCCTGCTGGTATCATCCATTTGGAGCTGACTTGGATGTTGTCGTGTACAACTTTGCCGTTCGCCCATTGAGAAAATCTGTCACCCATCACTCGATATTTGAAGTGAAACCACTTGTTTAATTGCAAAGCTGTGGGTAACTTTGTGTTGTATTTCCAGCTGCCGTCGTTGTTATTGAACAAGGGTCTCATTGTACAGGTTCTGTCATCGCCTATGCAGTATTCAAACCACCAACCCGTCGTTTTGAACAGGCCTGCATTACTGAGGCGCAGTAATGGCCCAGGACAGCTCTTTGATGCCCCTGTTTCCATTAAGTCAAGCTCGACCTCAACATCTTTCCACTGAAAGCCTGGTTTGAGATACAGTCCGACCTCAATCCTATCTTTGGTTAAATCTTTACTCAGCATTGTGCTTCCCAGTAATCTCCCGTTTTGCACGCTCCATTTCCCCCAGTTTTTCACCCATTCCTTGTTTAACGTCGCACTCGAAAAATCGTCGAAAAATGCGTACACTTTGGCAGGATCTTCCATGGCACTTCCACTGACCGAAGCACCGAAGACCAAAAAATAAGACACGCCATCAGCGGTGTTGGATGATATCGGAGCCTGCAGTCGAAAGTGGATAGTTGCTGATTTTGTTCCCAGGCCACTGATAACGCGGTCAATTTGGAATGGTTGCTGCCCATTGTCATGGTAATAGACCTGCAAATCTTCGCCATCTTCACGTGTCAGTCGTCCGCGGTCTAGCATCTCTCGGTGGTTCACTGAGGAGAGAAGACTCATGCCAATCAATGTCGCAAGTCATTTGAAGTATTTCACTATTGATCAAGGTTAAGAACCAAATCTGGAAAAAAATTTTTCATTCAACCTTGAAAAGAGAATAGCAGATAATTTCCTATTATATATGAAGGTAAGGAAGAAATATTTGAGAATCAGGTTTTATGTCTAGTTTTGTGCGATAGCATGATTTGTAGCTGAGTGACACGTTTTGATGCAATAAATACCACAAATAACTGATCTTTATTGTTATACCTTATTTCACGTGCAATTAAAACATGCTATTATTTATTTTTGGTTCTATCAAACTAATGTTTACAGGTAGATATTTCACTTCGTAAAACTGGTAGAATATTAGGCTGAATTCATTGACTGACTGGTTTAAGGGGTCAGCAACAGTTTTGAAACGTTGAATAATTTGTTACTATTCTCACTTTAGATTTCTTTCTTCTTCCCTCCCATTGTTATACGTTGAATATTTGAAAGTTCAAAACGCAAATGTATCATTCGAATTTAATATTTCTTAGTGTTTGCATTAGTTGTCTCGACTTCGCTCAAAGCAGGTCTCGAAAGAACTTTATTGCTTCGATTCGCTGAAAAATATTGAAATGTGAATACTTCAGTTTATCCAGTTAAAAAAAATTCGGGGAAAAAAAATTCTTTTACTTTACCTGCTACACTTATAGTAAAGTGCTTGGGCAGTGGAGATACTGTTTCAATTCGTATTGGTATTTTACCGCCTGACCAGGTCATACAGGCCTGATATCTCGAAGTGTTCCCCTTGGAGAGCTTTTCCAAAAGATGTTGAACTGGCCTCAACAGGGCGATTTCTTCTTTGGCGACACGAGTCAATTTCGAGGCATCTTTCTGCATAGCCTCGGCCTTAGTTTCCTTTTCGTTAAAAGATTTCACATCTAAAGTCAACTTGTAAATCAACGAGTCGATCTCACTTTTCGCGCGGTGAACTTCGCCATGTTTGGACGGTTTTGTGGCTTGGGATTTTGTAATCCCATCAAACGAGGGGAATAACAAAGCGATTAACAGTAAAACCTGGCATACTTGGAAAGCCATTTCGATGGCGGCGAATACGACTCACTGCAATAGTTGGCAATTGTAAATCAATATGTTGGCTATACAAAGGAATGGTTGCCGAATGACTGAATGAATCATGATAGTCGGAGAATTCGGAAGCTAGATTTTCAGGTTATTTTTTCGTGAATTGTATAGACTGGTTACGTACTCAGACGTCACGAAAAAGCTCACGCTCCCAAATTTGTTGTATGCATATTGGTCACGCAGTTTGATACATAAACAATAATTTGCACATTTTATTATGTGCATTAAAGTCGGAAAGACTCAACTCTGAATTTTAGCTGACTGGCTTTGCATGCCTTACGTTATTGATATGATCTGATGCGTGGAAAAATAAACTGAAACAGTACGCGGTGAGGTTGTGGGGGAAATTTTGGTGAAGGTCCTGTACCTTAACATCAAGATACAACTTTAAATTCAAAATCATGAGGCCAGCCTACATTGTAAAAGCTGCCGGTTTCAACTACGATCATCACAATAAAAAACGGCCAGCCTTGGTGTGTTGAAGTAGTCCTCGTGTCACGGTTCTGAATCTCTGCCGATAACAAAAACAATCCCAGCTATATCAGTTGAGGTAAGAACAACTGTAGGCTTTGAATTGTACCCCCTTTTGTTCCCGGAGCAAAAAATGAAGCGCTAAAAAGGAACGCTTTAATGGAAGGATATTCAGGCTTATCACTAGAAGGAAGCTATGTAAGCCATAATTCCATGATCGTTACCATCACGGCCTGGTTGTCGGATTTGTGACAACAAACTGAACAAAGGTGAGCAGTCCAGTGATCTAAAAAAGTAACGATATACGGAAACTGCCTTAAATTGGAACTGAACTATATTTAATCATTGCGTTGAAAATGTTTTGAAGCGTTTATTCCGTGTAATCGCTGCGATCGCAAAAATAGACTTTCAGATTTCGTATTGATCATATGGAAATAAAGATTTACTTGAATGCTCTAAATCATCGGTAATATAATTACCATGAGCCATGAAGCGAGACTGAAACGAGACTGACTGGTTGGTTCCGGACGCTTCAGTGTTCCTGAAAGTGATAAACGTTTTGCGTTTTCATTTTCTTCCATGAGAGTAGGTCTCTTTTTTTCTTCTCACTAAAAAACAGTCAACAAAACGTTTACCTATCACTCTTTTATTTTTGGCGTTTGGACGTCAACATATACTTGGCACCCTGGATTTCACATGTTCACAGCACTAGGCTCATTTTGCATTCATATTAGGGCCATTAGCTGGCCATTTATACCAGAAACAATAAGACGCGTCCTAAATAAGACGTAAACTATCCCTTATAAACGGCACATTAAGACGCGACTGAGCAAAGACGCGTCTTATCGAAGAACAGGTGTTAGGGGCTGTACTTAGATAAGACGTGTCTTAGCTAAATTTCAAACGAAATGTGCCGTTTATACGGAATAGTTTGAGTCTTATTTAGAACGCGTCTTATTTTTCCTCGTTTAAACGGCCCAATTGGTGCACGGCCTTGTTCATTGATTTTTATTTTGTTATTTTGTCTTCTTAGTTTAACAGACTAGTCTTGCTTTGGCCAGAAAAATTTACACCAAAACTTGTGCTGTAGGCTTTTGAAGCGATACAGCAATGTCAAGATGATTCACTTATTAACAGCATTATCGACGAGGTGATGAAACCTCAGCTAAGACAAGTTATTATCGAGGCGTGGCGCGATGTGGTTGATGTCGATCGAAGCAAACAGGTCAAAAAGGTAACTGATATAACCTGTATATTGCAAACGTCTGGAAAATTTCTCGACTTTTGAGAACCTGTATCTTTATAAGCTTTCAATAAATCACTTTCAAACTTTTTTAAGGCGCCTTTTTCTGTGGTGTGGACGGATTTTCCCGAACTTGTCCATGTCAAAAGTTGAAAAAAGAAAAAAAAAAACGGTGAATAGGTCTTTTCAGTCGATGTGAAGAGACGCTTTAACTTTTTTATAAAGACAGCAAATGGCGTGGCCTACCGGTAGCTCCTTTAAGCTTTTGAAGTGAGTGTGATCTTATAATTATTGTGAGGCACGGTGGTGAGTGAGTGTGGTAAGTGTGTATCAGGTCGTTTCGCCCGAAGGTCGGTTCGTCCGATCGCAGTTCGCCCAGACCAAGTCGATTCGCCCGAAGCGTATTTGTCCTTCTTTAAGCCTGAAAAAAGGGAATATGCATGGAAAGACAGTGACTGCACATGTGGAATCCAAGGGTAACTAAAAAAACACCTCTAAAGGCATTTTCACCATGTTGTAGAGTGTTGTATGTCATCGGGCGAATCGACCAATGTCCTGGCGAA
This sequence comes from Porites rus, assembly GCA_964035705.1. Classification (NCBI taxonomy): domain Eukaryota; kingdom Metazoa; phylum Cnidaria; class Anthozoa; order Scleractinia; family Poritidae; genus Porites; species Porites rus. Next base: position 26,738,842 of record OZ038000.1, read on the forward strand.
CGCCGTTGGGCGAATCGACTTTCGGGCAAACGACCGCATTTCGGTAAGTGTGTCGCTAGAATCACTTAGTATGGTTTTCACTACCGAGTCGGAATAGGAGCGAAAACGGAAGCAGCATATGTTATTGGGGGGCATAAATGGTGCAAGAGGGAGAGCCCTTGCCTCTCACTGATGCGGCCCGGGTTCACCTCTCGGTGTCGACGCTCAATGTGGGTTAATTTTGTCGTTGGTTTGTCCCTGCTTATACATAGCACGTGCAGTTCGTGTAAAGAAAAAAAGTAAGGTTTTCATGGAATTCTAACGAAAACGGACCTTAAAAAAATATTGAAGTACCTTTCATAGTGGCCTGTTGAAACTTGACAGAGATAAAGGATCTTTTCCTCATTTCTCTAAAAATGTTTCTGGACCCTGATGAGTCCCTCCAAGAGGGTATTGATGAACCCAAAAAACTGTAGTGTTTTCGGGAAGTAGTCGTGAAATATTCTTCAGAGAAATCAATGTTTGATAACCATTTATATGCTTTGTAGGCTTTGGATGTTTTAATGGAGGAACTGACAGCGCATTTGGATGAAGACATGCAAGATTTACTAGAACGTGAAAGAGAGAGGGACAAATTGGACTTTTAAGGACACGGTATAATATGAGTAAGAATCCAACAGAGTTTTGATTCCAAAATTTGCCTTCGGACTAGAAATGTTATCGGACCTTTCGAGAAACGGGTCCCTGGTCCGTCCGTTCGTTACTACTTTGAATGGGTAGGTCGGCATGGAAGCTGCATATCGGCTTGATCATCCCACCACCTAGTCTCCTTCGCAGCCGTTATTAGGGTCGTCACGCAACGCTCCTCCCCACTAGTGGGGGGTGGGAGGAGCGTTGCGTGACGACCCTAATAACGGCTGCAAAGGAGACTACTCACAACCAGTCAGAGAAAAAAAGTCAGTTATTCTCTACGTGCAGTTAGCCAGTCCCTGCTGAGTCTGTCGCAAAGACCTTTCCACTGCTAATCTGTTGATTCCACCAGCCTGACAAACAGTGAGACACTTACTTGCTTTGCTAGGAAGACAGAATGTAAGTCAATCAGGGCATCATTTACTCAGTAATTCTCTTTACTTTTATACGGCTGGCTCATCGTGAGGGCAATATGCAGAGAATCCTAGCATCGAGCAGAACTACGCGACTAACACGCGACGCGAACGACTCGGTAAATGGTAAAAGGCATGCAGCACCTCTGCTCGCAGGGTGTTTTTTCCCCATGGAATTGGATATTTAACGGCCCTTGTGCGCATGCAAAAAATTGGACTTTGTTTCCAGGCTAGTATTTTCTTCAAAAGAGATAGATCTCCTGTTTCATAAAAATAAAAGTAACAACCACCGTTTACCCAGCACCCTTTTATTGTCGTTGTTGTTGTTGTTGTTTCGTATTGGTAGCTTAACACAGCACAGGCTTAACTAATTCCAGAGCACTTTTACCTTTTCGTATTTTCGATCTTCCCCGTTTTCTTAATACCTTTAAGATACCCTTAAGATTACAGAAAGTTTCCAAGAGCTCTTTGTTTACTCCAATCAAAAGAACGTCTTTCTCTTAACACAGACGGTCCCTTATTATAAGAGCAAAATGCGAAAAGTCTAAATTATTTTCCACCGCTCATGAATTACTACCCTTCACCAGTTGTTACTCTTTTGTTTACTCGCAATGCAAAGCAACCCTTGTAATATAACCATGGTTACTTGAGCCAGACTGTCAGGGTTGGAGCCTGGTGGTTGACTGACCCGTTCGGCCAATCAGAATCGCTTCTTGGACTATCGTAACCATTGGCGTTCTGGGACCAGCCATGCGCAGTGGATCCTTTAGTCATGACCCCAACAGACATACAGTAGTCGTTTGTGGCGGTGTTGCCTGCAGTGTCATAAGAGGCGTAAGGATACGAACCTCCATGATGCGCGTAAGGCATTATCCCGAACTTGTTTTGGTAACAGATCTAGGAGATAAAAACTGACAGTTTAGTCGGTACAGGGGGAGCTCGGCCTTGGTATATTGACTTGTGGGCATCTTTATGAACATCCATGTTGTCAATTGACAGCTATCACAGGAAGCTGTTTTGAGTTGACTGATTGTTTGTGATAAACTAGTATATTGTAAATTGCAAAGCTGACTCTTCTCTCAAGTCAAGTATTTCGCCACCGAGTTTAAAAGCGACAACCCCCTCTTTAGATCTCTTCTTTAGCGCTGGATACTGCTATTCACTTGATAAATCATATTATTATTCATTCAAAATATTTCGCCGTCTCTGATTGGCTTATTTCCCCCGGCTGATTTTTCATAATCAGCCGTCGTTGATCAAATTTGGAAGATGCGACTAATATATCATCGATGCGATGGTATATTTGCTTGGTAACGAGGTTGATTTATGGTATATTTGCCTGGAAACGAGGCTGCTGGATTTTATCTACTTTTTAATGAGTACACCTAATTGCAATAAGGTTGTCATAGAAAAAAGCAAAAAGCCAAATAGGAATTAATTGGCATTAAATTATCATTGCTTGCAACATTCACAACACACACGCTTATAGCTGAATATTAATCACGTAATATGAAAGCCAAATCATTTGCATCAGTTTCTTGGTGTCATTCTAATGCAATTCGAGGCTGATTCATCTAGCGGATTTCAAACGTGCTCTAATTACAAACGTACATCGGATAACTACTAAAGAAAAAATGGCTCCATTTTTTTTCAAAAAATATAGCCTGGCGTAAATTCCAGGAACGTGACGCGTCTTTTCGTTTAATGCTGAATAGAAAAGCCAGTCTGCGTATGGTTTGTAGTGCACAACACCATCAGATCAGAATTTTCAAGCAACAAATCAGGGGTTTAGGCAGGACTTTCCATCGCGGAGAGGGTGAGGCGTTCCTCCGCCAGTTCCTCTCCCGCGCCACAAACCAAGCCTCGTTTGTCAGGACCCTTTTGTTACACACATCAGTGTTTCATGTGCGGAATCTTACAGCGCGGAATTACAGAATTATTTCTTGTTATTGTGAATGACTTCTTAAATAATTGTTAAATTATTAAAATACGCAAATGTAAATCACATGGCTAATTAATTCCTATTTGGCTTTCTGCTTTTTGCTTTTTGCTTTTTGCTTTTTTCTATGACAACGTTATTGCAATTAGGTGTATCTGCAAGAAGAAAAAATCCTGAAACCGTGCCGAGAAACAGGCCAAATTTTTTATCATACTCAGCCTCATTCAATAAATTGTTAAATGAAAAAGTATAGGGGAAACAATTGCGATAGAAATTTCTCCAGTGGATAACGCTATCCACCCCACAACTTGGGCTTAAAGGACACAGGTCAGTGGCGGATTCAGACTTTTAGGGAAGGGGTGGGGAGCGCTCTTTCCAGTCCCCTTGGACCTCCTTGTGCAGCATATTTTCGACAAAGGAAAGGCCAGTTCTTATCATCTATGTTTGTACCTTTTTATTTCCATTCCAAGCGTACACCATGACGGGTGTTTGTACAGCTGCCTTTACAGTTGATGGTCCAACCGAATGGCGCCAAAACGAGTCTTTTTTCCTGTCACCAGGCAACCTCCACATGACCCACTTGCTCCCCAACCCATCCATCCTCTCACTGCTGGACAACAGGATCGTGAACGATTCATCTACTGCTAACCTGCGTGCGTCAATGCAGGCAAACCATGTCTGCGAGGCGATTTTTGGAGTCTTCAGCAATGCAGTGTTGTGGTTAGACACCAACCATTTACTGTAAATGTTGCGCACATTTCCGCTGATTTTGCCGACAAGGGTCCAGCCACCGTTTTGCATGTCGCAGTAAGTCTGCACAGACGAGCTGCCTTGGAGGTTCGTCTTAATCCAGTAAACGCCATTCTTAGCACGCGGTTTGTTGCTCGCGAGACTTGCATCATGGATCTGTTTGCATGAGTCCGCAGGAAGCTTTTTCTCGCCTAGCAGAGCACTTTTCTCAGGAACGAATGAGGGGAAAGATCCCAAAGTGATTTTGGGGGGAGTAGAAACCACTAAAGTCACTTTAATGTTGTCATAAAAGGTTTTGCAGTTGAGTGGGGAGTGATGACATCCCAGTCCAAATGTTCCTGCTGGTATCATCCACTTCGGGCTAACTTTGATGTTGTCGTGTACAATTATGCCGTTCGCCCATTGTGAAAACCTGTCTCCAAGCACTCGATACTTGAAGTGGAACCATTTGTTCAATTTGTAGGTTGTGGGTAGTTTTCCTTTGATTAACCAGCCACCATCTTTATTAGCTACTACAGGTCTCATATAGGAAGAATCGGAATGACCTGGGAAGTACTGAAACCACCAACCTGAGGTTTTGCTGAGGCTCACATCGCTGAGGCGCAGGAATGGTCCAGAAGCGGTGTTACTCTTTCCAGTCTCCATGAAGTCAAGCTCTACCATAACATCTTTCCACTGAAAACCTGATTTGAGATACAGTCCGACCTCAATATGATCTTTGGTTAAATCTTTACTCTGCATTGTGCTTCCCAGTAACCTCCCGTTTTGAACGCTCCATTTCCCCCAGTTTTTCACCCATTCTTTCTTTAAAGTTGCGCTCGAGAAATCGTCGAAAAATGTGTACACTTTGGCAGGATCATCCATGGCACTGCCGCTGACCGAAGCACCGAGGACCAAAAAATAAGACACGTCATCAGCAGTGTTGGATGATATCGGAGCCTGCAGTCGAAAGTGGACAGTTGCTGATTTTGTTCCCAGGCCACTGATGACACGGTCAATTTGGAACGGTTGCTGTCCGTTGATATGGTAATAGACCTGACAGTCTTGGCCATCTTCACGTGTCAATCGTCCGTTGTCTAGCAGCTCTCGGTGATTAACTGTGGATAGAAATGTCAGAATGTGCTCAAAACTATTACATTTTTGTTCAGGTGTAAGGACGGAAATTGAGAGTCTGATCTTGACTGCGAGGAAAGAATGGCAAATAATTCCAATTTAAAACAGGATAAGAAGTGCTATTCAAGAATGAGAATTGTTAATAGTATGATTTGTAATGGCGTAAACACCAGAACTAATATACTGCAAACTAAAAACATCGTTTTAGCCCCCCGGCCTAGTTTGGGCTAATTTAGACCCACCGGCTGTAAGTTTCAAGGGCTGGAATAGATCTTTTATAGGACTGTGTTGGCACAAAGTGTACTCAAATCGCTGAACAAAAGAATTATTCAGACTTGGGACTTACAGGGTTTGACTGGAAGTGGGGCCCGAAGCAGATCTTTCCAATTTACAGTGTAAGTTTAAAATTTGTTATACCTAATTTCACAAAACATAGAACATTCATGCCTGTACCTGAGTTGTTCTAAAATTTTTACATGTAGGTATTTCTAGTTACGCTGAAAACCAGTGGAAGATTCATCGGTTACCAAAAACGTCTTACGAGATTTTAACAATTTTGCCAGTTTGTGTGTGCGCATTGTTTTTTTTTAATTAAGCAGCCCATTACCCTTCTGAACCATTTTTTTTCTTATGTTATTTTTTCCTTGATACGTTTCCTACTTAATAGTTCCATATTTTTTGTCATTAAATTTCATTTGTTTCCGTAATATATTTTAGTAGCTGGAAATTTATTTGTTCCGATTTTTGCCTGAATAAATTAGGAACGCTAAATGATCTTACTTAACTGGATAAATATGGCCTCTTACCTGGTACTCTTATAGTGAAGTGTTTGGGCAGAGGGGATGCAGCTTTAATTTGTATCTGTATTTTACCGCCTAGGCCATACAGCGTTCTTTTCCATTTGAGGAGTTCCCCTTTGCAAGCTTTTCCAAAAGATGTTGAACTGGCCTCAACAGGGCGATTTCCTCTCCTGCGACCCGAGCCAGTTTCGAGGCATCTTTCTGCATAGCCTCGGCCTTAGTTTCCCTTTCGTTAAAAGATTTCAAATCTAAAGTCAACTTGTAAATCAACGAGTCGATCTCACTTTTCGCGCGGTGAACTTCGCCGTGTTTGGAGGGCTTTGTTGCTTGGGATTTTGTGATCACATCAAACGAGAGGAACAACAAAGCTGTTAACAGAAAATGAGTCTGGCGTACTTGGAAAGCCATTTGGATGGCAGAAAATACAAACTTTGCCAAAACCGAAATAAGCTGTAACAAGGGATGGCAAACAATGACCTTCTGTGTGACTCATGTTTACAAATCAGAAGCTTTACTTACAAGTTATTTTTTCCTGAAATGCATAGGCTTGATACATACATAGAGACGTCACGAAAAACCACTCAGATATTTTGTTTGCATAGTCACGCGTTTTCTTTTAAGTAACGAATAAATTATTCATTTTAGCTGGAACTGAGGACTTACTTCTGATAACGCAGTTTCGGGAAAATAATGCGTTTTTTAGTTTCCTTTTAATATGTGATTCCGTCGGAGAAGGCCTGAATTATGCTAAAAATCCCGGGACCTAACTAGCCTGATTGTCAGACGTCTGAGAAGGGGTCAGGGTAGGGAACAACTAAATTACTTCAGTCCGATAGTTGTGGCAAATGTAACAATAAAAAAAGAACCGGTAAACGAATTATTGTGAACTTTCCGCTTGATTTGCGAGTCCCAGACCGCGAGTCCCAAGCAGAAGTTTGTTATATTTCCCACTCTGGTCGCGTGGTCTTAGTGGGATGGGTTAGCGCCGTTCTCTGTGACTTCAAAGTGACTCCCAAGGCCCCGGTGGCGGGGGGGGGGGGGGGGTTATACTCCCTTATATAAGCCATATAGGTATGTTCCGCCCCAAAGGGTATGGGTATGGGCTTTTCCGGTCTGTAAACGAGTATACACTTTGTCCATTTGGGTCTGGAATCGGGTATGGTTTTCGGGAGAACTACGGCAGTGTATGAACGTATTTATCGCTTCAATTCCAAATAAATAAGAAAGAAATAAAAATATGCGAATTGGAAATGCCTTTCAAGAAATTTTTTGTTTGCGCTCTAAGCTGAGTAACTACGACCTAATTTCTGCCTTAAGGCTAGGTGTGAAAACGGGTAAGGATTTTAGAGGTCAGGGGCTTGTTTCTCGAAAGTCCCGATAACGTTTCGGGCCTTAAGCCGTTTTATGTTTGCCGTGTTTGCACTCTAGATCAAAGTTTCAATAATTTTGAAAATGATACAATGAAATTATCAGTTAACAAAGCAAAATTGACCGGTTTGTGAGCTAGGAACTGTGCTACTATTCAATTGGTTTTGATTTTAAATTTTACCTTCGGACCCGAAAAGTTATCGGGCCTTTCGAGAAACGGGCCCCAGCTCTGAAAACAGGTTTGGAAAATGACAGGTTTTTTTAGTCTGAAACACGGTCAGGATTTAGAGAACCAGGCGGCACACCCCCACCAAGAATTCCCAGGAGTAGTCCCCGGGCTCCAGTGTTACCCGATAGAGAATGGTCGGCAATACAGTTAGCTAGTAAATCTGATTATTTTATTTGAAGAAAGGTAAAATGAAAAGCAAAAATATTTGCCGTGTCTGTTGAAATTAAGACATGTTAACAGCGATAAGGACCAGAAGGGGAGAGTAAAAACCGGAAAGAGATTAAAAGAGGGAAATCAAAATCAGGCTCCTGGAAAAATTGCTTTTAATTCTTTTTCGAATGATTCAGTTCATCGTCGATTGTTATTGTCTTTCAGAATTTTTATTGCCCTTAATACCTGATCCTGACCTTTGGTCGGTTGGAGAACAAATATTACATAGCAATGGCAAATACGGTATGCATTTGAATATTGAAAGCAGTACTAATAACGTAATAGACGGACGACACTTGATAATCAATCAATGATGACAAATGTGTCTTTTATTCTGAAGCGGTTTTGATTTATCTCTTGTCAAGAAATCAGTTCTTTTAAATATCACTGCTAATTCGCCGGATATAAAGTTCGGTGGCCTTTGATTTTAGACAAAGAAACATCGTGCACCCCCTGCCCCCCCCCCCCCCCACCTCAAGTTTTAACCAGTGACTTTGTCTAGCCTTTAGGTTCACTTAAGTTTCCAGCCTAAAAGAACTTTATTCTGAGTTGCAGACTTAATTCACCGCTGAATTATTATTCATCACGGTAAAATGGAAATGTCAACTTCAAAAAGCCCCTTTGAACAACATGTTTAACAACTCAAGACGTCATTTTACCGGCTGGGCCCTAGAGATTTCGAATTTTTTTTTTAAATTAAGTTATTCCCTGCAGGCCCTTCTTGAAAAGCCTTAGCCGCTATGCTGAAGCAAAAATTCTTCCTCCTCTGCCACAGCTGCAAATTGGGAATTTGTTGAAAATTTTTTTTACAAAACTTGAATTCTGGTGTGGAAGTCACGGTCCCTCTTTCTGACAAACTTTTTTTATCTATCCGTGCCTTGAGTTTTAAAAAACTCCTTTGGTCGATATAATGTAATTAGCAAACAAAGTTTGTTGACTAACAGGCCCAGGGTACATGACAAAGTTTTGTTTCTTTTCGTTTCTTCCGGTACAAGCTGGCGGGTTAAGCAAGTAACTGACGAAGTTCGTTATAAAATGATGAATGCCTTAAACTGCCTACAATATTAATTGTACACCAAATATACGCCCACTATGCAAACCACAGACTGTACTGAAGCCACCCGTTTCGAAACCTTTGTTGTCAAAACACTTGGGAGTACCTCCCACTTTTTATAGCCGCTTGTAGAAATTCTAGATTTCTGTGGAATGCGTCTTTACTGGGAGCCTGTTACCCATAAGATCCTGTCTTTACCAGGCGTGACTTTCCTGCTAGAGAAAAACTCTATAAAGACACAAAAATACTTTTTTCCTAGTCTCTTTCCGTGAAATTATTTTTAAAATACTAGCGCGACAATAAATAACCAAGTGTCCTTTGTGCAGCTGATCTTAACAATATTAATTATGCATACATCAATTATTCCCTAGTGAGCAGCAGGTATAAATTAGCATGAACACAATGCATAATTATGTAAAATTTCGTCGGTTGGCGCTGTCAATCAGTCGAAGCAAGGCCGCGCCAAAAGGGTTTTTTGACGTTGACGAGTGAGTGACACCGTCGCTGTTCCATCGCCTCGTGCATTTCTTTTTAATAGTGACCAATTGTAAGTCTTTCAACCTCCCATACAAACACATTAACACTGGTCCGATTATCATTTCATTTGGTCTTCCTGGAGGGGTGAGCGTTGACAATGTCTGCTTCGAATAACCTTGTTGTTTCTCTCTTCGCAGAAGCGGCCGAATGGAAGGGCTCGCGAATCGAACGCAAACTCACATGCTTCCAACTCCGCAGCAAAACATTACTGGTCCCGGACAGTATGCAGCTATATCTATACAACAGACACAACAAGAGAGGATGCCTCCAACTTACGAAGAAGCCCAGCTAGCGGTTCAAGCGGTCGATATACAACAGATTACGAACATGGAAGCGGAAAAACAAGCTATATATCGCCATCCGCTCTTGCCTTTACTGGCTAAACTGTTCGAGAAATGCGAGCAGTCAACTCAAACGTGCGAATTGACTCCAGCCAACGCTTTCGACAACGAAATAAAGAATGGCATTCTGCAGATGAATCGAGAGGGAAAGTCTTTCTACACGGAGGATAGGGATCTCGATAATTTGGTGAGCATAGTTTTTTTATTCTTTGTATTCAAGTCAAAACCGTTTCCAGGCTTTAGTATAACATCTTGAAAACTCTTCATCTCTTGTTTATCAAGTTAAGCTGTGTATCTTCAATAACACAGAAATTTCGTGCCACCTCAGCTAAAGCATTTCTTAGTCTTTAACGTGATACCCTCGTGGATTAAACATATTAAAAGATACATATTTCACAATCAGCTAACTGGAATAAAGCCCTTGTTTTTTGCGATCGACTGATACTCGTGTCGTCTTCCTTCATCGCGATCTTTTCGTCGTTATTAATTGGTTTCAATGGTACCCGTTGCGGATTTCAAAACGGAGAGCATCCTTCAAATAAAGACACAGACGCCGCGTTTATTATTCTACAGGTACCGTGAAAAGGTCTTTCTGTTTTGCGTTCGGACAAATTTTAATCCCGATTATGTTAAGCTTCTTTTAAAATATGGCGGCCGAAAGGAAATCCCACATTACAGGAGCAAGAATGAAACATTCGATAAAAACCAGGATATTTTCTATCGTCACGTAATATTAACTTGCTGATACAAAAGCTTAGTTAGTAAGTAATGGTTTTCAAGGCTATGTTTACAAGTAAAAGTGCAAAATTATTATCCATTTTTAAGGGGAAGATCAGATTCTTTTGCGGATCATCAGAAGATTTCCGTTTTCCTGCCTACTTAAAGCTACTTGTGCCTCGCGTGAAATATGCGACATTTCCGTTGGCCGTCTCCTCGTTTATAGTGTTGATACTTTTAATTACTTTACTCTTGCGAATTTTCGTAAAATTAATATTAATACTTAGTCAAGGGTCTTAAATTAAGAACTGACTGTAGTCTTCCTTAACAGGATTGCGATAATAACGAACCAAAATAATGTCTAATATTTACATAATATGCAAATGTGTTGTGGAAGGCATTTTATTGTAGATCCGTCCTTTTTTTTTCTTGTATGATAAATAATCATAAAGACTGTGTTCAGACTTGGCCTTAATATTTTATTAGAATACAATTTCTTATGGAATTTCAGCGAAGTTCCATCAACCATGATTCCCATTTTATGGAAGAAACAATATTTATTCCAAATTTGTTATCAATTTTTTATACAGTTTAAGTACAGCGTTTATTCTGAGCATAGCTGCTTTTGTACCAACAGATGATAAAAGCAATCCAGGTTCTCAGAATTCATCTGCTTGAGCTTGAAAAAGTCAATGAACTCTGCAAAGATTTCTGCCAACGTTACATTGCTTGCCTGAAAGGGAAAATGCAGAGTGAAAATTTACTTCGCAGTCCTCTTCAAACAACTTACTCCCCTGCGGTGAATGTCTTGAATGCAAATGTGCAACCACAGACACCAACAACCCCAATTCAAGCACCCCAGCCAACGTTTATTCCCCAGCAGCAAGTTGCTTATTACACAGCACCTGCAGCTGTTACGCCTTGCACTGTCGCCAGCGCAACCCCGACTGTAAGTGTCATTGGCACTCCATTGCAACAGCAAGTCACAACAGTGGCATATGTTCCCCAGGGAGTAGCCCCTGGTCAACAGATTGTCATAGCACAAGTCCCACAACAGCTTACTCAGCAAGCAGCAGTACCCACTAGTGTAACTTATACCACAGTACCTACGACAGTAACATACAGCTCAGTGCCGCCAACCGTGACATACGTGAGCACGCCAACTATTGAGACTGTGACACCTTCTCGGCCCCAGACGCATTCCTCAGGAGATGAATCTCCAACGGAAATAACTGTTCCATCAAGTGTTCCACTTCCTGCCCTTGACTCACCCACAGAGGTTACGGATAAGAAAAAAACAAGAAGGGGTGTCTTACCTAAACAAGCAACAAACATTATGAAGACTTGGCTTTTTCAACATCTTGTGGTAAGTGGATGATAATAAATCACTTAAGTTGTGTATGTTTGTGGATCAGTACTGCTGAACATTTTTTATGTGTTGAGGGCTTGACTACTTTGAGCATTAAATTTTTTGTCCTCGTCTGACAGGCATGGATCCACACCAGTTTCCACCATTTTACAGAAATTGGTCAGATTTTTTATATTTAATATAATACATTTTTGATACAAAAAAGCTGTCCAAGTTGAAACTGAGAGATGAAATAATCTGCTGATTTGCAATGTGAGGAGAATGGAGAAGAATGGAGCCAGCCAATAATAATTATCCTGTGTAAATGACTCAGAATCCCAGGAAAGGGAAAGTAAAAATCCAAAAAGTTTTCCTGGCGGAGCATGCCCCCAGACCCCCCTAGAAGCTTTGGCCTTTCTTGCTCATTTCAAAAATTGGTCATTATTTATCCTAGATCTGTGCCTGTCTGATGAATGTTAGGGTAAACAAGAAAATCATTGGGGACATTCTGAAACTCTTGCATGTGAAACAAATAACATTAAGGCCTCTTAATTCAAGTGGCTTGTTTCTCCATGAATGACTCTTTGAAAGTTTCTTGTATGATCCAAAATGTATGCAAACTGTCAACATAGGTTAAACTAAAAAGTTGATTCAACACTCTATAATACATGTATTAGTGTTTTCAGTTATTTGAGCTTGTTTTGGGGGTTAAAAACTGGAGTATTTCCTCTTCCAACAATCCCTCAATTAATGCCCAACAGTTTGTATGGCTTTTAACATCCTGTGCTACTTTGGGAGCTTATCGCCCTGGCTTTCCTGTTTTTTTTTTTGTTTGCTTTGTTTTGTTTTTGTATTCCCTGATGGAAATAAATAGCCTGGTTGAAGGCAGGGGTTAGCTTTTTTATGCCCAAAAAAACAGTTGTTTTACACACTCAGTAATTCTTTTTTTTTTTTGCCAGCATCCATACCCCACGGAAGATGAAAAACGAAGTATTGCAGCTCAAACTAATCTTACCATTCTTCAAGTCAATAACTGGTGAGTTGTAAGTGAGTTCTAATAAAGCCAGCTATTATAAGAATCTGCTTCTGCATGCTGTTGTGATGTTGTTTCTTATCCAAAATAATAATATTATTGTTGTTGTTGTCTTTTGACCATTATGCTATTTGTTAACCCTTTAAGTCCCAATATCCACATACAAATTCTCCAAACAGATCTCCATACATTTCCTTGAAGAATTAGTTGAGAGAATTTGGTGAAAGATCAAATATTTTTCTCTTTGTGATCATTTTGTTAATTCTCATAGACTTTGCACATGATAGTCTGTGGATATTGTTAGGAGAAAATTGATTTTGAGCAACACTGGTACTTCATAGTAAGGTTCAGATCAGATTAAGCCTTGGACAACTAGGAAAAGAACTAAGAGTACAAAGCACCTCTTTCTCCTCTCGCTCCCCCACTCAATAAAATTAGTGTGATTGTTAACGTTTAATTTAAAAAAAAAAATTCTCGTCTCTTTTGAGTGTCACTTTGTTGCATTTTTTGTGAAAAATTTTCTGTATTATTGTGTAAATAGGTTCATTAATGCAAGACGTCGTATTCTTCAACCCATGTTGGATGCCAGTAATCCCGAAGGACCTAAGGCTAAAAAGTCAAAAATCCAAAGTCGCCCAGCTCAGCGTTTCTGGCCAGAAAATTTAGTCCCCAGTCAGTTAGCAACTGTTCCCATAGCTCCAGCTCCTGTGACTGTACAGGCGGTAATGCAAGGTGGAGCTGTTCAAATGCAGACAGTACCACCTGGTGCGACTGTTGCTGTACCACCAGGCGTGGCTTTACCCACGACTATAACGATACCAAATGTACAAGGGACTACAGTCATCCCAGGAACTGTTGCTATTCAACAACAACCACAAACAGGCACACCAACCACAATGGTGGTTGTAACAATACCCCCGTCAGCAAGTCAGATCAGTACAGCGTCCGCATCTGAAAGTTCCTCAGTTGTTACATCCCACCCGACGATGATGGCGTCAGCCGTGTCATCACAAGTTGAAACAGTCCCGGTCAGTAATCTGTCTCCCATGTACACTAATATCCAGCAGGGCAGTCCATCTCTACAGAGTTCCCCACTTCCAACCATGGTACAAAATGGTGGAGAAGGTAGTCTTGTGAATTCACCCCACCACCTTCCTACGTCAAGTGTCAGCATAGCGGGAGTCCAGGAGAACTTAGTAGGAGTTACCGCAATTACTATGGATAATGCTGTGGTCTCCAGAGGAATAGTAAACTGATTTTACAGGGCTTTGTTTGTGATTTACATAGCTGTCAACTGGAAAAGTTTTGTTCCGTAATAATTATATTAACTCTTTCACTCCATGTTGTGGTGTATCACTGTCTGCTTAAATGGCTCATAGAGTGAAAAGCTTAGTGATAACCAACCATAGTCAATGCAACAGTCAATAATGTTATTTGAATGTTGGAAAATTGAATCCCTTTGTCATTGGCTCTACTACCATTAAATTCAAATCTTCATTCTGGCATGCACAATAAACTGTTAAGTTGGGACTCATTTTATGGATTTGGTCAGTTTGCTTGCTGGTTGAAATAATATCTCTCATGTGAATTTACTTCTCGCTACCCATGCAGGAATGCTAAAAAGAATCTTGTAACAGTAACAACCAACAGATTCAATTTTCAAATATTCAGTTCAGTAGTTGAGTTTATGGGATGCACTTGAGCTAGCATGACTGTGATATTTATATTCTTTAACATTTACACTTCATTTAGCAAGATGATGAAAATTCAATGTTATTATGCTTCTTTGCTTTACCCAGTTCACAGTTTGACAAAGCTGACTAAAGTGTCCTTTGAACCATGCCAAAATAAATAAAATTAACATTAAAAGAGGAAACATTATGCAAGAAATTCTTCATTCTTAAGGGAAAAAGAGATATGTCAAGTGTTCCCTAGTGTATCTTACTCATAAGGTACTGATAGCTTTGAATCGTAAAATTTACTTTGTTGGTTGTTAATGAGGCCCATAGGGCTTAAGGTGTGTTTGCTGTATTTTTGTGGCAGTTAAATTTTTGTTAATGTTGATTCATAAATTATGAAAGGCATCTTTCAACATAGGTTCCTGATTTACTTTATCTCACTAATTACAATATTACAATTTTTTGCCTCTTAATAAACGTGTTTGTGGTCTGTCCAACTATGAATAATTATATGCAAGTTATTTTCCTATGGCCAGAGTGCAAAGTACACAGGCCTTGAATCCAAAAGGAATATTCTGAGACTTGTAGTATGGATCAACAAAACGAGTTAAGTAAAGTACTTCTTACATCTCTTAGTGTTTTGAACAGGTATGAAAGGACTCTTGCAGGTTGTAGTAACGTAAAATGCAGACAACCACATTTATTGTCCATGTTGCATGCACTGAGAGATGTAACAAAGGTTGGGAGAGTTTTTCCCATTCCCCAAAAAAGTATCTTCAATTGAGTTGACAAGGATTAGAAGGAGTTGCATTTCATTACAAATAATAGATTAAAATCATATGTTTTATGATTGTTCATCGGTTAGCGAATAAGTGGTAAAATTAATGAGAGATTTTATAAGGAAAATAATAGCTCTATGTAAGTATAAGTTTTATATTGTACATTATTTTATGGAGCTGTATATTGCTGTTAAATTATTATTATTAACAAGTAAGTTTAGTATTCTATCACACATTCAAAATATTTTTTAGCAGTGTGCCATATTACACTTACTTTGAAGTAAGACTAAACTATTATGAAATGTAATATTAAAATATGACTTAAAGAAGAATTATGGATTGTTTGTACTTGTCCCCTTGACAAGTGGAAGTAGTAGCTAATAGTTCTGTGAATCAGGCATGGTGAATAGTCAGTCAGGAAAATGTCTGACTAAATTTGAACTCCTTTGCGAGGCCAGACATGATTGGAAAAATAAACCATCAAAACTGTCTTTTTAGCACTGAGTTACATGGTGCAAAGTGAAGAAATAGGCCCTTTTGAGTTCCAAAAGCTCTCACACTTTCAAAACAAGGTGAAGTGGGAAAAAGCCTATCTGATGAGAGTAGCGGGATTAGCCTCGCTAATGGCCTAGTAAAAGTCAGTGTAATGCACATGTATGCCTGACTGGTTTGTCCAACAAACATGATGACCTGCTCATACCACAGTATGCCCAGTAAAAGTCAGTGTAATGTATGCATGACTGGTTTGTCCAACAAACATGATGACCTGCTCATACCATAGTATGCCCAGTAAAAGTCAGTGTAATGTATGCGTGACTGGTTTGTCTAACAAACATGATGACCTGCTCATACCACAGTATGCCCTTTCTAAAAAGTCAAATTATTTGCAGCTTTTGGATGCACCCTTATCATTAAAAAGTCATCAAAAAGACAAATTAACATTTCCCTCAATAGAAGACTGAGTAGTCCCATCCACAATTTTGCTCAGGGATATGAAAGGAGCACGTGCGGAATGTGACATTTGAAGGGTGACATCTTCCTGAGTAGTGTTTTTCACGCATGCCAAGCTTACATAATTTGTCACCCTACCAGGAGGGCCTCACTTTTGCTTGCTCAAGTTCTGGGATCGTTTCGTTGGACAAGCGTTACTTATGATTGGTTAAGAGTTGCCTTTAATTTATACCCCTTGACCAATCACCACTAACTTCTGTCCACCAAAATCGATCCCAGAAAGCATTGTACCCATTCTCTCTAGAGTTTCTGAAGTGGGGTATTATTAATATAAGGGAGGCAGTGAGGTCGAGTGGTCAGCACGTCAGACTTGCCATCCGGTGGTCCTGTGTTCAAGTCCCCCTTTAGCCACTTGCTGGATTTGTTCTTGGTCATCCCAA
Source organism: Porites rus (assembly GCA_964035705.1). Lineage (NCBI taxonomy): Eukaryota > Metazoa > Cnidaria > Anthozoa > Scleractinia > Poritidae > Porites > Porites rus. Next base: position 26,755,212 of record OZ038000.1, read on the forward strand.
GTTCAAATCCTCAGCCAGGCTTGTAAATAGCCAACTGGTTGCCTCCTGTCAGTTGGGGTATTTAATCCTGTCATGTTGTATTTGCATCATTTGTTTCAGAATTATTTGACTGGAGTGCCTGTAAACTAGCTGGATAAACTAAGTGCACTAATTTCCACTATAAGAAAAACCTTTCTGACCTTTTTTTTTAAACCTTTTTATTTAAGATGGATGGTGCTGTTTACCAACAGACACTCACACTCACACTGAGATAAGACAGTTAATAGATGGTGTTCTGTGATAATTTTGGCGTTTGTATTTCAAAGGACCATCTAATAATAGTCTAATTATAGAAAAATTGTCTGCCTATCAATTGATAAAAAAAGCTGAACTAGGAAAAAATTAATTAAGTTTTTATTATGTATAGAAATGGTCCTTGTCAGGTAGAATTAGAAAATATGAAATTATAAATTGAATAACAGAAAACATCAGTTATCAAAAAAAATGACTGTTTCAGTACAGTCTACAAAAATGGAAAATTGTTGGATAAAAATAATAACTATATAATACTTTAATATTTTGACTGTGATCATTGTGAGGCATGCACTTAATTAATTTTGTTATATTACATCAAATTTAAATATTTTATGGTAGTTTACCAAAAATAATCATCTCTCTGAACTATGACAACAGACTCCCACATAAAAAATTAATACCCGCAATGACATTTTTTTATGAACTTCAAATGAAAGCTACTGAGCAGTATTTCAAATTAAACCTTTTCCGTAGCACTTTCACATAGTTATATTCATTTTTTGTTTTCTTTATTTATGCTAAATAAAAGATGAATTATTTTTCTTGAAACCTAATTTGCGGCACTGTTGGAAGTGACAGAGTAAAGGTTGCTTGCCAATCTGCCTGCAATTAACCTTTCCATTGCTTTGTCAAGTGAAGCACATGCACAGATCCTGAATGGAAGGGACTCTTAGAACTACGAGGAGATGATACAACTAAGTCTACAGCTGATGCAGTGGGCAATGGAATACTGATGAATGTCGTTCCCAGACGGGACCTCTCCTAGAACAAAAACACACCTTTTGATTAATTAATTGGTAATGATTATTTTACTCATTTTTGAGCAGAACCATCATCTTGTCTAGATCAACTCCTGAAAGCAAGTTGACATTTCAAAAATTAAGATGTATCTAAACCCGCCCCAAAGTTATTTTTAGATTGACAACTGCAGTTTATAATAAATCAAGGAAGTCACTAAACATGGAACTCGTTTTGGGGTTCCTTGCACTTTAATCTAAACTTAAGGTTAAGCAAGCTATACTGTTGCTATGGTTACCTGCTACATTAGGAAACTTAGTCAAAACTTGATAAAGCACCGATTGGATATTTATTTGATACAGTAATAAAATTATTATATTTGAAGAAGTATTAAGAAGAACCATTGTTGGTTTCAGGACCACCTTTTGATGTACATGAATTTATTATTAGTAAGAAATTAAACAATTTGTTTTCAGTAATTCCCCCAAAAACTTCAATTGCCTGTCTAGCAAGTTTAGAACAGAATTCACTAGCCTGATTGCAAAATCCACAAGCCCAGGACTATCAGACATGACTCTCATTGCAGACAGTTTAATACTTTTGCATAGCTTACCTCTGTAGACTTCACCACGAAGGAGGCCTATAAAATATTAAACACATGATTACATTATTAGGTCTTAACATACGTGTCCTTTTCATTTGCTGTGGCCCTGGAATAACAATGTAAGTGTTTTACAGCTCTTGCTTTATATTGCATCAGTTGTATTTCCCTATTTATTTTTTGCCAGAACTTGTAATATTTTGCCCTTTTACTGTTTTAGATTCAACCTTCATCCTAGCTAAAAACGTTTTTCCAAGTGAGCCTTCATTTTTGTCTGGTGGATATCGTCATGGTGTTATTTCTGGTGGTAAGGAATTCACATAATGTAATATCTTAGGCCCGTTTCAAACATCATGCTACTGCCATGCCGAACTAAATTGATGGAATTAAATTCGACTATAGCATGGCAGTAGTGCGACGTTTGAAACCAAGTCGTGCTACTGCCGTGCCGAACTCAATTCACAAATCATAAATACATTAGAAAACATTTAAAAGTTTGCTAAACCGTTTCTTTATTTTTGTGTTTTGTTTTCAGCAAGAGCTGTTCTATTCTCGTGAATTAAATTTGATGTCTGAAACCAAGTCATGCTAGGGTCATGCTGCAGTCCTGCTGCAGTCGAGCCAGCATAGCATGGCAGTAGCACAACGTTTGAAACAGGCCTTAGTAAGTCACACATCACTGATATTACCTTAACTCCAGGACAAGGATCAACTCCCTGACATCCTCTGGTGGCATTACCAGAAGGGAAGTTATTTCCTCCATAGAATGCATACAGTCCACCTTCCTCAGCTGAGATAAAAATAATAATTCACAGTGAGCAAAAAAAAAATATTTTTGAATTCATTTTTGGCACCATCATCCTTTAAAAACAAGTGAAAATTACAAACTCGTCAATGCCAGAAACTACACACGTCATTAATTTGTGGTAAACATGACAAAAAAGACATGCGCCGTAGGCTTTTATGGGTTACGATGTTTAAGAGAAATAATTTATTATCTCACAAAGAATCAAGGTGGAAACCCACATGGGGAGAAGGGTTGAGAAGGACAGCAGATGAGTTGGTTGTTAAGGATAACACGAGAATTGTACACATTGGTTTTAGACCAAAAATACTTTGAATAGAGAGTAGGGAGACGGTCTTACTTTGTCTGTCACGTTTAGAGGACTGAAGATGGTATTATGGTGCCAAAGTTACAAAACAGATGGAACTGTCTCAGTCAACAGCGTTTTCTAGGCTTGAAGCTCTTATTTTGCCCAGTCAGAGCAAATCATCATGTGCAACACAGTACTTTTAACAATACCATTTTACAAAAAGCCATAAATCGGGCAGCCACTGTGCACAAATCTGGGTACTTTGGTAGGGCAGAGGCTTCATTTAGAGGGTGTAAACACTTGAGAGTTTTAACAAGAACTATTATTGTTCATTCAAAATATTTCTGTGATTTTGATTGGCTAAAAGCCCATGCATAATACCAGCTACTGATGACCAAATTTGGAAAATTAAGCGTTTAATGAACCGATGACGTCAAAAGTGCAGCTTCCTTGCAGATTAATGCACTGTTAACCAAGAAGACCTGGGGACGAGGTTGAGTTGTTTTGGTTGTGAAAACAAAAATGGTGGACATTTCACTCGTTTCGAGAGTAAGAACTAGGTGAATTGCTAAAAACATGGCAAGAACAGCAAAAAGACAACTCGAAGGGTGACATCTACTATTTGGAGAATATTTGCAGAGCTGAACAACCCTAAACGTGCACTATCGCAGATGAACTTAACATCGATGGATCAATGGAGGTAAGCATGTTTTAGCCATGTCTTGAAACTAGGAATTATTTTGAATGAATAATAAAACAATTATTAAATTCGGTTTTTGTATCATATGAAAAATTATGGAGATCTCGGAGGGTGTTATCCGCCTCGGCCTACGGCCTCGATGAATAACACCGTCCTCGATCTCCATAATTCTTCATAAGATAATCAGCCTCATTCATTAATTTTTAAATAAACCTGTTACCCTTGTGGTGGCAGTCTATGATTTGTACAATACTTTGCAGATGATACTTGACTTGCCTAGCTCTAATGTCATCTGGAATGTAGGCTACAATGAGGGCAGTTTTAAACAGAGAGGCAAAGTAACTGATTTTAAAAGCTTTATGTGGAAACAACAGCATACAAGGACTCGGTGAGTGTGACTGAGTAGTTGTGCATAACATTAGAATAAGATTTAAAAAATACTATTTCTACCAATTTTAAAGCATTAAAACCCTAAAAACTAAAGTGTAATAACACATACCCCCTATAATTTCGTCAGTTATATCACGTGTCCTAAATGGTGCTGAGAACAGCAAATCTTTTATACCATCCTGGTTTATGTCAATGAACTCTAAGCTCCAACCAAATCTTGCAAAGCTACGATCACCTTCAAATACAGTTGTGTAATTGACATCTTTTAACGATACGTCTTTACCAAGCTGGAGAACTGTTGTCAAGTTTATCATGTACACAGCCCCAGACTGGTCAAACTGGACTGGTAGCTTGAAGTCCAAGATGCGACCTTGAATATCTGAAGTCATAGAATCATTTACATGCAATAATTTTAATATTGACCTGATCTAAAATTATATTACTTGAACTCCAATATGAAAGGTTATTTCATTCTGTAAAGAGGGGTTATAACCTGGTAATTATGGTAAGAGAAAAATGTTAATTAAGAATGCCCTTGGTACTGGGGCAGAGCGTACAGACCCCAGTAGAGCTTACTGGATTTTTATTCCCTGGCATTTCAATGCCCTAGGGATACAAGCACCCGGTATAAAAAGTATGTTTCCCCTATCACCTTTTCAGATATGATATTATTTTTTTATTTACTCGCTAAATAAGCCGTCTTGGACTGCAGTCATTACAGTGGGAGTATTGTGGAGAGTTCTGATGGATGTGGGGAGGGCCCCCCCACATGGCTTGAAGAAAGTCCTGTCTGGTAGCCGGGACAAGTAGGTTTTCTTACTGCGCAAGTAACTCTAAAAGCTCACTTGCCCAATGGACAAGGGTCCAGGCAGTCTTAATTAACAAAATCATTAACGGAGACAAGCAAGAAGTGGCCCCAGGCAAGCAAAACGTGACAGCTGCTTGTCCAAAGGACAAACTGGAATTCAATTTTTTACGAGCCCTGTCTTGGGGGTACAGGTACACAGACCTGCAGAACTTACTTTGTGTGGCTGCTGAAACAGCAAGCATGTTGTCATCATCACCATGGTGATATGGATTCCCAACAGCAAGGCTGGTGCCCAGTTTCATAAATGTTTCACTGCCAGTAATGGTTGCCATGGGTTGGGGGAATGGTGTTGAGGTTACACTGAAAAAATACACCCTGCCAACACTCTGTTTGTCATTCTTGGAGTAACTGCAGTTCTGGTTGGCACATAATCTGCTCAGATACAGAAAACATTTGCTTCACTAACCGTACAGCCATGATTTACACAGGGTACAAAGAAATTCAGTTTTACAGCCTGCCATGCGGGCAAGATGTAGCTAGCATGTACTAGCCCACAAGTCATTTCAACTAGCCCCAAAACCCTTTTTGATTGGCAAGATGGATTACCATCCTTCTGTAACTGGAATTTCCTGAAAAAATTCACTTGCCCATCAGACAAGTTAAGAACAGAATTCACTAGCCCGAAAGCAAAATCCACTAGCCCCGGGCTATCGGACACGACTTTCTTTGCATGCTGTTTACAGCTTTAAACTTTTACTCCCTAATAACAAAATCCACGGCATGTCAGCTCATCAGCCTGTCTGAATATCTGCCTGTCACCCAGTCAACATTTCAGCGTTCCTGCATGTCAGTCGCTTTGAATGTCTGCCCAATGCCCAGTCAGCATGTTAGTGTGCCTGCATGTCAGCCTGTCTGAATGTCTTACTGTCAACCAGTCGGCATGTCAGCCTGTGTGCCTGTTAGCTTATAAGCTTGTGTTACCTTGTCTACAACCTGTCAAGTTGAGTTGAGTGGAGTTGCCAGCAAACAAAGCCACCATTATTCTCCCCACTGGCAGGGACACCTTTACTGGATACAGGATGTGACTGAGGTCTACCCTGAAACACTTGCTCGACCCTAGGCTTGACAATTTCTGACACTCTCAAGCCCAGATTAAAGATGCTAACAGATAATGAAGTACTCTGTAGGTTGTGCTGATTTTCAAAATTTAATGTAGCCTCTTAGGCCACTAACAAGACAGATAGTAAAGGCCGATGCACACGAGGGGTTTTGCTCCCGGAGCATGCTCCAGGCTCATTTTGCACGTGTCAGTACACACGAGGGAGGGTTTTCAACAAGTTCGCTCAATTTGCCTCGGGAGCTTGCTCCCAAACATTTAACCTGTTAAATATTGAGGAGCATTTTGCGGGGTGGAAATTCTGCTCCTGAGGATTAAGTATACCCATGAAATCATTGGTACACACGGAGGAGCTTTGTTCCCAGAGCGTGCCCCTGGAGCATGCTCCGGGAGCAAAATCCCTCGTGTGTATCAGCCTCAAGTTAGTAAAAATGTATAACACCAAAATATGTACCTAAATGTGGGTGCACCAATTGTTAGCATCAACTTCCCATATAAATTGGCCACAGCCATAGAATAGCCAAACCAACTGTAATTCTGTTCACCGACAGCCAACCAATCAGCTTCATGCACAAATAATGCTGACCCAGGCTTTCTCTGGGTTTTGGCCAAGAATGCAGCAACAGAGCCCCTCTGGGGACCACCTTCTGGAGCAAAAGGTGACCCTATTACAAGGTCCTTGAATCCATCTCCATCAATGTCTGCCCCCAGTAAAGATGTGCCTAGATTATAATATGTGCCATTGCCGTGGATTGTCAGGCCTGGTTTGGGGTTGAGTCCTTTTTTTTGTTCCCCATAGAACACATATACTGTTCCCGTATACTGAAGGCTATTGGCACCTGAAAGTAGACGCTCGGATTAAAAACACTTCACAAAATGTAATAGATAAAACTTGAAAATTTATTTAACTTTGATCTGAATTGCTGAAAATAAGCATGGTATCCCTCATTTTATGCCACAGGGTAACCAAACAAACTGTGATTGTTCCAGTATACTGAAGGCTATTGGCACTTGCAAGTAGAAGCTCAAATTGAAAACATTTCCCAAAATAATAACGAGCAAAATCTTGGGAATTGATTTTTCTACCATTGATCTAAATTTTTCAGGCAAGCAAAAGCAGGCACGAGGTGGGACATGAGAGGTATGACAGTTCATTATGCGTTTCTGGGAAACTGCGTAGATGCCCCTCCCCTAAGTCAAAAATAACACTTACTTCTCTTTTTAATGTTGGCTTAGGGGAGGGGTAGGTGAACAGTTTCTTAGAAAAGTACGCCACACAGGGGGAGGCATGGAAAAATCATTATTCCCTACATCTTCCCCTGTCATGCATGTGTTGAGCTCCATGCCCACCTCACACTTGCCTTTCCTCCTCTGAAAAACACGCTGCCGTTCTAAAGGCTTCTCAAAATGTAAAATTATATTGATCCAGTCAAAAGTTCTGTTGAAAGGAAAGTCATTTGCTCGGTCCCATGCTGAGGTTATGACTAAGGATTCTCAGATCTGTTGCAGAGTTTTGTAGGCTTGCAGTTGCTAAAAAAGAGCTGTTTTAAAGTTGAGTGAGGGGCACCTTAAACCCACCTGTAGATGGAGCACTGACGGCAAGATCGTCCAGCCCATCCTGATTCAGATCTACCACGGCCACTGCTGTTCCAAATCTACCATTTTCCACTGTCCCATTGACAATCATGTCAGCATCAGAATCTAAGTTTAAGTTCCTTCTTGGTAGTCCACTCTCTGCATTATTTGTAACAAGGTAAACACAACCATGTTGGCTGTTCCCTGGAGTGCCATACCCTGGTGCTCCAATCACGAGTGAAAGAGACAGACCGCTGAAGTTGCCATATGCTAAGGACCTAAAAATGTGATACAAGGTTAGTGGATTTCTGTCAGTAACATTATGAAAACTATTCCCATGACAATTAGACCCCATTTACTATATTCCCACATTGTTCTCTCTCTTTTTGTTTTAAATAACATCTATGTTATTCAGGACTACGTTCATGTGGACTCCTGGGTTCAAAACTTTCACAGATCTATGTTATTATAGCTCAAAAGTTTTAAACCAAAACCAGGGTTTAACAAAAGTCCACCTAGGAGATTCTCTTGCTGGGCAATTAATTTTTAAGCTCACTTGCCCAACAGGCAAGGGTCCAGGTGAACATCCTCCAACTAAATCATTAACTAAAACAAGCAAGGAGTCAAACCCCGTTAATATAGACACTGAAGGGACCACAGAAAGTGCCCGTATTAACGGGGCATCTGTATTAAGTGGGTCATGTTATTAAACACCTATAATTAGAACAAAATACTTTGAAATAAAAGAGGACATTAGCATCATCAAATTAAACATCTTAGCCTTCAGAAAGCCGTCATTCCGCGGACTAAATCCGTGGAAACACTCAAAAAATCACTCAATTTTTATATTGCTAAATCAAAGCCATTTTCTGCGTATTACATTAATTATTTTGATGTCAAAATAGTCTTAAAATAACCTCAAGAAATCACCCTATCTGGTGTACTATAGAGCTGGGCACATCAACCTGCCATCAAATGAAGGTTTTTTACCTTCAAAAAGAAAATGTTTATTACAGCACAAAGTTGATAATGAAGTCTATGCATTAGTGAGGTTGACTTTCTACGAGAATCTGTTTATTGGGCAAGAAAGAAGCATCCATTGTCTGCATTAAAGAGTGTCTGTATTAAGCACGTTAATTTTAGAGAAAATGTAATAATGAGGTGTCCATATTAAGTGGGTGTCTGTAATGCGGGGTTATACTGTCGTTACATCCCAGGCGAACAAAATGTGAGAGCTGCTTGCTTAACTGACATGTTGTAATTCAAGTTTTCTTCAAGTCCTGGATTACTTACCATCCTGTCCTTGCATATGGAACTGAAGATGAATATTCAACAGGTGTCATCGTCACCTCCTGATCAACATTGTTCACATTCTCTGTTATTTGAGGAGGATTGTTTGCACTACCCAGACAAGTCTTTTTAAAATTCTTTACTTTCTGGATCTTTGATTGCAAAGACTCTGACAAAGAAAAGAAGCTTCCTCTTCGGCTCTGTTTGATGTTCACATCAGATAACCTCAAGGTTTTGTGGATGTCTTGCTGCAGCATAATCATTCCAGGATTCCATAGCTTCTGCCGCTGTGTTCGTTGTAAGAGGATTCCATGTTCACTCTTGTTGCAGGAAATAAACAATGGACTTTTTGGTATAGAGCAAGTGTTTGTCCCGTGTTCAAGCATATCAATAGTCTTGTGCCATAGCAGGACAGACCACGCTGCCATGTCAGCCACACCCCCTAAAATGAAAAAACCCCTGTGTTCAAAAGAGTCTGTTGGTAGGGTTTTACACTATGCAAGAAGCCATGGAGCTTTCAAAATTTCCTTTTTATTGTCAAAGCTGCAACTAACTAGGGACAAAGTTTTATGCCTCCTACTCAAGGTAAGACCACCAACAATATTAATTTCAACATTTGGGGCAGAGGAGAAGGGGCTGTGGAAGGTAAAGGTGCTGTTTTTCATAGGCTGTGGCAGTCCTTATTACATGGTACTGAAGGGGTACGTGGAATAAGGCCCAAAGTGACGTCAAATTCTCCTTTTGATTTACAAGCAGATATGGGTCAAATTGAAAGGGGCTTTTTCCATCCATCCTTTCCACCATCACCTTTATTAATTTATCATTTGTCACTGCACATAAGTATGTCATGACCAACACTCTCCGTTCCGTGCCCCCACTTTAGCTACAGGAGCCACGCCCCCGTTAGTGTTATATCATTGTTAGTGCTTCTGGTTTATGTAACAACTACTTTTTTATATGGGGTAGGGTCATTAGCCCTATACCTAACCCCCAAGCTGGAGGACCAAGGGGTCACTCTTTGCCTGGTCTCTATCCTTCAAGCTGACATAGCTCTAGGGGTCATTAAGGCATGCAGACTGCCCTACTACATTAAAGTGGTGACCTGCCCATTTGGAGCAACTACTATACCTTGGAAGTATGTGTGAAAGTCTTCCGCCAAAAATGGTGATGTCTTAGCATACTTGGGAAACAACTTTGCTCCTGCAATTTTCTCACCGATCCAACCAAGAAGCATAAGAGCAGAACAGACTTCTATCTCTTCTTTTGTAATTTTCTTTTCTCCATAATACTCAGCGTAGATCTCTTCCAGATCACTGGATGGAAGATACCTGATAACAAATAAAATTTTACACTCACTACCTAAAGGCAGAAGGACCCTGTCAAAAGATAAGAGAAAGACACCTCATGGTCGGGGGGGGGGGGGGGGGACCAGCTCCCAGGAATGTTTTACTCACTTTTGACGTCACATGTATATAACTTCAGATGGCTTCAAAAATTAACATCACTAGGAGGTGTGCTGACAAAGATTGCAGCTGTGATTGAAATATTGGGACAAAAGTATTATTTGTGCTGGTTTAAAGGTTTAAATGCCTGTTTATAGTGGAAAGTGAACTTAGCTTATCCAGCTAGTTTACAGGCAGTCCACTCAATTACTTCTAAGAAACAATTAATCAAATACAACACAACCGGATTAACAACCCCAATAGCCAGGAGGCAACCAGTTCGCTATTTACAAGCGTGACTGAGGATTTGAATTCGGGACAACGGAGAAAAAATCCAGCAAGTGGATGGACTTGAACCTACGACCACCAGACTGTGAGTCTGATGCACTGACCACTAAGCCACGCTGCCTCCTCTGAAATTATAAAAAGTTAGTAGATAGTTAGAGTTTACCATTCTTTAAAGCCTGAAGGTAGTTGCCTCGTATCACCCTCAAATGATGCAACCATGTCTCCTCCTGGATCACCAATACTGTGTGCAGCGGGAAATGAACCAAAGAAATTAACATCCCCCATAGTGGTAAGAAATCCTTGATTGATTCCAAGACTGTGCCATGTTACATCTGCAACTTGATGTGATACAAAACCAAGAGTAAAAGCCACCAGCTTCTCTGTGTCCTGTAAAGTCAAGGTCACTACCCATTAGAACAAAAAATTCCCTTTGCCTGACTAACACTTGGTTTTCTTTGACTATTTGCTAAAATCCCTCACTCACATCTCTCACTATCACATCATCATCATTATCATTTTGTTCATTAACATGTGCTTTGACATCCAACCTCATCTTCATCATCATCATCATCATCATCATCATCATCATCATCGTCATCACCAATTTCAGCATCATTATTCCTGCACCTCCTATCAACATCATTCACAACACTACATCATGATCAAAGTATTAATTCTGGTGATTTTTTATGATGCTATATAGTAAACCCTGCTCCATTGACACCTGCTTAATATGGACACCACTATATAAGAGACAGTTTCGTTTGTCTCGATAAAAATAAAGCACATATATTTTCTCTATAATTAACCTGCTTAATGCGGATATGCGGTTAATATGGACACCATGGCATGTCCCACAAGTTAACGGGGTTCCACTGTAATCATTGTCAAGAGCAAAACAATCACGATTTTCACAGCTCTTTCAAACATAACCATTATCAACAAAGTAAACTTCCATTGCTCTTATCAACATCATCATCTTCGTCATCATCGTCATCATCATCATCATCGTCCTCAATGACCTGCATATCTTTATTAGTAAGACTAACCTGATCCCACGGTTTTGGGTATTTTTTTCTGATGTAATTGACCGTAGCGTTAAGAAATGGAGACCAATGTGTATCCTCAGCGATCGAATGGAATTTCCCAGAATAACAAAAACTGGAATACATCGAATCAGGATAAGGATTTCCGGCGATGAACGCATCTTGATGCTTTAGGATTATTTCCCTGTAGTCTGTACCATTTCTTGCATCCTTGAACCAATTAATAGCTTGATGAGCAATATCTATATGTGTGCTCATTCCACAACAGTAAACCCTTGCAGTTACGAACAACAGTAGAAATAAAACAGAGAGAGACAGTCCGGACTCCGCCATTTTTTACTACCGCTGTTAGATTGTGGGCTCAGCGAGTTATCATTCAGAGTTTCCTGAGTTTGAAGAGTGTGGCCGAAGAGTGTCGGAATTCCGTTTGTGAGAAAATATTTTTTTTCAAGAGAGAATGGGTGTTAAACTAGAGAGCCACGGAGCCACTTCTGTGTAAGACATTAAAATATGGCCCTGTATCCTGTAGTTGCTCCACAGATTCTTCGATTCCGCTCTCACAAGATTGAGGTAAGTTGAAATTATTTCATTTTTATTTTGAACCTAGCGCTGCGCGCTAAGGCCGCGCGGGTCGCAATGCCGGTGGAGCTGCGAAGGAGCCAGAGGAG
>OZ038000.1:26772262-26792262 GCA_964035705.1 Porites rus
ATACGAAAAAGGGCATGATTGACGTGTAACGATTTTGTGTCCTTGTCTTGAACTATGATTTCACAAACAAAATTAAAAATACCTAGCAATCGTTCGGCCCGAAAGTCCTAGTCCCCAGTCAACTCATTTACATTTTCGTTTGTTTTCATCGCCGTGCCACGTTATGAAAAATGAAACTTTAAATCCCAGATAGACCCTAGATATCCGGTTTATTTAGATTTAGAAACCTGGGAGGTCTAAACACGTTCGCTTTACTTTCCATAAAATCATCGTCATTTCTGGAATAAAGTTAGTTTTTTTATTACCAAAAATTTTAATTTTGTTTGAATTTAATCCTCTGAAATATCGTGTCTCGGCTTTCTGAATTAAATACCCGCCATTTTTGGCGTCGTAAATGTCACTGGCCTGTCTGCACGCTACGATATCAGAAATACTTGCATCGTATGGTCTTTTTAGGTTGTATTTCTGTTTAATGCGAGTATATAAAAAGACAGAAGACCTGGACAATAGTTTTCTTTTCTGTCTTTTCCGTGGGGTTATTAAATTTGTCGCACTAATTTTATACTTATTAAAACAGTGGATTGTGACGTAATTTTTTCCAAAAAAGATTTAACACGACCTGACATGACTTGAAATTGAACTAAATTTAACAGCTAATAGGAATTTGGCATCTATTAGGGCTATTTATTTAGCCTTGGCGGTTTTTAACCTGCTATCCTGAACCGCAAAAAGTTGTGCAAAAATGTTATCGAATTGTGTATTGTATAAATTATTCATTAATTTACATAAATTGGACTTTGAGTCGACAAAGAAAGACAAAGACGTTCTCACATGACTTATAAGAAAAAGTGAGACATAATATATATCCGGTTTGGCAAACGCCAGTGGTTGAAACCGATGGAAAATTATATTTCGGCCAGGGCAGAGAGCTATAAGTCAGCGATTAAATGTTGTGGCGCAGAGGAAACCAGTTCTGTCGACAGCAAAGATTCGATGCTCGAAGCCGGCGAATATGTGGAAAGGCTTAGCTTTTGGCAAAGACCTAAACAGAAGGTGGACCTGGAATTCATTGATGTTAGTTACAGTGTGAAGCAAGGTCGAAAAGGTGAGCCGAGCTATTTTCCTGCCTTGTACAATAAAACGCCTCTTGGCTTCGCCGTTTCAAAATATAAGCAAGTTGCAGGTCTTCGGCGAAGAAAGAGATAACGTGTCCAAACCGGTGTGCGACAAACGCAGACTGCAGACTTGCAGACTGGCAGGTAAACGAGGAAAACTTTGTTGTGGAATGCTTTAACAGAGTCCCTATCCCTAAAGGTTAAGTCATTTAAAAGTCTAGTTTAGGAATAGGGAATCTGTTAGAGCATTCTACAACAATGTTTACTTCGTTTATCTGCCAGTCTGCAGTCTGCGTTTGTCGCACAGCGTGTCCAAACTGGCTATAACAAAGCATGAAAAGGTCAATATAGTCTCAGTTTTATTTGAAACTGATTAGGTTATTGAAATGTTCTTATTTTAAGACTTACAGTGGTTATTCTTCGAAGAGTTTTTAGTGGTATTGCTATTTTCTGTATAGCTTATTATGTTGCGCGAGGATATTTCAGGCGTGACGAGACAAACACCGCAACGATGCGTGTACATTCGAGTTGGTGGAAAGATGCGAAAATATATTCATTCATCTCCAAAATTCCAGCCCTGTCCTACCCTTGGAGTATAACTTGAACAGTGTACAACTGAAAAGAGATTTGAGCAGAATCTCATGTGTTGAAAGAGGTTATTTTATGTTGTGCAAATTTGTTCGATGTCCAACTTGTACACTTTCGCAACAACAGACGTAGACACGTTGTAAACATCGTCTGCATTTGAAATGGTTTCAGATCAAAGAGAAAATTTTAGCCCAGTTTATCTTCTCTAGGATACTTTCACAAGCGATTTTTATTTTGCTCTAGGTTTTAAGGCCTAGAACCGTAAATGAGATTATTATTTTGAATTGCGAAAACAAAATTTTTAGTTCGCCTATCAGACAGGTTTCATCAGTGATGGGTCTATAAATGGGTTTTCCCTGTCTCTCGGGGGATTGTGCCTTGTACATGTACATCTAGAAGCGTTAATGGCAATCTTGAATGTGGTTAAATTCAAGGAAGTTTACAGACAATTTTCGCGCAAAAGTGTATGTTAAACATGCATTCAAGCCATCGGCTATTATTAAGTGATCGACAAGGTTATTGTTTACGAGTTGCACTTCGTTTGCATATTTTTTGCTGGAGGAACTTGATATCCAGCTACGGCCGATTGTGATATACGACAAGCGCAGTTTTGCACTTTGCACGGAAGGAGAAGAAGAAAGAAGAAAAAAGCAATTTCGTGCACAGAAATTAAGTCTTTTCTAAATAAAAGTTGCGCTTCTTTATGTGTTACTAAAAGAGTGATATTACGGCGTAGGGTAAAGTTCAGTACATATATAAATGGTGTAGGTGAGATTGAAACGGTCGAGTGATAACTTATAAGTCATTACTCGAAACCTTGAGTTTCAATTATTCTTTCATTTTGTTGTTTGTGTACAACGACTAAGATTGACCTTTACCACAAATTTAATGAAATTAACACCAGGGTTTTGTTATACTAAGTTATTTTCCTGAAATTATATGTTTGCGGCATGTAACTGAAGCGCAAAATCTAAGAGAAAGCTCTTGGTCGCAAGTGAAGGCTAGCTTTGTTAGGTTTGGAAACTACTCGAATCATTAAAAATATAGCTTGAGTATTTACAAATAAAAAGCAAACACAAAGAAACCGCATCTAACCCCATATCTTTGGTATTATAGTTTCGGCTATTCATGCTAAACCAAGAAACTCAAACAGTACTTTCACGTCAAGCGAAAAAAAAAGTTATCTAAACTCTCTTTTAGCATTCAAACGTGTGAACCCTTGAATGAAGGCTACAAACCATTGCTTTTTCTGTGATTTACTTTGATTGTGTCTTACGTTTTTTGCCAACTGAACCATCCAAGAAATGGGTAAAAGGTAGTTTTAACCTTAGTTTTGAATAGGGTGTTGCCAATAAGTTCAAGGAGAGGTTTCCTCTTTTTAGAGTGGTGTCTTTCCACAATTAGTATTATCATCCACAGCAATTATTACATGTTTAAATATTAACAGAAACTTAGAAACAAGACTTTTAACTTTGCCAAATTTTCTGGAAGCCATTTGATTCTCCAGATATAATTTCTAATTACATAAAATTAATGTAAATGACTATACAAACACTTTTAAGCTGAAAATGTTCCTTTTCAGTTATACAGAAGAATTATGAGTTAATTTATTTTGGCTTCCAGTTTCTTACATGAAAATGCGAAAATAAAAGAGCAAAAAGTGCACTTCAACATGAAAGAATGCCTATTGGTTATGTAATATAATGTGAGGAATGCAAATGATTTATCATAATTATGTCAATAAGTAATTTAGTATTAAAGCCAGGTTACAGTGCTTGATTGACATTAAACGGATGTTCATAATGATACACACCAGGAGCTCCTGAATAATCTGATCTTCAACACTTTCCAAAAGGAATCCCATTGCTGTCTTGATTTCAAGTAATCCAATAGAGGTGTAAACATACATTATTTTGAAATCCTGTGTTATTCTTCACTGAAATACTCTTTTGATGTCATCTTTGTTATCCATGTGATTTTCTGGTTTCATTATAGCACTCTTGAATGGTAGCTTCGTTAGCTTGTAATGTTACTTTGGACAATGGATGTTTGCACCTTAACCTGTCTGTATAAAGTTAAGAAAATAGCGACCTTTGTTTTTTCCTCATGGTGTGATTTATGGGATGATATGATTTAGAGGAGTGATGAGAGCAGGGCAGCCACTGCCTCTCCCACATGCATGTGCTTGACAGGTGTGTACACGTGCTTGACACGTGTGGGCAAAGCTTCTGCATGATTTCAGCCTGTTGTTGAAATGTTTGGGATGGGATTATATACCAACCCTGTTCCTTTCCTCTTCTTTCAAATTATCCTAAATTAGCAGCATAAGTTTTGATGCAGTCTGCAACTTATGAAATCACAGGGTTTAATTCACATATCAATGCAAAATGAGAAAGTTTATGATCCCTTTGCTGATTAGTGCTGTTCCTTTTAGCAAAATTTTAATTTATTTTTGTACACTGCATGCCTTGACCAGTCTACTAGTGAAGATCATTATCTGGAGATTAGAATTTTTTAAATAAGTGATGAAAGACATGTATTTTTATATTTGTAACTTTTGGTTCTTGTGATAAAATTCTAAAGTGTGACCTTTCAAATAACACTTCATTAGCAGTGCTTTCTTGTAATACTTTTTTTTTTTTTTTAATATTGAGCAAAATTTACCCCTTCAAATTTTTTAAGTTTTAAAAAGGTCAAGAGATTAATTTCTGACATTTGCGTGTGTGGCTTACATCAATCAGTTGTTTCTCTAAATTAATCTTATCAACTGATGATACTAACAATCCTTTAGCAAATTTCATCACAGTTTTTAACTCAAAATTGGACAATTAATAATCACATTTTTGTGGGTAGGATAAGCTATAAATTACAGTCACATGTCACCCTTGTACCTAAACGTTAAGGCTAACAAAAAGGTACAGCTTACAAAACAACTTTGCTAATTGTAGTCATGAAAATTTTAATGCTAAGGTCAGAGGGGCCACACAGGATGTGTGATGTAGTCCTAGAAGATATCTGTCCAAACCCACTCCATTGTGGAATGTTGGGAATTCCAAAGGAAACAAAGGTCAACGGCCAAAACTTTAAAAGGAAATGTATACAAACCTAAATGGGAATTCCCTGTCGATGGATGGATGGAAATGAAAAAACAACTGTATTAATATAATTAGGGAGAAGATGTATGGATAAAATTTTTCTAAAGCAACACAGTATCAGAAAAGTAATCATCATTAAGATTTTTAGCAGAAGAATAAGACACTCCCAGTTACATGTGTAACTTCAGGCATGGTTGTTATAAAGCCTGACAAACATTTCCGGAAGACACTCTGTGTACATTAATACAATACAAAACAATACCGTGACTTTATTTGAACACGATGGTGATTAAAGCATTGCAGCTTATGGGGTTGTGCATTTAAGGTCTGTTTCAAATGTCCTGCTGCTGCCGTGCTAAGCTGGCTCGACTGCGGCACGACACTAGCATGACTTGGTTTCAGTTGCGAATTTAGTGCGGTCGAATATAACGGCTCTTGCCAAAAACAAAACACAAAATTAAAGAAACCGTTTAGCAAACTTTTAAATATATTCTAATGTATTTATAATTTATGAATTGAGTTCGGCATGGCAGTAGCATGACATTTGAACCAAGTCAAGCTACTGCTGTGTAGCACGCAAGGCTTGCCTTGCTACCCGGCAGTAGCATGACTTGGTTTCAAACGTCAAGCTACTGCCATACTAAAGTCGAATTTAATTCGATCAATTTAGTTCGGCACGGCAGTAGCACACCCTTTGAAACGGGCCTAAGCTAACTAAAACTTAAGCAAAAAAAGTATATTACAATCGTCTTAATAATAAAAAAAATTATTGTTATTATTGTCAGGCATTGTTTGTGGAGATTCAGCCCGAAAATCTAATTTATGTAGGTTGTCAGATTTAGAGGCCATTGTATTGTAATTTTTAATGTTGGATGTCTGTGCAAGGTCAGGAGTAAGAAGGTTCCACACAATAGATGCTCTGTGTGCTATTAAATTTTTCATGAAATATGTGTTGAAGTGTGGCACTATTACCTTGTTCTTAGTTCGTAAGTAACGGATTGGAGAAGTCTTCTTGGTTAATATATGTCCCATGGAGGGACGAATGCAAGATATTATATGCTAATGTTGCCAACTAACTTTAAACATAAAGTGTAAAGAATCCCATTGGGCTGTCTCAACACTTACTACTCACTTACTTCTCACTTAGGACAAAATGTTGGCTTATGGGAGGGGTAGATAGGTGGGCAGTTTCCCAGAAACCTATAATGATCGCAGATTTTGGGGTCTTAAACAGTTGCTTAAAGGGTTATCAGTGTCCCTACCATTCATATCCAATTATATTGGTTTTACTTTGTTTGCATTGACGATCCTCTTAATGATCACAGATTATACTGGAATTCCCATAAACTACCCCTTTTAAGCCATTTTTTTACTCATCATTTTAAAAAAATGGGTTAGGAGGGATTATCAACAAAAGGGCTTATATCCCAGGGGGCTTATAATTTGAAACAAGACATAGAACTGCTGATCAAAATGTACATAGTTATGAAGCCTGTCAGACCCTTTTGTTTTATGTTTTTGTGGTCCTAATGGTGCACATGCAGCCTTCAATAGCATTCCTGTCATTTTGATCTTATGGACCAATAAAAACGTCACATTCATTTATACGGTCACAATTTGTGAAAAGAAAACAAAGGATGTACACTGTCAGGAATCAAGCTGATCCAACATAAACTGCAATCACTTTGAGTCGTTTTTACTCCCTCAGTAACGTCTGAATCAATCAGCTATTAATGTTTGTGGTAATTTTCTTGCAAACCCTCTCAAAACTTGGTGTGCTAACTTTGGCACTTGCTTTGCCAGGAATTAATCCTCAGACTATTTATTTACTCTCTTATTCAGAATCCTACATCCTACAGTTTTACACTCTTTTAAACATGTTTTTTCTGTTTTATTTTAAGAAGTGAAGCAAATTATCCATGGGCTGTCTGGTGAATTCAAGAGTGGTGAATTGGTAGCAGTCCTTGGGCCCTCAGGTAATTATGTTTTACTATTACTCTAAATGATCTAATTGACGCTCCCTCTCAAATAAGTGACTTGTCTGGGGCGGATCCAGGGGTAGTTCAGGTGGTTGGTTTAAAACCCCCTAAACTGAAGTTAATACATTTAAAAAACAAGAGGTTTCTGATGGAAAGCCTACTGATACTTTGCCGACAAACACTATATTATATCTTTTGAAAAAAAACACTGTGATGAAAAGGAGAAAAAAATAACATTGATTGGTTTTAGACATTTCAGATTTATTTTTTATATCGGTCTTGATTTGTGTAGGAGTAATTCATGTTTAAAATAGCCAAAAAAAATAGGTTGTTTCAAAGGCATTGTATCCTTAAAAATACTGGACATCATCTTTCCGAGGACCTTAATTTCAAAATTTTCCAGGGGAGCATGCCCACAGACCTCCACTTGGATGGTCTACCTCAGGAAGATGTTTGTCCAAACCCCATTGACTAAATCTTGGATCCACCCTAACTTGTCTTACTAACAATGATTGTTGGTAACAATACTTGTCCCCTCTACAATGTTAAGTTTTTAATTAGATGCCCCTCTCTAATAAATACCTACTTTCTATTGGATGCCTCCAATGAAAGTTACTCCAAAATACTAGTAACTGACAAAAAGAAGCAAAATCATTCATTTTTTTCAGTTTCTTGCTTGTCTAATAGGGGTTTGCACATTGCATCTTGTTCAATATCAAGTATAAACATCTCTTTCTCTTAAATGCCTCCTATCTTTTAAATGCCCCCTCGTGTACCCCTAAAATGAAATAAATGCCTGCATGGGCATGTATTTGATCAATTTACAGTTTTTGAAGTTCCAGCCATCCTTCATTTGAATTCTGCAGTATAATTTTTTTGTTTTTTATTTGACTTGAAAATTGTTTTTGTCTCTGAAAAACCCTACATTATTGTTATAATTGTCCAGTATTAATAATGACCTTGGTAACATTACAATATGCCGCAATAATATTGTTGTCTATTTGTTTCCTAGGAGCTGGAAAATCAACATTGATTAATATACTTGCTGGATACAAGTGAGTTACTTACCTTCTACTTTTGTCAATATATATTATTAAGACAGCAATGTTTTCTGTTTTCTGTCATGGAAGTTGCATAAGGGCAGACATTAAGAGGCGGGGATCATGATTTTTCCCTGGCTACTTTGATGCGAAAATAGAAGAATAAAAAGAACCAAAAGAAATACCTGGCAGTTTTGATTCTCTTCATTATATACTTGTTATACCTGGCAATTTGAAATCTTAGTGACAGCCCTGTAAGTTTTTATTTGCAAAATTGTGGTTTGAATAAAAAATTCCTTCCTATTGGAGGTATAACTATTGATATATTGATCAAAAAAAGTGTTATGAAAATGCACGTGATCCTAGAGCAAGCTCTCTGCCTGTACTGTCACATTCTGCTATTTGTGTTTCAGAATGTTACAAAATGAAATTTGCAAACTTGGTCGAAATTTGCCTTTCCTTCATTTGGCAGTGAAAAGGTTAAACTCTATAAAGAGAGATCAATGTGAGAAATTTCTCCTTTTCACATCTGTGCCACTGTATTTCAAACAGAGTGGTTATAAGAATAGGCCTCTTTCAACATATTAAAATTCAGCATGATGGCATGTCCTAGGACACAAACAAAGAAAATGAACAATCATTTTTATCATTTTCTTTGTTTTTGTCCCCTAATATAAGACTCGCTATCATACAGAATTTTTATTTTATATATAGAAAATGGCCTATTATAAGGACATGATCACACAAAGGTGATTTTAATGTATACTATGCCATACTTAATATGGGAAATGTATTGGAGAATGAATGAGAATTTAAGTTTTGAAATTAGAGTTTAAGGGGTTAATTAGTGCGGGGGAGCTGAGTTTTATTGATTTGCTAATTCAGCAATGGCACTACAGAAGCATGTTCCCTTTACAGACATGATTATCTCAACAATTTCAACATTTTGTGTATCAAAAAACTCATCATTGTGTTCAGTATGGACTGTTTTATTAAAAAAATTTTTACCTCCTTAACCTCAATTTAGAACCAGAGACGCAAATGGTCAAGTATTGGTCAATGGTGTGGATCGTAACTTGCGGCAATTCCGTAAAATGTCTTGTTACATCATGCAAGATGACATACTTCTGCCACATCTCACTGTCTTAGAATCCATGATGGTACGTATGTAACATCTTAACTTATGATCCTTAGCCTGCACTGCAGACAAAACTAAACTCTGGTAAAGTCTGCCTGCAAAACAGCACCAAAATCCTTCTTCTGGGCGCCCACCTGTATATCAGGATTTGAGTGCAACTATGATTGGCCAGTTAAAAATGCCATTGTCAATTTGCCAATCAAGATGAAAGGAAATTCGAAACACTTTTCATTGAGTCTGTTAGGGGCTGGCCAGAACAAGGATATTGGTGCTGTTTGCAGACATTACTTACTAAGGTTAAATTACGTCTCCAACTTACCGGTAGGCTATTAAAGATCCCATTATGTGACTGCAACGAGATCGTAAAAAAAGCAATGGCTTAAGTAGGTAAAACAACAACTTTGCGCCTGCCACACTTTTTTGTACTCTTCTTTGCCATTTAATATGATTTTTGCATGACTATCACATGACATGCCCACTTTACGAAAGAATCCAAATTCACTTTTAGAGTGACATTTTCACTGCCATCGCGTCCATGGAAGTTAAAGTCCTTGATATCCATACTTCACCAGCCAACGATTTACTGGTCTGAGCCAACTCCAACTCCACCCCCTCCTTATGCCCCACCCCTTACCCACTTTGGAAGCTATAGTAATTTTCTGGCATGGGTGTCCTGTGAATAAACACCAGTTTTGCAAAGAAAAGTTAACATAATGGTACTTCTTTCTTTTAGAATATACTTGACTTTAGAATGGAGGGTTTTTTGACGGATCTCTAGTAAACACTAGTGATAGTTTCACAGTCAGAGCAGGGGACACTGTCCTGTCATGAGTCTATCAGTTTAAGTATCTTGGCATTATGCTGGATCCATACCTCTCGTGGAATGACCACATAGATTACATTGGGCGCAAAATATCGGCAAAGCTCAGCATGCTTCATAAAGCGCGCAAGGTCATTCCGCTTGAGTCGTGTTTAACACTTTATAATGCCATGATACTTGCAGTATTCGACTATTGTGCTGTCGTGTGGGACTCCTGCAGTAAGGCTGACTGAGAGTACTTGGATAAGCTGCATAGACGTGCCGCCAGTATTATTGAAGGCTACCCAGTCTCACAATCGCAGATATCTTATACTTTTGGTTGGCCTATGCTCCAGTCCCACTGGGACTATCTAAAGTGCATGCTAGTGTTTAAGAGCCTTCATGGCCTGGCTCCAGCATATTTACTTAATGAATTTAGCCACACATGCGATTTCCATTCATATAACACATGCCATAAAGATTTGCTCTGTCTGCCGCTAGCTCGAACAACTAAGTACCAGGGCTCCTTCAGGTTCAGCGGAGCCAAGGTCTGGAACACCCTTCCTCTGGCCCTGAGGAGCGAGCATGATTTAAATAAGTTTGGGTTTGGCCTAAAAAGGCACTTTAGATCCAAGCCAAGTTGAGCCTCCAATACTTTCGCTATACTAAGTCGTTCCACTTTTTTTGCTGTTATTGTTTTTTGTGTTGTTTTTTTCTTTTCATCAGGGCCCCATTCAAACCAGCCTCGCTGAACTGGGCACCCCTGAATAAATATTGTTCAAAATAAATAAATAAGATATGTTTGCATATTTTCATTGCTTCCCTTGCATTTCATAATAATACTTCTGGGGTCCCCAGAGAATAAATCCTTTAAAACTTTATTCATTCTTTACTGTGCATGTCATAAACCAATCACAAATAAGTTCAGTGCTGGCAAGCAAACCTCAAGAACACAAAATTAATTTACGGTTGCTGTTGTGGTTTTTAATTTTCTCCCACCAGGCGTTTTCCCTACAACACAATAATTTTCCTTTAAATATTTCTGGTGTTTATGATGAGTTTCACCATATTTTTTTGGGTACACTATTTTTGGTTTTGAAACTTATATTGACTGTACTCACCCTAGTGTTCTGTTTATAGGTGTCAGCCAATCTTCATCTAAGGGAGTCCTTAACACAAGAAGACAAAGAGGGAATTGTAAGGCCAAGTTATTTTTCCCGCTGTCTTTCGTATTTCAGTTTGCACAGGGCTTTGAAAAAATTCATGACCTCGTAAACACATAAGTATAGTTCTTGAACAAAACATAGAGGTTTAAACGTTAATTAAGTATATTTTTAATGTTAAGAGAAAGGTTTTTCATTCAAAGATTAGCTGCTAAGAGTGACCAACATCAATTTTCTGGTAACAAAGCCACCAGTTTCTAAATACTGACTTAAAACAAGCTGTACACACACTTGGCAAGATGTGGGGTTGACTGCACTCTCGCCTAACCACTTCGCATCATTTTTCACTCATTTCACCCTCAATTTAACTTCTAGATCCAAGAAATCCTCCTGAACTTGGGATTAACAGAGACCGCAAACACAAGGTTGAGTGAAATCTCTGGTGGCCAGAGGAAGAGATTGGCTATAGCACTTGAACTGGTCAATAATCCACCCTTAATTTTCCTTGATGAGCCTACGAGGTAAATAAGAATGATGATATCTCACTGGTGGAATTAAATCAAGTGTGCTTTAAATTATACCCCATGACCCCAGTGACTGGGAAGTGAAATGATGATTTTGCATGATTTTGGCCTATTAAATCCTCAAGTTGAGCTAGGCAGGACTATTGATGATAATCAACTACAGACACACCCCACTCAAAGATAATCCACACCCTTACTTTCAAGTGAAATTTCAGCGCGTCTGTCAGTACAGCTGTACCTATGATAATATTCTAATCACAAGGTGGAACAAAACTTTTAATTGTCTTACACATTCTTCTACTGCAATGTGTTCTAGTTACGTTTTACGTTTGTGATTTATTTTTATGTTTGTATTGTAAATGAAGAGCCACTTATTGGAAATGTTACCAATAAATTATTATTGCCATCATTGTCATTATTGTTATTATTTATTGAAGGGACTCACTGTTTTGGACCTGGTTTTTGTCTTTTATTTTTCATCAGTGGCCTGGATAGTTCATCAGCTTATCAATGCATCGGCCTCATGAGAACACTTGCTCACAGTGGTAGGACTGTGGTATGCACTATCCATCAACCAAGTGCAAAACTCTTTGAAATGTTTGACAAAGTAAGCAGCTCAATCTTTACTGTGAAATAAAATGTTCATGAAATCTGATTCTGATATTTTACATCCAAGTGGCAGAAAAAAAATGTGGCTTAACTGCAGAATACCCAGCCACTTCAAAGCCATACCCCTAAAACAGTGGCTAGGTGGCTACGTAGCCAAGAAGCTACGTGGCGGCGCGGTTGCGTGGCTATGCGGACTGATGGCTTAAAGAAAGAGGTGTATTACTTTGTAGTCCGCTATGTGGCTACGTAGCCACTGATTTAGGGGTATACCTTTTATTTAAGTGGCCGGTATTCTGCTTTAAAGCCAAAAACGTAACGGTCTTCCTTATCCTGGTTCTTCATTTTGTTGCAGCTGTACGTTTTAGCGGAAGGGAACTGTTTGTATCATGGTACTGTACAAGATCTGTTGCCGTATTTTTCCAGTGAGGGTTTTGTCTGTCCCAAGTACCACAATCCAGCTGACTTCAGTAAGTACAGGAGATCACCGAATAAGTTTTCAGATCGAATCAGAATTTTGGACATGTTGCCTTTGTAGGAGGTGAAAAAACCGGAGCACCCGGGTAAAAACCTTGGAGCAGAGAGGTGAAGCAACACTGTCTCGTCCCCATTCGTCTCTTCGCCTACTCTTAAAATTTTAGGGACTTTAACCTTTTAACCCCCAAGATCCACATACAAATTATCCAGCCTTAGCCGCATACATTTCCTTTAAGAATAGTCGAGAGAATTTGGTTGAAGATCAAAATCTTCCTTTGTTAATCAATTTAGTAATTCTCATAACCTTTACTGTTTACGATCTGCTGATGTTGTCAGGAGAAAATTGATGTTGGTCACGCTTGGTCATTCGTTGGATCTTAAAGTCCCTAACAACGAGAGAAACGCGGTCAAGGGGAGCGCGGAGGGTGATAGAGAAAAAAAAAAGATAAATAGCAAAAATGATTTATCTCAACTTTTCAAGTCTCCGCAAAACTTTTTGAGTCCGGATCTGCCAGTTGTCTTTCCACTTCGTTTTCCTCCTTCCATCACCCTTCGCGCTCCGTCCGTCACGCTTCTTGCGTTCCGTTCTCTGCTTGCGTTCCAAATAGAGACGAATGGGGACGAGGCAAGAACCACCAGCAAACTTAATGCAGTTGCAGATACAGGGGAGGGGCCCGCCACTGCAGTGCCATATGTAGTGTGAGTGTTGTTTCCCTTCTCTGCTACGACTAAAGTAAACGTGTGGGTTTTCTGCGGGAACTCTGGTGTTTCCCTTTCCACAAAATGGGACATGTCGAATTTCTGATCGTTGGGCGTGGCTGGTGCCGGTTAGATTTTTATAGAGTGCGCTAGGGGAACACTCACCCCCTTCTGCACGCGTGTGTCCTCGAAATTTTTCCCTTCGCCTTCGCCCCATAAACTTAGCCTGTTTACAGACCCTCAATTTTTTTCTTAGGAGATCGTCGAGTGCGCGTATGAAAACCCTGCTAAACTGTCGAATTGTGGGGAAAAAGGGAGAGAAATGTCCATGAACTGATTAAAAACATTCGGCGCTTGCTATGCGTGCTAATCGTTGGGTGTCATGTGACCTCCAAATAGCCGATGAGAGCACGTGTCGTTGACTAAAAAAATTTCATTCATATAATTACGTAATTTTTTTTCCTTTTTTTGCAGTCATTGAGGTAGCATCAGGCGAGTACGGCGATAACATGATACCGAGTCTTGTAAAGGCGTGGAAGGCTCGTGAAGAGAGCATGACACAGAAGAGAAGTCTCACGAACAGCACGAGTTGTAGCTATGATTCCAGGAATATGGTGGTGTCCCTGCTTCCCAACTGCAATGTGAAAACCAGCACTGATAGCATAATCCATGCTGCTAGTCAAACAACACAGGTGAATGGCTTTACCAAAGAGTTAACTTGCTAGTTTTAGGCAAGTTCAGCTCGTCACGTTCAGCTCCAACTAACTGGTTAAAGAAGTGACTGGCTGAATTTCTGTAAATCCTCTGTTAAGCCTCCCCCCCCCCCCCCCCACCCCACCTCCTCCCTCTCTAATAAGTCCCACTCCTCCTCCCCCTTATTATTCTTCGCTAATAAATGAAAGGCTGGATTAATCAATCTCGACTGTAAATTTTTATCTTGGACTGATCGGGGATGGTTTATTCACTTGTTGGGAGTCCTTTTTGATCCTCGGCTGGATGGCCTCCAACTTTTCCTGTTTTAGCGTATTCTCTTTGGATTCAAGTTCTTTATCGCAAACTGATACCACCACCTTTGCTAAATTAAATAAGCCCCCCTCCCCCCTCTCAAATGACCCCTTCGTCTCCGTTCAGCTCCCCTCTCAAACGTGTTTGAACTAAATAAGCCCCCCGGGGAAAACACTGAAGAAAATTTTAAAAGGAATACAGAATTGCTGAAAAGTTGACACGAATTTGAGCAGTGATAGAAGATTTAAAAGGATTGTGATGCGTTTGAGTCGAAAATTGTGCATTGGCCCTCCCCTTTCCTTCCCTTTGCCACCCTCTCGGCCGAACAAGCAAACACCATGTTAAGGCGGATAACACAAGGCATGCCGGAAATTACAAAAAGTTCCAAATTTTTTGTTTGTAAAATGCTTAGAAATAAATGGTACCATGAGAAACTACTACCAAAGATGTTTTATTTGGATGGTAACACCATGGCTTTTCGGAGGTTTCGTCCACAATTATTTAGTTTGAGAAAAGACAGTTACACAGCTTTAATTTGCTCTTTCTGTGAACGTTATACTGTGGGCTTCACCAATTAAATGGGATGTCTTTGTCCGATTTTTTCTGTTTTTGAACACTGTAATGTATTATTTTTCTAACGAAAGTTTTTTGCATCGCCTCAACATTTGCTGATCAACAAATGCCACTATTCTTGTTGTCAAACGAGCTGCAAAGGGCCCCTCTCTATTCTCGTTCAACAACGATCAACATGTAGAATGGCCTAACCGGTCATTTCGCCCCCAAGTATTTTCGCTCCGGTTACTTAACTCATTTTTGACTCATTTAGCGCGCTTCAAATGTAATATTGCTCATTCTATAAGCCATAAACCAAAACAAGCAGGCTTTAAATATAATATTCCTTATTCTAGAAAAGGGGGCTAAGTAACCGGGGCGAAGTGACTTGGGGCAAAATGTTCGGTAACCGGCATATTTCGACATGTAACATGGTTTAATATTTGTTGAACATCCGAAGCCGAGTCAGCAGCTTAATTCCTTGTCCTCTCTTTTTCAGTTCATGGTGCTCTTCAAGCGAGCTGCCCAATCAGTCTTAAGAGACCGAGTATTCACTCACCTCCGGTTTGTGTCCATAGCTTCTGTTGGCCTTCTCATCGGATTATTGTACCACGGTATAGGAAATGACGGCAACAAAGTCTTTAACAACACTGGCTGTTTGTTTTTCTCGCTTCTCTTTCTTATGTTCACCTCTCTCATGCCCACTGTTCTAACATGTAAGTAATCCGTCAAATCTGATTTCGTTCGAGGTTGATGAGTAGCCTTTTCCGTTTTCAGAGCGCTTTTAAGAGGTTTATGTTAATGAAGCGAGAGTTTCGGGTTGATACATGCCAGAGTCAAACACTCAAACGTCGCACTTCACATGTAAAGAAATATATACTTGTGAGCGACGGCAATAGATTTCGCCCCTTAGTATTGGGTTCGTCACATGCGAAGTTCGACGTTTCACCTGTGACCCTGGCTCGTCCCCAGTCGTCTTTGCGTAACGCGCACGGCGGGAGCACGGCGTTTTCCTCCTTCCCATGATATCCCGCGCAGCGCTAGGGGAAGGTTGTGAGAAACGACTGGGATGAGTCAGCCTTTGACCAGAGTAGCTTCTAATTTGTTCGGCGAGCACGCAAAGTCTCAGCTCAAACACAGTGTTTTTTGTCTGGTCAGCAACGCTCCTTCCTCCCTCACTCCCCCTTCCCCTTTGGGGAGGAGTGTTGCGGGGCGAGACAAAAACGGCTGCGTGGGAGACAAGCAAATAAGTAGTAAGTCAGGTGCGAAAACGCGCGTAAAGGCAAGTAAACGAGCGCCACTCATTTTTCGCGCTGGACAAACAAAAACCTCCAGTTACGCAGGCTTTTTGAGCTGTGCCACACTTTCCTCAAAACATCTTAATGCATTTGTTTTTTTTCTCCAGTTGTATATAAGCGATAACTTTGTGTTACAGGAGATGGAGTAATTTTAAAACTCATGCTGCAATTTATTTTACAGTTCCGATGGAGAAACTTGTCTTTATTCGCGAACATTTAAATAACTGGTACAGTCTCAAGTCTTATTATTTGGCGAAAACAATGGCTGACGTTCCTTTTCAGGTAAGATGCATGAAATGACATGATTGTAGACCATATTATTAACCTGCAACTCGCCTGTAATCGAGGCTGCTGCTCGAATACCTTATATGAGCCTCGGCCGCATGCTAGTAAGTAGTTCCATTTAGTTTCTGGACGCTGTGGGCCCCTTTGCCCTCTAAACCGAGATATTTATACGTGATATATAAAAGTCTGACTTAGGCGATTGGGCGTTCAACAATATAATACTAAAGATCAAAGGTATTGACTGTCCGCTTTTGTCCGCTGAATAGAGGGAGAATCAAAGGCCGGCAATATGAGAAGGGTTGCATGAACAGGTGTAGAGCTACGTGCAGAATTCTTTTTTTTAGCAGATTCGTGGATAAATCAAGTCTTAGGTACTTCTCTATAAGTTCTTTCCGTCAGGAAAGTCCTTTATAACTTGTCACGCTATTTTTAGGACTCGCATTTGACCTTTCACGGAGTGTAACATGTTGCCTGAAATACTACCAAATCTTCCAACGCCAGTTGAATTTATGAAGCAGCCTGATTGATCGTTCCTTTGACTTTTTCTCCTCCGGCAGATTCTGCTCCCTGTGATCTACTGTTCAATAGTGTATTTCATGACAGATCAACCCAGTGAAGGATTGCGTTACACTCAGTTTCTTTCCATCACAATACTCACGTGTCTCGTGGCTCAGTCAATAGGATTACTCATAGGAACAGTGGCGCCCAGTCTTCCGGTGGGTATAAGTGTTACTGAGTGTTTTCCATAGGTTTTTTAGCCCACGTAGCAAGCGGGAGTTTCCGCTCGAGTTATTATGCAAAAGTTGGAGCGGGAGCTAAACAAATGGAAGAAGAGAGGATAGGAGGGGAGAAAAGGAAACGCTATTTATTTTCTCCCCTCTCCTCCTTCATCCCTCTTTTTCGCTTGCGCGCAAACGCTTGTTACGCAGGCTATAAGTTTATAGTAAAAACTACTTCTGGTATGTGGTTTACGCGCATGACAGATGGTACAACTCGCACTCCTGACTCTAATCGTGATTTTCCCACCAACTTTTGAAGGGCAGAATGTTTTTGGGCTTGAGTCGTAGCCAAGTGCGGTGTCAAGTATTTCGGGTTCATTCTACAACCAGTGTTTATCCACCTGAGTAAATCACGAGGCAGAAGTCTGTACCTTAGTTTTGAAAATTTAAACTGAATGCTCTGCATTTGAACAACAACAACAGGGGCGGCAGCAACGACGTAAATAAATCGAAGTAAGGGTGGATTCCCACTGTCGCGTAATTTTTACGTGCGTACCTATATGAAATAGAGGCAATGTATGAAATGCCGCGTGTAGACGCAAAAATTGAGCAAGTTTCAGCTTTTACGTCTACGCGCGACCTTTCATGCAAGGCCTCTACTTTAGTTACGCGTACCCACGTAAAAATAATGCGACCGTGGAAATCCACCCTAAATAAAATAGAGGCGATATAGGAAAGTCTGCGCGTAAACGTTCAATCTGAGCGA
The DNA here is from genome assembly GCA_964035705.1 of Porites rus. Classification (NCBI taxonomy): domain Eukaryota; kingdom Metazoa; phylum Cnidaria; class Anthozoa; order Scleractinia; family Poritidae; genus Porites; species Porites rus. The sequence goes on from OZ038000.1 coordinate 26,790,111, forward strand.
GGTTCAACTTTTACGGTTACGCGCGACCTTCCACCATGTATAGCCGCTATTTTATTTACGCGCAAAAGTTACGTGCGTACGCATTAAAGATTGCGTGACAGTGAAAATCCACCCTAAGCCATGAAAGTAAAGGTGATTCAAAATTAAGTTTTTGGATGCTTCCAGAATCTCAATCAGCCCACAAAGCAAGTCGAATATCTCTCAAAGAGAGATCCCTTAGTGAAGCATGCCATTCCGTCCCCAAAAATAGGTTTGGGGATCATTTTGATGTTTACAGTAAAATAGGAATTGTATAAGTGATCGCACAGGCCTTTATTCTGTTTCGTCTCTTCTCGCAGACTGCCGTGTACGTTGCTCCGGTGACTGGTATCCCTGTGCTTCTCTTCAGCGGTTTCTTCGTAAATTTTGACACCATTCCGAAATACATGCAGTGGTTAACATACGTGTCATACGCGCGCTACAGCTGGGAAGGGACGGTGTGTGCCATATATGGAAATAAACGAGGGCCTCTAGAATGCAAGAACAAGCGGTGTATTTTTACCAACAGCGAAGATGTTTTAAGCGCTATGGATGTTGAGGAGAATGCGCTCTATTTAGAAGGCGCCAAGATATACTTCGACGGTTTTGTGCTATTCTTATTCTTCGTTGCACTCAGATTGGCGGCCTATTGGGTATTGCGGTACAAAGTCAAGTCGTACCGCTAGCAAAGACCTGTTGTCCAGCACGAGTGGAAAGCGTTCTCGGGCTATTTTCCATTTGCAAGCTTTGACTGTCTCTAAAAGCTAGCTTGCTGTGGCTTTGTGTTGATTACGGGTTGTCTGTAGTGTGCTCTATTGTAGCCTGCTAGTAAGCTCTCCATTTGGGGGGAGTCGCGAGAAGTCACGCGAGTGTCGCACGCGAAAGGAGACGCGGGTATGAGGGGCGCGCGCGTTCTCATGGCTCGCTTCGCTTGCCATAATTGGAGAGCTTGTTCGCAGGCTAGTTCCATGGTAGTTCTATTCACTAAAATTTTATAGATTTAAAAGATTTGCGAAATTTTGTGCGATGAAATTATTATTATTATAAGGGATTTTTAAAGGGTACCGTTTTAGGCATCCGTTCACGTTTCATGAATAAAAAATGTAACGTTCTCAATTAAATTAGTAGCTTTAAGCAGTCCACCATGAGACTCACAATTTGCTAACAGCGTTTTGTAGTTTTCAAGAATACGCATGCGCATCAGCTAAATTGCTACCACATTGGTGATGAATGAAGGTTCTTCTCTCCATGCAAACAGCAAAGCATCATAGCTGTTTCGATTATCTCACACACACACCAGACCATAAAATAGTCGATTTGCAACGAAAAATCGCGTTCGGTGTGGTTAGATCATTTGTTACTAATCTCACTTGCAAGTGTAAAGTTTGTACTTAAGACTTCTACAAAAGCCAAATTGATATGCATAATCAATAGCACCAAAGGAAACTCTTAAGGACTTCATACACAGACTCAAAAGTTTAGAACCTCCTTGTACAGCATCATAAACTTTACCACAGGAAAGTACTGCACGGTAGCTTTAATTTGAATGATCATACTATAGGATTTCATCTACAGACGCTAAAGTAGGTGAGAACCACCTTTTACAGCATAATACACAGTACCACAGGAAAGTACTGCTCAGTAGCTTTCATTTGAATGGCCACACTTTAGGATTTTATGCACAAACTCAAAAGTTAGAACAACCTTGTACAGCATAATAAACAGTAACACAGGAAAGTACTGCTCAGTAGCTTTCATTTGAATGGTCACACTTTAGGATTTCATCCACAGACTCAAAAGTTAAAACAACCTTGTACAGCATGATTAACAATACCATAGGAAAGTACTTTTTGGTGGGTTTCATTTGAATGATCATACAGCAGATTTCATCCACAGGCTCAAAAACTTTTATGAACTTTTAAAGTATAATTAACGGTACCACAGAAGGGTACATCCTTGTTACCCCTTTAAGTTTCAGAATATCTTCTTGGTTAGACGTTTAATTCTATGATTGTTTCTGAGTAGATATTCAAACAAAAAACGAGGACAAGCTGCGGTGAGCCGGACTCTTGTGCTTGTTGGTTTGTTTTAGTCACCTTTTGTTGTTTCAGAAACATCGAAATGGCTGGACCAT
>OZ038000.1:26797262-26992262 GCA_964035705.1 Porites rus
ATACCAGCAATGAAAAATTTGAAAAAAATTGCAAATAAAAATAGCAAAACAAAATTACTACACTGAGAAAAGAGAAAGGAAGAGATACAACAACAACAAGTTTATTTATTTCACTACACTGACCGAAGTTATGGGATTGCTACAGTTTCACAAGTAATTATTTCAAAAATTGAAGATGGTGTTCGGTGCAAATCCTCCTGTTTAAAAATATCGATAACTATTTTGAATCAACTTACACAAATTCAAAATTGATTTATACCCAAAATTATAGAAACTGAAATATTAACGGAATCAAAGTTGACATTTTCGCAAAAACTAGTTATCGTGAACCCAAAAAAGTTTGTAAAAGTACGCTGTAGCTAGAATCTTAGCCATATAAACTGATACTGCACTAGCCTCCTTGGCATCCGTTTTAAGACTCGTCACGCAACGCTCCTGTTGGAGGAGCGTTGCGTGACGAGCCTAAAAACGGCTGCCAAGGAGACTAATACTGCACTTGCATTAGTCCGGTTCCCTCGGAGTCTTTTTGGTCTCGTCACGCAAAACTCCTACCCAAGATGGGAGGAGCGTTGCGTGACGAGACAAAAATGGCAGCGAGGGAGACTACACTCGCATTAGCTTCAGGTGGCGTTAAATCCAGGTGAACTGATGGGCCGTCTTTGAGCCTGCGCGCAATTTGGTCGACTCCAACATCGGCTCTATCTTCTCCATCATTAGAAAAGCAGCAGGAAAAACATGTTGCACATCGGGTGACTTGTACACTGGGTCTAGGAGAGAAGCGAAACTACAGTTGAACCCAGTAGCCGATCCATGGGGGGTGGGGGGTTTTTAGACCAAACTGAGGCCCGAAGGGCCGAAAAAAGTTTGATACCGGGCCTCTCCTTATCCGAAGGTCTGAATCTGCCACTGAAACCTTCATTACGCGGCCACGTATAAAGCGGCTACCGAGACTTCGAGCAAGCTCTCCAAATATCAGTATCCAGGCAACAAGGAGCGCATACTCAACAATGATTTTACTCTATGTCTATAACTATTTCGTACAGACGCCGAAATCGAGCATGCGAAAGAAAGGCTCTGCTAGGACTGAGTTCGTGGATGACATGACATCATAGTAAACTTTCAGGGGCACCCAACGAGAATATAGTTCAAAACCACTTAAACATAACATTGTTAAACGTATTTTAGTATTTAAACTGTAGATATAGGCATATTTTTATCCCCTAAAAATTTTTCATCTGTTCGGATTTCCTAGCTGAAAGTCTAGTGATTCGAAAATTATAGGGATCAAAACTTACCTTTTCGAAAATTTCAGCCAGAAAAAAGGCTCCCGAAAATTCTAGGTGAGCTTTTTAGGGTTAAAATCCGTTAAAAATGGGCAACTATACCATTTTTTAGATGTTCGAAAATCCTAGGAGAGGCAGGCAAGCAAGAAATTTTACAACAAATGTTCCGAAAATTCTAGATTTCAAATCGTCTTCCGAACAAACATTTTCCGAAAATTGACGTTGGGTGCCCCTGAACTTTGAACTTTAAAGATCAAATGAAAGAGCAGCTTAAATGATCCGCATGCGCACCGATTAGAAATTTTCAGTGGTGTTGACTGCATAATAAAACACGCTTAACTCTACCTTCTTCATGTAGGTCGTCCACTGTCTGCCGCCATCTTCCGGCTTGTGCCACGATCTGCCCAAAACGTATAGTAAGTATTTCAACACTGCAAGGGTTTTACAACCACTATTGATAAAGGATTTCAGTCCTATTACTTGAAATGCTTCTTGGTTAATAAAGCAAGGAAAGTGTGCTTTAGATTGTTTCCTTGTTGCATGAGCGGATTAAGCCAGTTGGGCCGAGGCTACCGAGCTCTCCCGTTTTTTCTGGGAAATTCTGTTTTATGTTTAAAGCATTCTCAGAAAAATAAATAGTACCTATACAGCTGAGAAGTCTTACAAGTACCCCGGTCCCCGTTCTGAATTTTCCCGATACCCACCTCCACCACCTGAAGGCTTGGAAGTAGATTTTAATCAACTTGTTTCTGCATTTTCCGACCGTATCACACGATCTTTTTCAAAGAGTTCGAACAAGATGAACTTGTGTAAATTTGGAGGTATATTCCCTAATCTGCCTGGATGAATCACGTTAATGCTTACTACGTGACTGCCAGGGAGCTTAAGCAAGACCGCAAGTTCGAGCTCGCATCAATTTTAAGTCACGAGTCAAGTTCGAGTAAAGTTCAATTTTTTTTTCTCAAAATTATTTTCCAGAGGCACATCAACGGCACGTACGGCCAGTTTTTTTACTTTTTACAAGAATTTTAGACGTTTCTGGACATGCACTTATTTTCTTAACAGATTCCGTTTTCTTTTTAAGTTACATTGCAGGCGCGGGAAAGAAATTTGAGCGCAAGAAAGAATGGGGCACGCGATGGAGAAAAAAAAGAAAAAACTGGATTTGACTGAAACTTGACTCTTGACAAGAACTTTCAGGACGGCGACGAAGGCGGCGAAAACGTCACCTATTAAGTGCATTCGCGTTTGACAAACTTCGTCTCGCATATTTCAACGCTGACTAATTTTCTATATCCCAAATTACTCCAATCTAAATCCTCCTCCTTACATAAGCGGATTAAGCCACTTGGGTCGAGGCTGCCGCGCTCTCTCGTTTTTTCTGGGAAATTCTGTTTTATGTTTAAAGAATTCTCAGAGAAATAAATAGTACCTATACAGCTAAGAAGTCTTACAAGTACCCCGGCCTCCAGTCTGAGCCGCCCTAGGCTTGGGAGTAGATTTTAATCAACTTGTTTCTGCATTTTCCGACCGTATCACACGATCTTTTTCAAAGAGTTCGAACAAGATGAACTTGTGTAAATTTTAAGGTTTATTCCCTAATCTGCCTGGATGAATCACGTTAATGCTTATTACGTGACTGCCAGGAAGCTTAAGCAAGACCGCACGTTCGAGCTCGCGTCAAGTTCAACTCACGAGTCAAGTTTGACTAAAGTTCAATTTTTTTTCTCAGAATGATTTTCCAGAGGCACATCAACAGAACGTACGACCAGTTTTTTTACTTTTTACAAGAATTTTAAACGTTTCTGGACATCCACCAACAGATTCCAACAGATTCCGTTTTCTTTTAAGTTACGTTGCAGGCGCGGGAAAGTAATATGGGCGCAAGAAAGGATGGAGCACTCGAGGGAGAAAAAAAGAGAAAAAAACTAGATTTGAATGACACTTGACTCTTGACAAGAACTTTCAGGACGGCGACGAAAACGTCACCTATTAAGTGCATTCGCGTTTTACAAACTTCGTCTCGAATATTTCAATACTGACTAATTTTCTATATCTCAAATTACTCCAATCTAAATCCTCCAGTAAATAGTTAAGAAATCCTTTGAACAATTTAAAGGGGCAATATTACGCTTTTTGCTAAGTTTGTAAAACAGCCAAAATGTGTGTTTGCATAGGTTGAATTCCAAAAATTATTGTCCTTTTTTCTTTTTTTATTTAAGACTTCTATTAGGCATTCAGGAGGTCGAAACTGTTCCCTCAGTGTCATCTGTTGGTACGGATGGCTAAGATGGACACAGATTGAAACTTGAAAAAGTTTGGCCAATTTTTTCAAGTCGTAATGCTATATCTGCACCCTCTGCACGAATCATCAAAAACGTTTTTATGGTTTGTGCTTCCGGATGAAATTTGTTTGATTTCTCAGTCTCCATGGGTAAACTCTATGAGAGCATTTGTAAAAGCACTAAGTAACGACTTAAGCTCAGGATTGACCTAAAACAGATTTCTTGGTGATTTTCGCATCCTTTGGTGCCCAGCCAAGTAGGTAATGCAAGTTCTACAGCTTAAGAAAACCTTATTCTTTTTTCTGGTCTCCGCACACAAGCAAAAAAAAAAAACTAAAAAAAAATATTCCAGTACTCAGGGTGCACCGCCTTAGCAAGTTATTACCTCACTTGATGCAGACATTTTGAATCACTCCTGTTGTATGTTTACAACTTCAGTTCCGACAATCCAAGAACTCAAAGGTTCCTTGATGTGTTGTGATACCAACAAGAAGCTATATATGTATGTAAGTTTCTAGTGAACTTAACGGTACTTAAACCTCACTGATCAATTCTTGAACCCAGGGCGCGCTCTTCTCTCTCCACATGATTACGGACAAAAACGTCACTGAACTTGTACGCCCAAGAGAACGTGATACCTGCGCATATTGGGCCTTGAGGGAGAACAAACCTCCCGCCTTTCGTACCTTGCCTTCCCGGGTATCGCCCCGTTTCCACGGCTTCCCCCTTGTAGCCCTTTTTTGATTGCGAAATATTTTGCATTGTTGCATATTTTCGCCCTCTTTCTCCCGCTTTCCACCTACTTAGGTTTCCCGCCTCCAGAACCTCTCCCACCCCGTATTCTCCCGGGTTCCCACTCCCTCTTGTCTCCCGCCCCCTTAACTCTCAAGATAAGGTCTTAGATTTAATGACTCGTAGCCGATCTGATATAATGCATATTTTTAGCATGGTCTTGGGCTCTTCAGTGGACTCTGCAGAGTCAAGTGATAAACTCACGCGCGAGATTTTTTCAGCAGGAAATGGAACTTAAAATACTTTTGGCCCACTTGGATAAGCCCTGCTCTTACTCAGTGTTCCTGCCATCGTTATTGCCTTATAGTGTAGCTATGGGCTGGGCTCGCGATGCAATAGGGGAGGCTCCGTCCAAAAATGTCTGCACCAGATGACAAAGAGACTTATAGTGGGTGTGTGAAGGGGGCAGTATTTTTTTTATTCAACCGGGAGCGTGCGAAAATTGGCTAGGGATTGGACCACGGGGCGGAGTAGGGGGTGGTTATGCAGGAGCTGTCAAGGTCTTCGCAAGTGGTGAAATCTGGGAAATGTTGCATTTTCTTTAAAAAAAATTATCTCAAAGCAGTCAATATGGAGGTTCAAAGGCGATTGTTATTTTCTCTGCTATCGCTTATTCCCTTCTGCTTTTTCTTCTGCTTCGTTTTTCAATTTTGTTTTTCTTTTTATCAGGTGTTTATCACCCTGTTTTTATTAATCCGTTGACATTGACCTTGTTCGTACGTGCGCGCAGGCGCACAGGTAGCTACACCCTGAGCAAAGTCGATTTTTTCTGACGTCATGTCATCCTCGGTGATTTGTTTGCCATGTGTCCATAATCTCTCTTGTATGATCCATTTAATCAGTGCCAAAAGAGGATCGGAATCAACTGAAATAAATTCTTGTGATACACATTGTTCAGGTCTGCTGATCCCAACTTTTCACGTTCTTTGACCATAGCTTTTTTTCTTCGACTCAGTCAGAGCTTTTTCCCGTGATTCTGGTTTATTGCTCGGTTTTTAAGATCTCGCCCAACCCTTATCATCCGTTTGTAAAAGCTGTGATGTGTTGAAATGAGTGTGAAAACTCGCTTTCTGCGGGCGAATTATCGGTATCCAGGATGCATGTTTGCCGGAGCGATGTTTTCTCAAATATTCATAATATTTACAAATCCCGGTGCGTGTTGTTGAGCCTTCTAAGAAAACTTACCACTTTTACAAGGTGAAAAAAGGCGACTGTCAGAAAGGCATGGACATATTTTATATCACTTTTTTTGTGGTTGATTTTCTTAAAAATTACGTCTGCTGTTACTACATTGTAGCAGGAAACTCTTGACAAAAATATGTTGCAAGATTAGTATGAATTTCATCCGATTACTTCGAGTCGTTATTTCTCCCTCAGTTGCTGAGAGGAGAAAACGACTTGAAGCAATCGGATGAGATTTAGGCTAATGCAAGATCGGTTAGCTCTATTGGGAGAGCTCCGATCTGCCCAAGAGGGGGGTCGTGGTCGGACCAACAACAAGGGTCTTAAAAAATGTGGTAAGATCTTGCTGGCTGTGATTTCAGATTTTTTCTTAGTTGACATGATCGCGTCATTAGGCGTAGACTTGCTACAAGTCGACCTCTCGTAGTTCTTACCTTAGCACTTTTAGAAAGTCTACACTGGGCATGCGCAGTGCCGGAGATCTGCTGGCATTGCAGGGTCAAAATTCATCCTTCTTTCATTGATCGAAAGGGATTTGAAAGAACCCACACTACTATTCGGAAAAAGTATGGAACGTTTCCCTGATGTGTACTCTACCTTGCACACATCATTCATGTCACACGCTGGGTGGGTTACAGAAAGCTCATGAATGGACTGATAGCGGCTGCCAGTTGTGCCCTTGTATGCTGACGTCCGAGCTTACTTACTGTTGATGATAGTTTAACATCCGGATATGTAATGTAAGGAGGACAGGTCTGTTGTTCTCTTAATTATCCAAAGCGTGCAAGTAGTCTTTTAATTTTCTTTTGAGTCACGGTATCTTGAGAGCACGCGTGAGGGACGAAAATGAACGAAGCAGGAGCCCATTGTCCGGAGCGTGCAACTACCATAAATTCGTGCAACGGCATTTTTATAAGTGAGTTTATTTTCAGATATGCTTTTCCCGCGAAAAATAACTAAAAAATACCAAACATATCCTGTAAACAGACTTTGTTTTATTTTTCTTTTTGTTGTTTTCAAAAACGCCGGCGAGCTTGTGAGCAAAGCAAGCGCGTGAAAACGAGCGAGCAGCGCGAGAAAGAAAATTAATTATTTTATTCTTCCCCTACCACTACGCCCTTGCGCTGGCGGTCAATTAATCCCCTGCGGTTTATATTTTATCACCCGCGCTCGACAGACTTTGAAGAGAAAATAGAGGCTCTGTTAACAGGCTATACCAAACAAGGTAAAACATGGCTTCTGACGAAGGGGGAAGCCCGAGCGAAGCCTCTCACGGCCTTAATCTCTCCTCCTTTTGAATTTTACTTTTTCTTTGGTCGCCCGTGGTTCTTAGAAATGAAGGACAACTGTTCGCGGTCCATCTCATCTACGGCATTTCAGCCATTCATTCAGTTGCCGAGGGTTTTAAATTACGTGTTAAAACACATTTCATTCCCGAGCGTTCGTCTGTCATAAGTGAGAGAGGAGCTCAGCGAAAGCAGCGAAAAGTCAATGAAAAAGTAAATTTAAGCTGTTTTCAAGCATCTCGTTTACTTTGTCAACTGTTGGCGAATTTGCCTGGAGTTGAATTCTTTTTGTATAATGAACCCCTCCCTAAAGAATTGTGTACTGCGACATTTTGTTCTATTATATTTATTTAATATTGTAATCCACCTTAATTTAATTAGTAGCAGCTCAAACCTTTATAAGACTGGTCTGATCAGCCCAATTTGAATGTTGTTTTGAAATACAGTAACCCGTTGCACCAGTTTTGCAGTATGGTACTCGGACTTCTCATAATTAATAACAGCTAGAGAAGAAGAGTCAGGTGTATTATTTGTTTCCATCATTGTCATTATGGTCATCATCATCATCATCATCATCATTTTCATCACCATATCATCACCATCATCGTCATCGTTATTATTATTATTGTTGTTGTTATTATTATTATCATCATTATTGTTCTTAGCAACTTCAGCAAAACATTACATGACGCATCTGTCAAACAATCAAATCAGCGGTTTCACCATAACCGTCAACATCCTGGATTCGCTCAGTGGGACGGTCACAGTTCCCCCACTCGGGTACTTCCGCTCGTATATAGGAAAGTCAGTGCGCGCATGACACCCACCATGTATAATCTTCTCTCCAGTTGCAATGAATGTCGAAGGTAAGATCGTGTTGCGATGCAAGCGAGAATCTATAGCCACGTACACAATCACCGGTATGTTTACATCAAAGGTGATTGTCCTCTCGTCGTTCGGACCCCGGAGATGCGTCAATCCGTAGTATTTGGGAGGGATGTCCTCCATCGTGTAGCAGGCCCGGTTGGTGCTAAATTTCTCCCCTTCTCTGACCATGCTGATCTCCCGGGGGGTACTGGGGAAGGTAACTTTCAGTTCGGCGTAGGGACGAACCTGGTAGGCGTTACCCCGTAGAAAGATGCCTGTCATACGAGAAGACTTAAAATTTATGGAAACCAGTCCCGGACCGTGGACGTTCTTGCTCCTGTAGATTGGGAACTTAACCCTCGGCTTGTGGCATCCCCCCAGCATCACCAAATCTTCCGTGACTTCGTAGTCGGCACCGTGGATGTAAGAATAACGGGAATCAATGGCAAGGTAAATGATAACTGGAACGCTGACCTTGAATCTTATGATCCCAAGTTTATCGTTGAGCCCTCGAATGTGAGTCATGCCATGGTACAATGGTGGGACATCTTCCTATGTGTAGCAGTCTCTATTTGTTGCGTATTTCTCTCCGTGTCTCAGCATGGCAATTTCCAAGGATCCATATCCAGTAACAGAAAGGTCAGAGTTAGCATGACACCCACTCATCAACGCGGCAAAAGCAAGAAAAGCCACCGACAGCAACAAATTCGCCATCCTGAAAACAGTTTTTTCCTACGCAGCTTACAGCTTTCAGCTAGTGGAGCTTGGCACGTGCATGATCCAGTATTTATACATCTTTAAAATCTTATCGCTTCCGAAGCAACGCGCTAAAATGCGTTGAAACGTCATTGAAAATTTAGAACAAGCAATCATAATTAATTATAGAGTACGGGAGATACTGCACGCCCAAAATTCCTGAACATCTCAGATTGTGTCAATACTGTTCTTTAAATGAAATCGAAGAGGAGCAACCCTGCACTCTTTACCTTAATGAAAGACAATATCTCCTTGATTCTATAAGTCACAAATTAAATATCCTAATTTTCACTCATTGGGTGCAAACGTCATGATTCTTTTTCTCTTCAATAATGAAGATCCCTTTGTCTGCAATAAACAAGGGCACCCAACGACGGTTTCCTCCTAAATACATTGAAAACACTTTTAAGGCTATCCAGAGTACTTTTAGATCTCTAGAAATGCATTCTAAGCGGCGCTATAAAATTTGTATCTGTTGGTCATCCTAGGGGAACTCGAGTCTTTTCGAAATTACAAGGGATTAAGTAGTAATTTCCCGAAATTTTTAGATGCAATTTAACACATTATATTACGGAGGAGAGAGTTTTTCTGATTCCTCTTTCCATCACATTTTTGAGTCTGAAAATTTTAGGTTTCCCTTTTTCTACCGCGAAAAATAGCCTACCCAGGGGAGTGAAATGTGGAAATATCAAACTTCAGAAAACCTTAGGTAATTTATTAGATGAGCTCGAAATACGTATGTGAATGGAACTGTGATCTAGAAATTTAACCGTCCTCAAGTAATAGAAAATTATAGGCAATATTTGCTCCACCCAACTTATAGTTTGCAGAAAACAGTCGTTGGGTGCCCCTGAAGAAACTTGGGCATTTTATTTTTCTGGCCTTCGAAAAACGTGAAAGTAGATCATTAAACATAGCTACAATATAGTAAGCATTTTCCATGTAATTTTAGCCATTATTATTATTATTATTTACAATAATAAATATTATTTTCTTTTTTTTTCCTTTACCTTGACATAATCGGCAATGCCATCTATTCATGGAAAAGCCATTAAACAAATGACTATATTAGAAGGCTCTAATAAATGTTGTTGTTGAATGCAAGACGTCAATGACGTAGCCTGAGTATCAGGCCTTCCTAAGGGGCTAGGGGAGAAGAGATTTTAGATGGGGGAGGAGGGATACTCAGGCTATCAATGGCGTGTACAGGCACACAATCCGGAGGCACCCCGGGGTAATATCACGTAGTGATGGCTGTTGGACATATCTGATCCAGTGGGGCTGGTGCACTAAGGTATGGTTTGGTTTTCTTTCGTGACTCTCCAGTTCTCAGAGACTTTATGGCTTTGAAAGTGAGGGATTAGGCTGCTGGCAAGAAGCTCTACGGGTCGCTCTGGCGGCGGAGCGAAAAAAAATAAAGGAGAGCTTAACTGTTACAGTCACGTATCAGGAATTTGAATTCCGCCTCCAGCTCCCCCTGTGGCTCCTCGTCGAGTGAGATCCAGCTAAGCTCTCAAATGACGCACGACTTCATGCTGCCTATTAGCTTTCCAATCGAGTTATTGCTGATTGATGTATTGATCGCTCACAGTACCGCAACAATCAGAAGTTGCGTTCGTGGGCAAACGCAGTTTTTCAAAATGGTGGGTTTTGTGGGCAAGCGTTTCCTCCACTCCCCCCCCCGTCCCCGCCTCCCCCTTCATGCCCCTTTTTTGCTCTCGTGCCAATGATTTTCTCGACGAACTCGCTCGGAACTGCGTCCTACGGAAGCTAAATGATATCAAAGAGCATTTGATACAGTCGAACGTCCTAAAAAGGCCCGTCGGGGAGATGGGTCTATACAAATATTGAACGTTACCTCGAGTTGTGTTCTTTTAGCGTCATTTGGGTTTTTTTTACCTGACCTTAAAAAGTAAAGGAAATCCCACTAAAAATTCGAAAAAAGAAATCAGGCGTCCAGTTTGTACTTGTCTTAGAAGTTTACCTGTTGAAGTCTATTTGTTGGTTGTTTTCTGTTTTTTTTTTTCTCTCATACAAACTCTTGTATAAGTACGTTTGGTACCCGGGGTTCGGAACCGGTCTCATGTTGTAAGAAGGGTATGGTTTTCATCTCCCGGGGTAGGCTATAAAATTCCGATAATTAGAATAGGATATCGTTTGTGGAAAATTGTTTAGCGGTATGAAGACTTACAGTTTCTAGTTCTGGCTTGCGTAGCAGGCGGTTTCGGGCGCGCAAACGTGGTAGGTGAGCTGCAAAACCGTGAGCGTGATGAAAATAAGAATTATTGCCCTGCCATATATATCTGATAAACCCCTGTAACCCTATCCCCAGGGTTTTGTTGACAGGACGCCCCTAAATGAGACCGAAGATAATCTGGGTACGAAAATCGAGTCGAGTACTACCGCAATTTTTCTTGACAGCGGTTTCTCATCCGGGAACTTCCAAGCCGTGGAAAAAATCCAAAATGGAGGAAATAGGTATCTCTGTGCAGAGTCAGGTTAGATTGGTTTTCTCTCCTTTTTGGTTTGATATGTGAAGTTATAGTAAATTTATTCACGTGCTTTGAGAGCTAAGTAGTAGTTTTAGGGAGAACTAGGATAATTTCGATGGAACTATCGTTAAAATTAGAGTTTTTCCTTTCTACTATGTTTTGTCATTGAGTGGTAAAAGGTGCTTTGTCACGTTGCTTGTTGTCGTTGTACAAAAAGATTCTGTAGATTCGTTATTGAAATCCAGCCAAATTCCGAACGCTTGATTTAAACGCTTAAAGTCATCAGAGTTTATCTTTTTTATTTATAATTAATTTTTATGTCTGACAAAAATTAGTTCGGTCATGAAAAGTCAATGTTGTAAAAAGTTATGTTTAGAACACTGGTTCTTGTTTGTCCAAGTATGCAAGTCAAGTTTGAAATACTTTTGAAATGTTCTGTTCAGGATTCAAGCAGACCAACAACTGCGGCAAGCAGTTCACTGTCTTCTGTCGACCCAGATGTAGATGACTTGTACACAAAATACAAGAAACTTCAGGCCCAACTTGAATTTTTAAAAGTCCAGGAAGAATACATAAAGGATGAGCAGAAGAATCTTAAAAAAGAGTTACTTCATGCACAAGAAGAAGTAAAAAGAATCCAGTCTGTTCCTTTGGTTATCGGTCAGTTTCTTGAGGCTGTTGATCAAAACACTGGAATTGTTGGTTCTACTACAGGTAAGAAGTTAACTAATTCCAAACCTTCATATCTGTCTTTGAAAATGAAAAGTTTTAACCAAAGTGCAAACATGCGTAACACTAGCTTCTCTAACTCCAGGTGAATGGCAATGTTGAAATTGTGTCCATTATCTCAGAAAGCTGTGATTGAGTTTGGGTGTTTTACTCTGAATTACTATAGCCTTACTTACAGAGAAACCTGCTTAAACATTCCAAGAAAAATAAAATTTGAACTAGATGTAATCCAATATTGAGTTCACTTTTGGTTGAAATATCTTTGTCTATAGCTGAAGAATTGAAACAAATAATGAACTCAACTTTGAAATATTCAACTTTTAAATTTTACTCCTCCATGCAACATAGAGTAGGTTTCACTGTAAGTGGATTATTTCACATTAGTTATTAATCTTTTGTTATTGTTTCCCTCCAGGTTCCAATTACTATATTCGCATTCTCAGCACAATTGATCGTGAGCTGCTGAAACCAAGTGCCTCTGTAGCTCTTCACAAGCACTCAAATGCCCTTGTTGATGTCCTTCCCCCTGAAGCAGACAGTAGTATAGCCATGTTAACTGCTGATGAAAAACCAAATGTCACTTACTCAGACATAGGTGGGATGGACATTCAAAAGCAGGAAATGCGAGAAGCGGTTGAACTTCCGCTGACGCATTTCGAGCTTTACAAGCAAATTGGAATTGACCCTCCAAGGGGTGTGTTGATGTACGGTCCTCCAGGATGTGGCAAGACCATGTTAGCAAAAGCAGTGGCCCATCACACCACGGCTGCTTTTATTCGTGTTGTTGGTTCAGAGTTTGTTCAAAAGTATCTTGGTGAAGGGCCAAGAATGGTCCGTGACGTGTTCCGTTTAGCTAAAGAAAATGCTCCAGCTATAATATTCATTGATGAGATTGATGCAATCGCTACCAAGAGATTTGATGCCCAGACGGGAGGTGAGAAAATTGATATCATTAGCTTGTCACTAAATGCATAATATTTAAACTGTGTCATCAGAGTTAAAAGAAAGTCATCCCCTTTTGGTTAAGCTGTACCTACAGTGTAGCATGTACTACATGCAGCTCAAAAGTAAATCAACTAAGCTGAAAAAATTTTGATGAGCAGGATTGATTACAGTTCTTCTGTAATTTGAATTCTCCACAAAACTTCACTTGTCTGTCAGCAAGTTAAGAACAGAATTCACTAATCCAATGGCAATCTCCACTCAGTTTAGACACAACAGACACAACTTTTTCTGCACACTGGTCATAATCATTTAAATGTAAAGCATTATGACTTCCTTTTTACAGCCTGTCAAAACTGTGCAACCATTTTTCAGATTAGGTAAGGGAGGTTGATTGAAACTTGTTTAAGACTTTTAAACAAAAGTTGAAATCTCTAGATTATCATTTGTTATTATCAGAATTGTATTTGGGGATATAGGAAGTTCTTACATGTATGTTACACTTATTTAAAAACGTTAATTTTTAATTTAATAAGTGACATGTATTGTTTTTTTTTGTGTTTCCTTAGCTGACAGAGAGGTACAAAGAATATTGCTTGAGTTGCTAAATCAGATGGATGGCTTTGATCAGAATGTTAACGTTAAGGTACAGTACAGATAATGACATCTATTTCCTTAGATGGTAACCTCCATTGCATTAGATCTTTCCACTCAGGTTTAACAAAGTTTACTGCTAACATAATGAACCCCAATAAAATACAAGGTACAACAAATCCCATTTTGGTTAAGTCAGAAGCCAAATAAAATTATAATGCACAAGTTAACAGTAAATATCACCTTCCTCTTGGAAGGTTTTCATATTGTGTTACTTTTACACAGGGTTCTTATTAAGTTTTAAGGTAGACAGGCTGCTAGGATGTAAAAGTAGGTGGCTTGCCAATTGAGTTTTGTAGGCAATTTAAGGCTTTCACTCTCTTACTTTGCCAGGCCTATTTCTCCAAAAAGTAGACGGCTCAAACCTCCAAGTAGCTGTTTTTTTAGCCGGCTGCCGGAACTTCATAATTCTTCCTGTTTATACGGCAGAAACTTGTTTCAGTATCGCTGTATATTATTTGTAACTAATCATTATTATTAACTATCAGGTCATCATGGCAACAAATCGTCATGACACTCTTGATCCTGCCCTTCTTCGGCCTGGGCGCCTGGATCGCAAGATTGAGTTTCCCATGCCTGACAGAAGACAAAAGCGCCTTATCTTCTCTACAATCACAGCAAAAATGAACCTGTCAGAGGAAGTGGACCTGGAGGACTGTATCCTTTCCATTTTTGATAGAATACAGCAGAGTCTCTATTCTGTTCTGTCATCGTTGGGTAAAACTTTGCTCAGCAGCTCTTCCAACAGAGTATGCTTTCATGATGTGAGAGCAAGGAGTCCTGAAAAAGTTTTTTGGGCGTACTAATTTCCCTTGAAGTGAAGACAAGATACATGTAATAGAGATGTGGTAAACACAGCAACAAAATCATAGTTTTTTTTCTGGTTAACTTTCATGTTCATGTTTATTAATATTTTTCAGTCGTAAAGGGTGGGTGTAAAAGGTACTGTAAGTTTGATTGAAAACGTCTCGCAAAGATTTCAAGAAAGATAATTTTCTAGCCTTACATAGCCTTCAAGCACAGACTCTTTGCCACTTTTAAAAAAGTAATATATGAAATGTGGCAACTGCAGAAGACATGTTGTGCTTGCCACTGGAAGCCTATTTTTTGAAAATGCTGATGTTAGACCAATAGTCAAGTGCAGCAGACAAAAAATATCCTTAACTCATTTGATAACAGATGTTGCAAGACCAGACAAAATCAGTGGTGCTGACATTAATGCCATTTGTCAAGAGGTAAATATTTAGAGCAGCACTTTGTTTGAGAAATGTCTTTTTTTGAATAAGAAATGATCACACAAAGCTGTTTCCACTTAGAATGTAGGTTATGTGAGGTTTTAGTCATTGTGCCTTCTTAACGTTGCTCATACATGTTGTAGTTGACAATGTTCTGATCTTTGTTTATTTGTCTTGAAGATAAGATGAGAACATTCCTTTCTGCCTTGTTTTGTTTTTAGGCTGGAATGCAGGCTGTCAGGGAAAATCGATACGTGATTCTGGCTAAAGATTTTGAGAAAGGGTACAAAAACAATGTCAAGAAAGATGAACAAGAGCACGAGTTTTATAAGTAGTCTGTACAATTTTCCAAGTATTGATATATCTCTGTGAATAAAGTCTGCTTGCTATGTCTATCCTATGGCTTATTGTTCTTTGCAGGTCTGTTTTCAGTATTTTCAAAAGTGACTGTTTTTGTTGCATCTGTAAGGGACAATTCACTTTGACATGCAGAACTCTTTCATTCTGGAAGCTTCTCACTCCCCTCCCAAACCCCCACAATTTTGTGTATTGTTACCTGGAATTACAGTCTTGGATAAAATACAGTAGAACCTCTATTCAGGGATCAATTTAATAAACTTTTACAAGTATAATTTACAACTGTAGCTATTGTTCTGGGGTCCAAAAACAATGGCTACACTTGTAAATTATACTCGTAAAAGTTTTATTAAATTGAACCCAAAGGGAAACCCTCAGGACCAAGTCAAGTGTCCCCTGAATAGAGGTGTCCCCTGATTGGAAGTTGTGCTGCAGTTTGTTAATTATTAATCAACAAATAAAATATTTTTTCTTTTATTCTGCCTTGGAATCTGATGCAAGCATCTACACAATGCATAAACGATCTTGATCAACTCATCTCTGTGATGTTGTTTGTTGAATTCTCACAAGTGCATTACATCAATTTAGGTGGGATAGTTCATGGTTTGAAAGCTGTGACCATTGTGACAAGTGAATTCTTAAACTTATTAACCATTTTTGGGGACTCAGTCACTTTTTGAGTGATAAGGTGTCCCCCTGGATGGAGGTTAAAGCCAACTTTGGGGATCCAGAAAAAGTGTCCCTTTCCCCTGAATAAAGGAGTCCCTTCAATAGAGTACACCAAATACAAAGACTATGTTAACATTTTTTTAGGACCAAATTTGTGTCCTTCGAATGGAGCTGTCCCAAAGGAGAGGTTCCACTGTGGACAGAAAATCGAGCCCACCCTTCCCCCTCTCCCTCTAATCAAGGATGGGAAAATGGGGAGTAATAATTTGGCTTTGACAAAGCACCATAGTTCTGGGAGAAAAAAGGAGTTTGCTTTTTCTTTTATTCTCTCTAATATGATAGCGTAAGATCAAAGGTAATGCAGGGTAAATGACTGTGTCCAAAAACAACAATACGATAGTGGTCTTGTGACAGTCAGTTTTTTTCCTTCTCTTTGATTGGCTAAAAAATGTTGCGTCTCTTTGACTATTAAGTAACCTTGCAATCAGTCAGTCCACTCCTTTTCTGTTGGGAGGCAAAAAAGAAAAAAAAAAAGAATGCCTGATCGCAAGAACCTTATTCCAACTCTCGTGTCAATTCATTGCCAGATCTTCTTTTAATCATGTTAATTCCACCTTTCGGCCAAAATAACTGCACTATGAAAACAGCACCACCACCACCAACAAAATATACCCTAATTAGCCTGTTTGTCTTGTTTTCATAATATGGGTAAGTACTTCATGTATGTCAGACCATATGCACCGCCATAGAGAAAGGCAATTGAATGAGGAGTCTGGTGACTAGCGAGGAACGCCTGGCCTTTTTTACTGTTGGAGGAAAATTTGCGGGAAGTCTCTTTAATGCATTCCTGACAATAGAACTTGCTCCCTGGCAATACAAGCTGGAGTGAATCGTTTCCTTGTGGGGATAATGCACCTGACTGAACAAATTTATTCCTAAGGACGGTAAGTTTTTTTTTTCAATCTTTTTCTGGATCAAAACTTCTTATTCGCCATGCCATGCATGGATCGATAGATTGATCGCTTCATTTAAGCTGAAAGGGATAGTTTATACCCAAAACCGCAACTTTGCCAAAAGATAGTTTACGGCCTTATTAAAAAGGTTAACAAAAAAGTCCAGTTTTTGTTTATTTGCTAAAAACGAGACCTCAGTTTGTTTAAAATTGATAACTTGTGCAATAATATTTCAAATCTGCCCAGCTTGAATTATCTCAGTCTAGTCTCTACCTTCAAAAGGTTTGGTTTCTTTCAAAGTGCTCATCTTTTAAATAAATAACTCTTCCGTTTTTGCTTTCATCAATGATATAAATATCTATTTTAGTTATTTTTATATTATATGCTATTTACCGGCCTCAGTGGTTCAAAGGTTTAATAGATATGTATAATTTAAGAATTTGTTCATGCTAAGCATGCGTATATCGAGTTATGGATGCACTTCGCCTCGTGCAACTCTAGCTTCTTGAGTGCTCTCCAAACTTCCCAAGTGCATCCATAACTCGATATACGCACAGCTAGAAGCATGAGCAAATTCTTTTATAACATAGCTGACAAAAATGCTTGCTTTTTGATTAACTGCAAAATTCTCGTAACGGGCGACACAGTAACAAATGGTTCTATTGGCTGATTACCAACACGCCAGAATCTTCTAGTTTGACTGAAAATATTCTTCCTCTAAAAGTGAGAAAGAAAATTTGCTTCCTTATTTGTTAACGATCAATTGAAACTAAGCAGAAACAAAGGTAAAAGAGTCTTAAAGTTCACCTAAAGTTAAAATCCTCCATGACATGTTCGTAAGAAGTGGTGGAGTATGGTTTTGATTTGCTGAAAAAATGTTTACGTTTTGCTCGGCAAAATCCAGAAAACATGTTATTAGCGAAGACGACTGTCATCCTTCTTTAAACTTATATTCATTTACGAACATTGGCTGATCATTACGTCTTCTTGGGAAGACCTGGCAGCGGTTGTTTTTGTGAGTAATAAATTTATGTCTTCTTGTGTAATTTGTGTTGAAATTTTCCTGCTTCAGTCGGATTGTCCGGAGATAACAAAGTGCATATATAACAAAATTAAAAACAACAATAAAAACGGAAATTTTGCCTTTAAATGTTGTTGATGACCAGTTGGTGTCTGTTCTGTTCCCTGTGAATGTCTTTTGGCCAAAATTTGCTGCAGCTGGTCTTAGACAAATTTGCGAAACGTGCAACTTGCGAGTTTTTTTAATTTGGCTTTATTTTTGCTGCTTGTTGGATCAGGACCTAAAAGGTCAATGCCGATAGAAAAATTGGGCAGTTCTTTGCTGGTTTCTTCCATATTTTAAGGAGAAGGAAAAGTGCACTGCAGCTTAAAAGATGAAAACTTTGCAGCCAGGTTAAAAAAAAATGCTCACGTCATCTTATTTATGCACAGGTGTGCGTAAATAAAGATTTTGTTCATAGCGGCTCAATAGGACTTATATAGGGCAAGCACGCGCGCTATGTTGTAAAGACCATTTTACAGTTGTGGACTTAGTATCCAAGCCTTTGGGTGTGTGTGAGGCTTAGGTTGACCTTGTTTTGATACAAACCTCTTTCCTTTAATAATGGGAATTATTCTTGAAAAACACTAGTTTAGCATAAGAACAACATGATTTACATAAGAAAGCAAAAGGGTTGTATCAAAATGAAGTCAACTTCAGCCTTGTTTTCACCTGTAACTATAAAATGGGCTATTTGGCTCGTTCAAAGAACAGTCATGTCCAATACTGCTGCACTGTTACGGATCGTTAAGAGCAGTTAATAGACTAAACACTCCATCAAGAAGCAACGTTATTCTTTTAACGTTTGTGTGGAACTGTTAAAGCAAAGATTGTTTTTCTTATCCAACAATTTTTAACTCAAATATACCAACTCCCCTAGTTTATCCTGGAGTCTCCCAGAATAATGGTAAAAATCTTCTAGTCTCCTGTATGGGTCACCAAATCTCTCAGACAGAATCAACTTCTGAGTTTTTTTGTGTTTTTGTTTGGAACTTAGCCCATTTTTCATGGACGGCACTGTCATTAGCATTAAACATTTGGCTATACATGTACATGTAGCTAATGCAGGTTTCTTCATTTCGGTGGGTAGTTATGCCATTGAGGGGGAGCAATGTAAATTATATACAGTTAAGTTAAAAACATATAATTCAGATTTTCAGCACACAAAATTAGATCCTTTTCAAAATCTCATCTCTTAAAATATTCTTAAAATTTTGCAAATTTCAGTTTCAATATTCTTGTGAAAAAGAAAGAATGTAATAGGTTTAGGGGTTGGACTTCAGGGCTGAACCTCCTGTATTGGCCCGCAGAGCAGGCATTTTTTTAACAAAAGCGCAACCCAGAGGTACATTGATCTCAGCCACCATCCTAAAAGCTGCTGGAAAACTAAGGGAGGAGGGGTGGGCAAGGACGAGGGTTGGGAAAAAAGGGAAAAATGCATGCCAGCAGAGTCTATAAAATTGCCAAATGCCCCCCTAATTAGTTGCAACTGACTGTATTTGCGGGAATGAATTTGCAGCCAATGAAAATTGAGTTCATTTATTTTTCCAGAAGCCACAAATTTACTCCAATATTGATGGAAATAAAAGTGTTGACAGGCCAAACATGACCCATAAGCTCTTGATACAGTAGTGTGAAGTGTGACCTTAGGGTTTGCTGGAGAGAATTAGAGGTTTTTCTTCTTTTTAGCGGGCAGGTTGTATAATGCAATGGAGTGTTCCAAAATTTGACTGAGCAAATCTTACTTTTGCCACTAGTCTCACATTTAGGGGTCATGAAACTGGTCTGCATATTGATTGTTTTTTCCCTCCTCTCCCCTATTTTGACCCATCAACCTCTCCCTTGGAATCATTTTTTGACTCACCCCAAATCTCTGTCAGTTGAACGTCCAAATCATTTGCACTGCAAAATACGCTTGCTTTGCAGGCTACTCCTGTATAAAATGATGCTAATTCCGCGCCCCCCCAACCCGGCCCCCTAGCTGCCCACAGACACTACAAGGTTTTCATCGCAAGTATTGATAACTTGTTAACTTGTTAACTTTTCTAATGTCTCACAAGGGAGCTAAGAAATAATGGTCAATTATAAATTTTCAGTCTCAAATTCTGGCTACAACCTTCACTTTAGTTGTTACCTCAGGCTGACTGTAGCAAATTCTAATATGGCAACTCAAACTCAAAGGAAGAAGCCGTGCACAGTTGTTATTTTCTCTTGGTTCTTCACCACAATAGTTTGATCACCTCATGATCTGTTATTAACGAGAAGCAGGTGTGACAACAGGTAACCCAGGCTCTCTGTGATAGTACCATGGTAGGGTTCCAGTAAAATAACAGTGTTTGTATGGGGAAAAAATACGATCCTTAAATTTTCTAGGAATACTAAATAAAGGTCAATGAAACTTACTCTGCAGTTAGTTGTTGTTGTTAATTTGTCAAATTCACCCTCACATGGAGGGTATCACGAAAATTCCTTTGAGCATTAAGGACAACAACAACTAACTGCAGAGGAGGTTTCATTGACCTTTATGTAGTGTTTCCTACAAATTTTAGGATCAAATTTTTACCCCATACAAACACTATAATTTTACTGGAACCGTAGCGTGGTGTCTAGCGTGGTACCATCAAAGAGCCTGGGTTACCTGGTGTGACAACAGCTTGTGATGCTATCGAGCTCTTTTGTTCAAAACACTTTTTCCGTGGTCACGTAACGGCTAATTACGTATCATATCAGTGTATATTTCCTGTCAAATTATTTCTACAAACCTTTAATTGCTTTTCTGTGACCGTGAAACTCAAAAAATGGAAAAAGAAAAAAAAAAGTTGGGCCAGGGGGAGGGGGGGGGGGGGCGGTTACTTGGGTTAATTTTTGCTGGGTATGTGCCGCTCGCCTCTCAGGGCCTCTACCCCATTATAGTCTATTCTGTGGCCAGTTATAGACCCCATCTCAGTCACTTTTAGGAAAATGTAATTTTTGCGATCCCAACTTAGTAACTTTCTGTTTGTACATCTACCTTATAAAGCGTTTTAACTAGGTCACCCTGAAATGAATTGACGCATTGGTTAAACTTGATTAAGTAAAAATCTTGCCATTTTTAAATCCCTACCTACGTGAGTTTTCTGATCCCCCAAATCCCGACTGATGTGCGATTCCATTCTAGCAACTCCAATGAAAATGCAACCCTGTTATAGTCAATCCATCCGTAAAAAGGCGACCCCTCAAATCCCTCCCTACCTGAATTTTCTGATCCCTCAAATCCCGACAAAAAGCGATCCCATTCTAGTAAATCCAATGAAAATGCAACCCCATTATGGTCAATCCAGCCGCGAAAATGTGACCCCATCCAGTGCACATCCCCATGAGCCTATTGCATAAACCTTATTCGATGGTTTAACATATAATACGTGCGGATATTTTGCGAGTTGCGTAAAATAAATTACGATCAATGAGCAAAATGTCATTATATGCCAAACCATCGAATAAGAGGTTTGTTATTCCACCACCCAAAAAAAAACCAAAATTTTATTTTGGCTTCTATTTTCAATTTTATTTCCGTCCACCGGTTCTTCCAGTTCAGCCATAGTTGCTCCTTTTGCATCCGCCGGTATTCGCCCTGTTGTAAACCACAGGACATTACAGTGTATTACGACCTCGTATTTGCGCGGTGGAATAATAATGCATCGGTCAATTCCATCTGCGCCCTTCCCCCCCCCCCCCCGGGCTGACCCCCGGGCATTAGATTTTTTTTTTTGCCTTGGATGGCAAATTCCCAGGGGTGGGGTGGGTGCCCCGTCCTCCGTCGACACTGCAACATTTGCAACATTCATTGATTGTGCAGTCGAATAGTGCCGTTTTGAACATTTTAATATGCGATTTTCTGTTTTAAGTAACGTCTTCCTTTGTAATAGCGCTTGGATTCTTAAGACCTTACGTCGCGACGACATGCACCAGTTTATGGTTTTAGTATTGATATAAAGTTAAAATTAATAGAGCTCTGTAAAGTTATAATTTATGAATAGGATATAAATATGAAAAGATGTTCTTCAAATAATATCAACAGAAATTTGATTCACTAACCGAAAAACGTTGATTCACGTCGATAGCTCCCATTTTCGCTTTGCAATTCTAGTTTGATAACCAATAAACAAATGCATGCATAAAATCGAGAAACCGCCTTTACAACCCCCTGTCCTTGACCGATGAGCTAATCTGCTTTTTTTCCAGTAATATCCTCTGTGTAGTTATATTCTGATAGGAAACCGCGTTCGTGCCAAAAGCTCGGGAATAGCCCCGGAGTTGGCAAATGCCCGGCCTCCGGGCAGCGCGAAATTTGCACATGCCCCTCTCCCGGAACTGAAAAGGCGGGCAAATGCCCCGCAGTAGCCCGGGGAGGGGGGATGGGCGCAGCTGGAATGACTGATGCATAAGTACACCTTATTCGATGGTTTAGCATATAATACGTGCGGATATTTTGCGCCCCGCCCCGCAGGGGCGAGGAAAAATACGAGCAATGAGCAAAATGTCCGCTCGTATTATATGCTAAACTATCGAATAAGAGGTTTATTATTCCACTACAAAAAAAAAATTCTCTGGCAATTGGCTTCTATTTTTTGGTAAGAATATTCAGAGACATCCTTATTCTGTCTGTGAGAATGACGTTAACAATTAGCAAAATGTTCGCGCGTATTATATGCCAAACCATTGAATGAGAGGTTAATTATTTTACATGCAAACGAAAAATGGTATTTTGGCTTCTATTTTCTAATGAGAGTATCCAAAACATCCTGATTCTGTCAGCCACAGTTGCTCCTTTTGCATCCGCTGGTATTCGCCCTGTTGTAAACCGGTTAAACCAGGACACTACGGTGTATTACGGCTTCGTATTTTGCTTGTTCTCTTGACCTCATATGGTAAAATGTAATATGACATAATAGTGGAATAATAATAGGAAGTATTTCCCTTCCCCCTCCACCGGGATTTAGGCTCGACTAGAGGGTGGCTCGCGTTTAGCTCGTGAAACGACCACACTCCATCACAGTTACCTACTGATCAATAAGGCTGAGGACAATAAATTGAAGTTTCTCTGGTTATATTTCATCTCAACTCTTGTTAAGATGTCACCTCATACTAAACCATGACGTTTCAAATCCCCCATAGTCAAATTAAATCTCGTCTTCAACTCATCCCGATATTTGACCATGGTAAAGTCCTGGTGCGAGCTCTTGCAGCTTGCATCACCGCCGATGCATTCACCGTAACGAAGCACAGAACCGATGTTTGGTTTAACATGAAATGTTGTGTAGTACGTTTCTGATGGATTTATGATAGCATTTAAGTCTATATAAAAAGCTTTCTTGGGCGAAACAACACATCTAGATTGCCCAAATGTACGAGAGGAAGACTTGAAAGTGAATCTTTGCGTAAGAAGTTGAAGTTTTAGCTGAAGTTTTGAATTGTTAGTTGCAGATTTACTTGTGTCAAAAGTAAAGATTTGAAAACAGTAGCCTGCCGTGTCCTCGTCGCCTAAATTTTGAAACATTTCGGGAGTTTTCCGGTAATTAAAAGGAACAATGAATTCGTCAAGGTTGTTAAAACCTACATAATCAAACCGCTCCAAGTTTCTATACATGCAGTCGTTAAGCGCCAGGGTTTTCCCGTTATCTTCATTGTTTAAAGATATGTACTCTTGTATTTCCCATGGCAAGATAGTTACTAATCCCTTCTGTTTGTAATATCGCAGAATTTTAAGAGTCTTTTCTTCAACTTTTGAGTTATAAAACGTGATATGGGACGCGCCCAAAATCTGGGACAGTTCTATGAACTCCACGAGCCTTACCGCGGGAATATCACCACCTATTGGCGGAACGCAAAGGCTGTAAGGTTCGATTTTTAGCCTGCGGTCGACTAGATGTAACGGAATCTGTTTGGTGTTTTCAGACGTTTGCCTGTGTGATTCGGGATCAAGGGAAATGTTAACGGAACACAATGTATAACTGTCGATTTCCTCTGGGAGCTCGCACGATGATATAAATCCCTGATAGAAATATTCGCCGTGGTTATTTTCGAATTCTTCAACTTCTACGATACTGCTAAAGAACTCGTACGTGTTTAAGTCCATGAAATGGCAGTACATTTCTGGAATCTCACCATAAGCTGGCAAAAATGAAATCAGACGAACGAAAGCTTGTTGCTTGAACCTGAAGTCCAGAAATGCTGAATAAATCACGCTTCCTGTTACTAGCTCGTGAAATTGTAACTTCTCGTCGTCAGCCCTCAACAAACATTCTTCGTAAGTTGTTTTTTGTACTGGGAATAAATTCTCCTCCATCGCCACTGGCTCTAAAACTTCGCTGGCAATTTTTTCCTGGTGTGAACTGAAAAAGTATTTTGCTTGTCTAAGACCTTGCTCTGTTGTCGTGATTTCGTGAGAGACTTCCTCTTTCGTGTTTAAAGCGGCTAAATGTTGTGAAATGTGTCGTGAATTCGCCCGTAGGTTGAAAAATACAAAAACTGATTGTGCAAAGACGATTCCCACACTTACAATCACGCAGACTCTTTTCATAAGTTTCTTCATCCGCCTTCTGGTCATGTTCAGTTTGATCAACGTGCATGGAAAACACATGAAACCAATATAAACAACCCTTTACTGGTTCGCTCTTTGCTTTAGGCAAAAAGCACTCGTAGAAATTTGATAATAAAGATATGATCTTTCAGCAACTGATATGAAAAGCGGCCCGAACTCTATATGAGAAGTTGTTAGTTTGAGGGGAATCGATTTACACCTTGCTTTAATCAATTAAGAAAAACATAACAGTACAAATATCTCCTTGCCGGATGTGTTTAAAACACATTTTTATGTTTTATTGTCAATTTGCTAACAGATTTCATGTAACAAGAAATGCAAGTCTTTGGCAATGTAAATGAACGTAGCTTCTAACCCCCAAAGAAAAAACTACAGTGGATTAATGTAGCTTTCAATTTTGTGTTGGTGAAATTTAAAGTGTGACCATTCAAATGAAAGCTACCGAGCAATACTTTCTCGTGACGCTGTTTATTATGCTATACAAGGTGGTTCTAACTTTTGAGTTTGTGGATGAAATCCTAAAGTGTGACCACTTTAATAAAAGCCACTGAGTAGTGCTTTCCCGTGGAACTGTTTAGTATGTTATACATGCAAGTTGAGATGGCTCTAAATTACAAAACTATACGCTATGTAAAAGAGAAGGACTTTCCCGTGGAACTTTTGCGTTTGGCACCCAATTTACGACTTTTTGCCACTTTTTGTCGAATTTTTCTCCAGTGACATCTCTTATTTGAATGAGTTGATACTGATTTAATCTTCTATTGTCGAGGCTTGTGTAGTTTGTTTTTTTAATGTATTCTTCAACATAAAGCGTGTTTATATATGTGGTTTTCATTAGCCCGGGCATATTTACTCACATGTTGCATCCACTAAAATTTTTCAAACTTCAAACTCAAAGCACATGATAGAACTTGTAAGATGAATTTGTCATTTGAAAGGAAAAGTCATCCGGACCGGACATGGATACTGCAATCAATTTGCTTTGACGTTCCGATCATTCTTAGCCATTTTTAGTTTGTTTTATCTTTCCGTGATAAATTGATTGATAAAGCAGCTATGAAAGCTAGTTAATCCAGCTGTGAAACTTGAAAAATAAATGATACTTTGTGAAATACGGTTTCAGAGGTTTCGTTTGACTGGTAATAATCTTAATTTTATCCGCTGACTCAAAAGTTAGAACTCCCTTAATGACTCCATTGTCGCTTTCGGGGTTAAGTTTCTGCCGATTCAAAGGACTGATCCTAGAATCTCTTAGCATTAGCTGAACCCTGTTTGATTTTAAAATGGCATCCGACTGACACTGAATTGAACCGGGCCAATCCATAATTTTCATCCTGGATGAAAACGTCGAGCCACATGTGCAGCTGAAAACCATTACTACTCACACACAAAAAAACTAGTTTAATTCAAGTAAAAATTTAAAAAATCACACACACAAACATTTGACCACTATCGATCGATAAATGTCGGAAGTGAGTTTTTTGTAATCGATGACCCCCTTTCACAAAGGATTTTTTGAATTAGAAAATCCTTTTAGAATTAATGTTGAGTTTCTGTTGGTAATCGAGCATGTACAGAATGTTTGTGGAAACGCCTTTCGACACGCAATTTGATAACAATAAGCAAGCTATAACGAAACTAGATAAATAGCAGTGGCCCCATATTCGACTGAAAAATATGCCGAGCTAAAGAGATGACAAGGAAACTAAAACTAAAATATTTTGGAGTTATTTGTATCTGGCTTGTATTTGTATAACAGGCGCGTTTCTTCTTCACTTTAGAGTTGATCAACTGCAAGAAAAATGAACATGAAAGGAAGTTTGATATTGATCAGCATAATCCATGTCTTTATACAGGGTGAGTGTTAATTTGTTAATCAGTTTTCAAGGTCTTTAACCTCTAAATAGGGACTTTAAGCCACAACTACGGGATCATACGGAAGGTTCTAGTACAGTGACCGGAAGTATTTTTTTTCCCGCCACGCGTCAAGACCTCAAGTTCAAATAGCGATCAAAACGTCGCTTTTTAAATAAAAAGTGAATTCGCATTTTTTCATTCTTTTTCGCGATTATTACTAGTCGGTTATTTTGTCAAATGTAGGCAAACTCATAGAGGAAAAAAGTTCGTCTTCGTTTGTTTACTTCAGGCATCAATAAAACGTGAAGTTAGGCATTTTCACGTCGTGGCCGTGCAGTGATCACAAAGAAATGTTGACTAAAACACAATAGGAGCACGCGCAAAGTTGTTGATTTGCTAATTTAAAAACTTACTGACCGTACTGCGCTTCTCGAATACGTACATGTAGAAGATCATGGCGGGCCGTAGTGTCTAGTACGTAGTTGCATTTTACGTGCTTAGAACGCTAGTGTATATTTGAAACAGAATCGCAAGATACACGCATTTTATCCTTTTTTAGTCATCCTTCTGATCCTTGGAATTTTGTGAATCAAAGGTTCATTTTTCGATCATGAGCCTCAAATTTCGATGTCAAGCATGACACCCAGGTGAAAAATGCGCAAAATACAGTTGACGGGAAAGAGGATTTCATAATGGATATCATCTCACCTAGTGGTGTGAATAGGACTGATAAAACACAAGCAAGCCCTGAATTTGCCCATAAATGTTTTTTTTTTACATTTCCTTTCCGTGGGGGTCACTGCACGGCTTTACCCTCATGAAGGGTTCGCCAACATTTGACAGAGTAAGCGAGTTGGAATAATCGCGATAAAGAATAAAAGAACAGGAATACACCTTTCAGCGACGTTTTCACCGCTAAAGCCGTCGTGCTATCTTTAAGCTCGCTGACTTGAGGCGTTGACGGGTGGCGAAAAAAAATTACTTCCGGTCACCGTACTAGAACCTTCTGTAGTCTTTGCTTAAAGTCCCTATCTTTGCCCAGGGCTCTTCGACTTCATGTCTGTTCATTACTGCCTTTAGCTAGTATGCCTGTAGAGTATATATACACCCAGTTTCACATTACCCACAACACCCATCGCTTCCTGGTTCTCCTGGGGGACCCCAAATGGTTTTTCCGGGTGCGGAATGCGGGATTTTCCTTATTTGGAGCTCGGGATGCGGGATTTGCCTTAGTTCAAGGCCAGGATTCGGGATTTTCAAACAAAATTAGGACGAGATTCGGGATTAAAGTATGCAGGTAATGCAGGATGCCCAAACTAACCATCGGCATTACGGGATTCAGCGAGAATTTGGGGCGTAAATGAGGGCATTCAAGAACACTAATATGGACCTTCTCCTTTGGGTATTAACCTTTTAAACCCTAAGATCAAAATTCAAATTTTCATTTGTTATCCCCATACGTTTTCAATAAAAGTAGTGGTGAGAATTTGTTGAAGTATCAATAAGATCCATCTTGTGTGATCATGTCCTTAATTCTCATGACCATTCTGTTTTATAAAGCATTGATATTACAAGGTGAAATTTGACGCTGATCACTCTTAGGGCTTAAAGGGTTAAAAATGCCTATGCAAAATTTTATGCAAACTTTTGCCGGGGAAACAAGGCGAGTTATGAACATACAATATAAAAATTTTGTCCAGTTTGAGGTTTAAATTACGCCATTCAGAGTATGCCTTGGTCTCTCCTCCCCCTATAAATCCTGCCCTTGTCTTTGAGGATTTAATTTCACCATCATGCATTGTATATGTATGCCTCTCCCCTCCCCTTCATTAATGC
Source organism: Porites rus (assembly GCA_964035705.1). Classification (NCBI taxonomy): domain Eukaryota; kingdom Metazoa; phylum Cnidaria; class Anthozoa; order Scleractinia; family Poritidae; genus Porites; species Porites rus. Next base: position 26,825,078 of record OZ038000.1, read on the forward strand.
TTTACAATGTCACCAAAAGGCTTGTTTGCTATATAAAACGTCGAAAATCGTTTTTTCACGATTTATTTTCACGATCTATTACATTAAAAAGTTGAATTTTTTTCATCTTTTGTGTTTATCAAAAATAGATCGAGAAAACGTGTTTCCTGCCGTTCTAGATAATAAAGTAGCCTTCAAAGACTACAAGAATATCTGTTTATTAAAAACTCAAAAGTAGAATTTTTGAAAAGGGGTTAGTCCATTGTTTTAATCAAAAATTGGAGATTTCTTCAACTTTGATTTTTACGCAAAACAGACCAAGAAAAAGTATCTGGGAACGTTCTAGTTAGAAAAAAGTTTCTGAAATCCTTTATAACTCCCTGTCACGCCTTGTAACTGCCTGTCACCCCTTGTAACCCCTTGTAACCCCCTGTATTCCCATGTAATAGATTGTGAAAATAAGTCGTGAAAAAAGGATTTTCGACGTTTTATATAGCAAAGAAGCTTTTCTGGATACTAAAAACATCGCTTTCAATAACCCACAAAATTGGCATTTTTCCAAAGGGGTTAGTCCATAGTTTTGGTGAAAAATTTGAGATTTTGTTAACGTTTCGTTTTATGCAAAATACACCGAGAAAAAGTATTTGCTGACGTTCTCGTTACAAAGCAAGCCTTTATAGACAATACAAACATGGATTTAAAAAGAACGCAAAACTGGCATTGTTCCAAAGGGGATAGTCCATGATTTTGTTCAAAAAGTTGAAGTTTTTTCATCTTTTTTGTTTATCAAAAAAACATCGCGAAAAAGTGTTTGTTGACGTTCTACATAAAAAAGAAGGCTTGGAAGACTACAAGAATATCTGTTTATTAAAAACGCAAAATTAGAATTTTTGCAAAGGGGTTAATCCATCGTTTCGGTCAAAAATTTAAGTTTTCTTGGACTTTGATTTTTTTGCAAAAAGTATGTAAGAATGTTCTTTGTGTCCATTGTCATCATTGTCACCGTTGTCACCATTGTCACTGTTGTCGCTGTTGTCACTGTTCTTGCTGTTGTCACTGTTGTCGCTGTTCTCACTGTCACCGTTGTCACAGTTGTTGCCATTGTCACGGTTGTCACCGTTGTCACTGTTGTCGCTGTTGTCACTGTTTCACCGCTGTCACCGTTTCACCGCTGTCACCGTTGTCACTGTTGTCACTGTTGTCACCGTTGTCACTGTTCTCACTGTTGTCACCGTTGTCACCGTTGTCATTGTTGTCACTGTTGTCACCGTTGTCACCGTTGTCACCGTTGTCACTGTTGTCACTGTTGTCACTCTTTTCACTGTTGTCACTGTTGTCACCGTTGTTACTGTTGTCATTGTTGTCACCGTTGTCGTTGTTGTCACTGTTGTCACTGTTGTCACCGGTGTCACCGTTGTCATTGTTGTCACCGTTGTCACTTTTGTCACTGTTGCACTGTTGTCACCGTTGTCACTGTTGTCACTGTTGCCACTGTTGTCACCATTGTCACCATTGTCACTGTTGTCACTGTTGTCACCGCTGTCACTTTTGTCACTGTTGTCACTGTTGCACTGTTTCGCCGTTGTCATTGTTTTCACTTATTGTCACTGTTGTCACTGTTGTCACTCTTGTCACCGTTGTCACTGTTATCACCGTTGTCACTGTTGTCACTTTTGTTACCGTTGCCACTGTTTTCACCGTTGTCACTCTTGTCACGGTTGTCACTGTTGCACTGTTGTCACCATTGTCACTGTTGTCACTGTTGTAACCGTTGTCACTCTTGTCACTGTTTCCACTGTTGTTACTGTTGTCATTGTTTTCTCTCCTTTTACCGTTGTCACTGTTGTCACCGTTGTCGCTGTTGTCACTGTTGTCACTGTTGTCACCGTTGTTACCATTGTCGCTGTTGTCATTGTTGTCACCATTGTCACTGTTGTCACTGATGTTACTGTTGTCAACGTTGTCACCGTTGTCACTCTTGTCACTGTTGCACCGTTGTCACCGTTGTCACTGTTGTCACTATTGTCACTGTTGTTACCGTTGTCACCGTTGTCACTGTTGTCACTGTTGCCACTGCTGTCACCGTTGTCACTGTTGTCACCTTTGTTACCGTTGTCACCGTTATCTTTGTTGTCACTGTTGTCACCGTTGTCACTGTTTTTACCATTGTCACCTTTGTCTCCGTTGTCACCGTTGTCACTGTTGTCACTGTTATCACCTTTGTCATCATTGTTACTGTTGTCACTGTCGTCACCTTTGTCATTTTTGTCACTGTTGGCACCGTTGTTACTGTTGTCATCGTTGTCACTGTTGCATCGTTGTCACCGTTGTCACTGATGTCACTGTTTTTACCTTTGTCACTGTCTCACTGTTGTCGCCGTTGTCGTTGTTGCCAGTGTTGTCACTGTTTTCGCTGTTGTTGCTGTTGTTGCTGTTGTCACCGTTGTCACCACTGTCACCGTTGTCACTCTTGTCGCTGTTATTGCTGTTGCCACCGTTGTCACTGTTGTTGGTGTTGTCGATGTTGTCGCTGTTGTTGCTGTTGTCATCGTTGTTACCATTGTCATCGTTGTCACTGTTGTCACTGTTGTCACTGTTGTCACCGTTGTCGCTTTTTAGTGTTATCGTGGTTGTCACTGTTGTCACCGTTTTTCGCTGTTATCACTGTTGTTGCTGTTGTCACCGTTGTCACTATTGTCACCGTTTTCACTGTTTTCACTGTTGTCACGGTTGTTGCTTTTGTCACCGTTGTGCCGATTGTCGGTGTCGTCAATGGTTTCGCTGTTGTAGCTATTGTTACCACTGTCACCATTGTCACCGTTGTTGCTGTTTTCACCGTTGTCACTGCTGTTGCCGTTGTCACCGTTGTCGCCTTTATCACCGTTGTCGCCATTGTCACCATTGTTACCGTTGTCAGTGGTGTTACCGTTGTCACTGTTTTCACCCATGTTACAGTTGTCACCGTTGTCATTGTTGTCGCTGGAGTCACTGTTGTAACCGTTTTTGCTATTGTCGCTGTTGTTACTTTTGTTACCGTTTTTATTATTGTCACTGTTGTCGCTGTCATGATCACACAGATCTTATCATAGAATTATAATACAATAGCCTTTGGTTTCGTGGGCAGGCAAGATCTTATCTTTTTTAATACGCCAATTCGCTGAGACAGCTTTTTACAAAGTTTCTCTACATAGCAAGTAAATGAGAGTTCAGAGTCAATTTCGAGACTAGGACTGGGAACGAGTTCGAGATCAGTTCCTTTGATGGTTAAAGTCATTCCTTCATTGATCTTTGAGGGGAGACGCTTGCCAGTGATGAGCATAGCCTTGGTTTTACCTTCATTAATTGGCAGTTTGTCCGAAGCTGCCCAGTTGACGATTTCGGCAATTGACGAGTTTAGGGTACCCTCTAACCTTCCGATAGAGCAATAGTTCGTACTGGAAGTCAGCGCTGTGTCGTTAGCATACAAATCAATTCTTGATTAAGTGACGTAAAGCGATAAGTCATTGATAAAGACGATAAATAATAAGGGGCCAAATATGGATCCCTGGGGAATACCATGACGAACAATAGCGACACTTGACTGTTTATCTCCCAGCTTAACAAGTTGGCGTCTGTCCTTCAAATAAGAGGAAAACCATTGAAGAGAATCCCTACTAAGCCCATACACTTCAAGTTTCTCTAACAAAAGGGTGTGATAAATCATGTCAAAACCATTCCACTGACACGGTCATTGTCAAGGTTGAATAGCAGATCGTCAATAATCTTGATCAAGGCAGTTTCAGTACTTTGCTTTGAGCGAAAGCCCGATTGTCTGATGTAGATTAAATCGTTTTCGTACAAAAAGTTGTAGAGCGCATTGTGAACATGTCTCTCCGCAATCTTAGACAGAATGGGTAAAACTGATATTGGACGATAGTTTTTAACATCAGTGGGGTCTCCGCTTTTCAAGATTGGTGTTACCTTGGCAGTTTTCCAACGACTGGGAAACACGTTTAAAGAAAAAGATAGGTTGATGAACTTTTTGATTGAAAGTGCAATAATCGGAGCAGGTAGTTTAAGCATTCGAGAACTGATGGCGTCGACACCAGTAGATTTATTGGAACCAATTTTCAAAAGATAGCCAGCAGCATCTGCTTCTGCTATAGGTGGAATTGAGAAAGCAGCAGTTTCATCCTTCCGAGATCTTACTTAGAGGTTTCAAACGGCACGTCGGGTAACAGTTTTCTCATCTTATCTGCAATTGTTGAGAAGTGAACATTGATTGCTTCAGTCATTTCTTCGTTATTTCCTAAATCTTTCTCTTTGATTCTTAGGTGATTAATCAATTGTTGCTTGTTGACACCGATGAGCGATTTGATGGTCTTCCACATTCCCTTGGTGTTATTCTTATTATTCTCGAAGGTAGTTTTAAAGAACTCGGACTTGGCTCTTCTCAAGAGAAAAACTGCTTTATTCCGAGCTCCTTTGTAGCTTTCCCAGTGGGCAGGAGTTTTTTTTATCTTTTTGCAATTTTTAGAAGCCTGTCCCGCTTCCTCAGCTGCTTGATGACAGAACTATCTAACACGGGCGATTCTGTGGCTTTTGCAACTCGTTTAACTCGCCAAGGACAATTCGAATTTAGTGCCGAATTAAACAACGATTCCCAAGAGGAGAGCATATCATCGATGTCGTCAAAAATAAATACCGAGTTGTCTTGAAAAGTACTTGATTTCGTTATATGGTCTTGAAAAGTCCTTGAAACTCACTACTTCGTTTTCGCCACGTCATTTTCTGTTAAATTAGATTCTAGACCATAGGAAAAATAACAAGTACAAAACAGAGAAAAAGGTCAGCGGAGTGAAACGAAAATGAATGGTCAATACAAAACCGGAAGGAACATTATTTAGTCTGTGTTTCTTTATTTCAAATGCTATTTTTGTATCTCAGACTGCAAGTCATACCCAGTGACTTCATTTTGCAAAGCAGTGTTGTTACGGAAAGGAGTACAACATAATGTGAGAGATTATCAACCATGGCTGAAGATGTAAAAATCGTAAACGACTCCATCGAGTGTTTTAGCCAGTATTAGGTGTTCAAAAGGGGGTCAAAGAATGCTGATTTATTAGGCCTTGAAAAGTGTAATTTGTCCTTGAAAAATCTTTGAATTTTGTTTCTCTGAAGTTGTACAAACCGTATCTACCACTTCTTTTGCAATTTCTGTCCAAATACGATCATCTCTCTGATATACATACCATGGGCTGTAGTTCGTTTTTCGGCACAAATTCACCGGAAATCTTCTATTTACCTAGTAGTCAATATTTAGGAGACAAAGAAATCCCGTGACACTTATTCTCATAACTCTTTTTTAACTTCTCTTTTAGTTTTGGTTTCTATGCGAACTTGTGCCACAGCAGCAAAGGAGGAAAATTCCGATAGGGCTCATTGTGCCGCTGATGGAAAGTGCTTTCTGAATGAAGAGGGTGAGTGTGATTCGGCAAGGAGACATTTAATAGCTGGTGTGCGTTAAGTTTGGTTTTCACCAGCGACAGAGTCAGAGTTGGAGTCGCGAGCGAAGTCGTAAGAGCGCTTATCACCTAGTGAAAATCAAAAATCGAAGTCGTAAGCGGAGTCATAAGCGAGGCAGTATACTATTGTTACAAAGCGGAAAGACCCAAAGTTTTGTCGGCTGGAAGGTCTTCAGCATGCGCTGTTGGTTAGTTTATGTTTATCCTGAGCATTCAGAGGCAATGTTTAACGTCATCTAAACTTTCGTTACATGAGGTATATAGTATGCGTGCACAGCTCGTGTTTATTTGTTTAGGTTTCTAACAAGCAAGCAGTTTTGTCTCCGTTAGAATTTTTCTGTTGGAAAACGTTTCCTTTACAGTAGAAGGTAAAAATTACCTTAGGGGGAAGAAATGAATAGGCAATCAAGTTTTCTGCCTGTTCGGTAGAAGAAGCCGTTCAAGCCTAATTTTCTGCGGGTTTATTTTCAACCTCTTATGTTGTTCATTCAACTGTGAGATTAACATTAACTTCCGTAGAATGAGGACAGTTGGATTTTACAAACGAATCCCGGTTTGCCTCAGCGGGCGAAGTCTCTACGGCTAAAGGGCAATTGCAACCAGACTCAAACAGGAAGCGCCGAAAATCACGTACTTAACTCTGTTTATGTCAGTTAGAAGTTGAATTTTTGGAATTTTTTTTAGCCAATACTCATCAAGCCGAGACCATAACAGAGCATGCGCACAAGTCACCTTACACCAAAAATTCTGTGCCATTGATTCCTGAAGGAAAGAAACCTATTCTTCTATGGTGGACTCAAGACCTATTTCCACATGACCGCAGCCAAAGTAATCATGAGATCACGTGTAAGAAAGGCACGTGTATCACCTCCATTGATCGTGGTCTCAAAAATGACCCCGCGACTCGAGCATTTATCTTCTACGGTACAGACCTGCGCGCTGATGACTTACCGCTGCCGCGAAGGCCTTGGGACGAGTGGGCACTTTTTCACGAGGAGTCACCGAAGAACAACTGGATGCTGACCTTCGAGGACGCGCTGGTGTAAGTATGGGGTTGAGGTCATGGTTACTTTTACAAAGTGTCTTTGTGAATTGGTCATTTCCGAGTTCCAAAACCCCAGCGTTTTTCAACACGAGGCTAAGTGCAAACCCTGTCTTGTGGGAATGAGCCTTATTTGGATGAGAACTAAAAACTAAGTTCATACTAAAGGCGAAGCGCGTATCATCGTTTTGGGACAAAGGCTTAGTAAACCTGGAAATAGTCTGTTATAAGCTAGCCTCCCTCGCAGGCGTTTTTAGGGGAGATCGTATTTCTTCCCTCCCCACAATGAGAAAGTAATGTTGTTTTCCGTTGAGCAGGCGTTTGTGGGGAGGGAAGAAATACGATCTCCCCTAAAAACGCCTGCGGGGGAGGCTAGTTATAAGCCTGCACTGTCTCTTTACAGTTAGAAGTCGAATCGTAAAACCTCTATCTTCAGCAAAGAATATACTGAACATTAACACTTTTGCCACACAGAACTTTTGCATTATTGATAGCCTTGATATTATAATTGGTAGGAACAATGCTGCATTCTGCCTTTTCATTAATATCCGACTAGTAATGATGCAAAATGGTAACAGTGCAAAACGTCAACAAATCTTTGCCCATAGAGTTTACGTTAAACTAAAGCGTCTGAAATGTTCGATCTCAAGGTCTTAGGAGTTAAAAGGCTTTTTGCATGTACCTATTTTTCTCTCATCTTTTGTAGTCTTTTTAATCACACGGCAACATTTCGACGTGAATCGGATTATCCTCTTTCGAGTCACTTCATTAAAGATCTAAAGGATTGGACAGAGACGCCTGCAGTTTCAATCATGGAGAAAAATAGGTCAGTAACCGATACATATACCTCTGACGTTAATAACTGCCCTAAAAATGTAACGTGTCTACAGCAGCACACTGGGTGTCAAAATCTTCCTCGGCGGGTTTGGATGTGACGTCACCCATCAAGCTAGTCAGGATAATTTGCTATCGCGCTCGATTCCAGGTCTCCTCCACTGACTCGGATTGAGACGAGTTTGGGTATTTAAGATTTTCCCGCCATATTTCCACTGTTGTTTGCTGGACATTATTCACTCGAGTGGCCAGCATCTATGCAATTTTTGGGACAAAAGAAGGCATTTCCATTAGAAAAAACTTTAACTCCCAGAGGATTTTGTTTGGAATAACAACATGGCCTCTTTTACGTTGTTTTGGACCACCAATATGGCCACCGTGACATCAGGTGAAAAAGGTTAATTGTGAGGTTGAGCGAGTGACTCGGGCGGTATTGCATTTTGGGTCTTTTTTGGGGGATGTGTGGGGAGGAAGATCCTAGTGTCATGAAGATCCTAGAAGGCACTTATCAGCGCCATATGTTTTCTGTATTCAGTTTACATTCAAAGGCTTGCACCTCTCCATACTGTTTGGTTCCTCTTAGTACTAGGATCTTCCTAGCTGAGAGGTAGTAAGATCCTAGCACCCTGTCAACTGCGTTAGCTAGGACGATCCTTGTACTGGGGACAAACCAGAGATGAGTACTCACGGCAATAAAGGCCGACCATTTTGTTTGGTGTTGCCACGAGCTGATTGTTGTGATAATTCTGCTGAAAGGTAGTGATTAACGCCGGTAAAGAGAGAAGAAGGGCCAAAATTACATTTTTGTTTCTATCGCCCGCCATCTTTGATTTCTTCTCTACTTTGGCACCACACGGAACGTAAGTATTTCCGCATTTAAACCCAACGAAAAGTTGTTCCGCCTTCTAGGATCATTCTCTCTCTCCATGTAAACAGCCCCCCTAGTTCCTTCGCAATAGCCGTTAAAAGAAAGCGATGGTACCCCCAGCAAGTCTCACGCTTAACTGAAACTAGCCAATCCACTAAAAACGTTTTTCTATGTTTTCAGGTTGCAAAAAGAGAAAGGCCTTGCTCCTATCGTGTATGTCCAGAGCGACTGCTACACTCCGTCAGATCGAGAGAGGTACGTGAAAGAGTTGATGCAGTACATTGATATTGATTCATACGGACAGTGTCTTAACAACCGTAAAATGCCAGACAACATTAATGGCTTTCTCAAGCTTCATAGTTCAGAGTATTACAAGTTCCTTGCGCAGTATAAATTCAACATTGCCTTCGAGAATGCCGTTTGTAACGATTATATGACTGAAAAATTATTTCGACCATTCGAAGTTGGAGCTGTGCCCATTGTTATGGGTTCACCGGTGGCGAAGGACTGGATGCCTAATGAGAAATCTGCAGTCTTTGTGAACGATTTTAAGCACCCCAAAGACCTTGCGGATTTTGTAAAATACCTTAATGCCAACGATGATGAGTATGCGCAGTATATGAGATACAAAGACCCTAAACATATAACAAACGAGTTTCTTCTCAAGATGGTAGAAGAAAGACCGTGGCGTGTACTAGGAGAATGGGACAAAATTAACTTCGGTCATCGCATGTATGCTAATTTTGAGTGTCACGTGTGCGACCGCGTGATTGAGCGCCAAGAAGCACTGCGGGCTCATAAGTTGGCCCCAGAGAAAAATCCACCCCCTCCCCCTAGAATGGCGAAGAGAGATCACCTCGAATGTCCCGAGCCAACTATTTCTTTGGCTACAAAGGAGAGGGTGAACAAGAGTGTGAATTACTGGGAAGGATTTTATGAGGCTCGTGCATTGAAAACGATGCTGTTAGCGGGGGAAACAAATGCCACTAAATTTCAATCTAAATACTTGAAACGATTGACGGACAAGTATGATAAATGGGTACGGTAATTTCAAGTAAGTTTCAAATCAGTGAGATAGACTTGAATCTCGAAGGAAGTGTAAAGCCTCAAGGCGGTGAGACCACGATAGGAAATAAGATGCAGAAAGAAAAGAGTAAACTTCAAATAACAAGGCAGGTGACTGAAACGAAGGGGTAAAGTTGCAAGGCAGAAAAACACAACACAATCAAAAATTGGTATATAGCTAGTCTGGTGTAAACAATTGATTTCTAAGTTGGTAAATATTAAAACGATATCATTGAATCATTCACTGAAAATCTGAAATGCTTACTAAGTGGATGGAATTGTTTTCAACTATTTGTAAGTCGGTCAGTGTCATCATACCTCATACGCTATTTTCATCACGGCGTTATGATAAATACACACTACGGAGGGATAGCTACCAGGAACCTCCTCTTTAAAGAAACTACAGTTCATCTTCTCTACAACGGCCACCTTGAAGACAGGAAAAAGTGGATGTTGTGAAGAAGTGGCCGTTATGGGGAAAATGCCAATTTTTCGACTATGTGAAAAACTTACTTTTATAGTCTAGAAAGCTTTCTTTTCCACCTAGAACATCATCAAGCATAGCCTGCAAAACAGTCCGTATTTTTGCGTATTCAAGTACGCGCGAGCAGTCAAACAAAAGGTCTTCGCGTGCTTCGCGCGCGTAAGACTCTTACGCCACGCTTTACCGATTTCTTTATTGACTTTGAGAAAAAACCGACTGTTTTGCAGTCTACATCAAGCAATATATCTAGAACTATTTAATGAAAAAAGAACCTTTTTTAACAAAATCATGGGTTAACCCCTTTGCAAAAATGCCAATTTTTCAACTATGTGAAAAATTTAATTTTATAGTCTATAAAGCTTTCTTTTCTATCTAGAACATCATCAAGCAATCTATCTAGGCCTATTGTAAAGAAAAAGAACCTTGAAAGATATTTCAAATTTTTGACCAAAATCATGAGTATCATACCTTTGCAAAAATGTCAATTTTTCTACTATTCTACTATTTTTTCTACTTTTCGTCAAAGAGGGGCAAGAAAATGTCTTTGACGATCTTCGTTAAAGAAGAAACAACGTTTCTAGAGTACGCAGCCAAGGCCAAAAAATGTGTTTGAGGATATTCTTGAAAGAAAAAGCCTTTCTAGACTATAAAAACATCAACTGAAAAATTCGAAAATTTGATATTTTCCAAAGGGGTTAGTCCATGGTTTTGGTCAAAAATTTGAAATTTTTCCATGTTTTTATTTTTTGGCAAAGACGGTCAAGAAAATGAGTTTGACGATATTTTAGAAAGAAAAAGCCTTTCTAGACTAAGAAAACATCGACTTAAAAAAGTCCAAAAATTGTCTTTTTTTCCAAAGGGACTAGTCCATGATTTCGGACAAAAATTTAAACTTTTTCGATCTTCTTATCTTCGTCAAAGTAGGGCAAGAAAATGTGTTTGACGATGTTCCTTAAAGAAGAAACAACCTTTTTAGAGTATATAGGACCAGTAAATGTGTTTGAGGATATTCTTTAAAAAAAAAGCCTTTCTAGACTATGAAGACATCGACGCAAAAATTAGAAAATTTAATATTTTTGGTATTTTTGGTCAAAAATTTAAAAAATTTTTCATGTTTTTACTTTTTGGCAAAGACGGCCAAGAAAATGTGTTTAACGATGTTTTAGAAAGAAAACATTATGAAAACATCGACTTACAAAAGTCCAAAAATATTTTTTTTCAAAGGGATTAGTCCATGGTTTCGATCAAAAATTGGCAATTTTTCGATCTTTTTATTTCAGGCAAGAAAGGCAAGGCAAATGTATTTTATGATATTTTAGAAAGAAAAACGCCTTTCTAGACTATAAAAACAAGTTAAAAAGGTCGAAGAATTAGGATTTCTCCATGGTTTCGGTCAAAAACTGGCAACTTTTCCTCCCTTTTATTTTGAGCAAAATAGGCCGGGAATGTGTGTTTCACAAGATTCTAAAAAGAAAAAACGCCTGTTATATAACAGTTATATATGACGGTTATATCACAGTTATATGTAACTGTCATATAACCGTTATATAACTGTTATATAACAGTTATAAAGCTGTTATATAACAGTTATATAACTGTCAAATGTAACTGTTATATATTACTGTTATATAACAGTTATATAACTGTCATATATAACTGTTATATAACCGTTATATCTAAATCTAAATCTAAATCTAAATATCGTTATGTCGGCAAAATCGTTTGGGACATCACGCCAACTCTAAGATAATAATAAATAAAACTATACTAAAATGTACAAAACTATTAAAAACTACTGATAAAAAATAAAACTAAATCAGTTTGCTTTTAAAAATACAGAGGGATTGGCTGGAAACAGTTTCTTCTGGAAGTTTGTTCCATTCAGTTATTGTCCTGGGAAAAAAAGAAAATCTAAAAATATCTTTATGTCCTTTCGGTACAATAAATTTAAAATCATGGCTTCCCCGGGTTCTCCTTTCTTTGCTTGTTATCAAATAATCCCCCCAATCCCCATCTAGGAGGCCGTGGCACATCTTGTATATAGTGGAGAGCCTTGCGTGTCTTCTCATTGTTTCAAGTGTGTCCCACTGTAGGTCTTGCAGCATTTCCGTCACGCTCGTTGTTCGATCGTAATTTCCAGTGACAAAGCGGGCTGCTTTCCGCTGTACCCTTTCTAGAGCGGCTTTATCTTTCTGGTAATGTGGGTCCCATGCGCTACAGGCATACTGGAGTTTTGGCCTCACAAGTGTCATATACACGGTTTCTTTCACTGACTTTGGACAATTCCACAGGTTTCGCTTGATAAGTCCCAAGACCTTATTTGCCCTAGATGTGATTGTTTCAATGTGTGGTGACCACCTCATTTTGTTATCGAGGACTACCCCCAGATAAGGGTGAGATTCCACTTCTTCTAGGATTTGTCCACAGAATACGTATTCCCGCTTTGGTGGATCTCTCTTGGTTGTAAAACACATGATCTTGCACTTTGAAGGATTAAATTCCATCTTCCACTTTTGTTGCCAATCTTCTAATCTATACAAGTCCTCTTGGAGATCGGCTGTGTCTTCATCACAACAAATTGTCCCATATAACAATGCATCATCAGCAAAAAGTCTAACAGTAGAGTTAAGACTATCAGGTAAATCATTTATATACATTAAGAACAGTAGCGGTCCTAAGACTGTTCCTTGGGGAACACCAGATGTCGTAACTACAGGGGCAGATGATGCCCCCTCAATTACCACTGATTGGGTACGCTGTGTTAGAAACGATTCAAACCAGTTATGTAGTGGGCCACGAATTCCGTAATAATCAAGTTTCTTCAAGAGTCGGCGATGGGGAACTTTGTCGAATGCTTTTGAAAAATCAAGGATTGCGGCGTGAATTGTTTTGTTAGACTGGATAGCACTTGCTATCTTGCTAGTTATAGCACTTGCTAGTTATATTATATAACTGTTATATAACCGTTATATAATTGTTATATAACAGTTATATATGACGGATATAACCGTCATATATAACTGTTATATAACAATTATATAACGGTTATATAACAGTTATATAACTCTTATAACTGTCATATATAACTGTTATATAACAGTAATATATAACAGTTACATTTGACAGTTATATAACTGTTATATAACAGTTATATAACGGTTATATAGCAGTTATATATAACAGTTATATGACTGTCACATAACTGTTCTATAACAGTTATATATGACAGTTATATAACTGTTATAACTGTCATATGTAACTGTTATATAACAGTTATATATGACTGTTATATAACTGTTATATAACAGTTATATATGACAGTTATAACAGTTATATATAACCGTCATATATAACTGCTATATAACAGTTATATAACCGTCATATATAACGGTTATATAACAGTTATATAAAAGTTATATGACTGTCATATAACTGTTATATAACAGTTATATAACCGTTATATATGACAGTTATATAACAATTATATATGACGGTTATATAACAGTTATATATGACAGTTATATAACTGTTATATAACAGTAATATATAACAGTTACATTTGACAGTTATATAACTGTTATATAACAGTTGTATATCCGTCATATATAATTGTTATATAACTTTCATATATAACGGTTATATAACAGTTATATGACTGTCATATAACTGTTATAACTGTCATATGTAACTGTTATATAACAGTTACATTTGACAGTTATATAACTGTTATATAACAGCTTTATAACTGTTATATAACAGTTGTATATCCGTCATATATAATTGTTATATAACGGTTATATAACAGTTATATGACTGTCATATAACTGTTATATAACAGTTATATATGACGGTTATATAACAGTTATATAACTGTTATAACTGTCATATGTAACTGTTATATAACAGTTATATATAACAGTTACATTTGACAGTTATATAACTGTTTTATAACAGCTATATAACTGTTTTTATAACAGCTATATAACTGTTATATAACAGTTATATAACCGTCATATATAACTGCTATATAACAGTTATATAACCGTCATATATAACTGTTATATAACAGTTATATATGACGGTTATATAACAGTTATATAACAATTATATATGCCGGTTATATAACTGTTATATAACAGTCATATAACTGATATATGTAATATAGCAATATATGTAATATGGCAATATAGGCCAAACAAATGTGTTTTACGATATTCTAGAAAGAAAAAACGTCCTTCCAGGCTATAAAAAGTTACAAGAGGCGAAAAATTGAGATTTTTCCAAAGGGGTTAGTCCATGGTTTTGGTCAAAAATTGGCCATGTTGTCCATCTTTTTATTTTCGGCAATACAGGGCAGGAAAATGTGTTTGACGATATTCTAGAAAGAAAAAACGCCTTTCTAGGCTATAAAAACAAGAAGTTCAAAAAGTCGAAAAATTGAAATTTTTCCAAGGGGTAACCCATGGTTTTGGTCCAAAAATGGTCATTTTTCGAACTTTTTTTTTTTTAGGCAATAAAGGCTGCAAAAATGTCTTTTACGATATTCTAGAAAGAAAAATCGCCTTTCTAGGCTATAAAAACAAGAAGTTGAAAAAGTCGAAGAATTGAGATTTTTCCAAAGGGGTTAGTCCATTGTTTTGGTGAAAACTTGGCCAGTTTTTTCATCTTTTTATTTTAGGCAATACAGAGCAGGAGAATGTGTTTTCCGATATTGTAGAAAGAAAAAACGCCTGTCTAGGCCATTAAAACAAGAAGTTGGAAAAGCTGAAAAATTGAGATTTTTGAAAAAATCCCCAATTTTAATTGGTTGAAGATCAATGGGGAGATCTCTTCTTATGATGAAGATAGCGCCCTTTTTGTTAAGCTGTTTGAGATCTATGATATTACCAATGATAGCTACACCTTGAACAAAAACCTACGGGTAGCGGTCATCCCTGCTATACCCCGTGTCAGGACAAGTTAAATACGAACTTCGGCCTCGTTCGCGGACAAAGTATGTCTTTGAGCACAAAGAAGACTATATAGGTAACTGCGGCTCGAAGACAAACCCATATCTCGTGTGCTTTTCCGGACCTAAGGACATTTGTGTTCAAAGCAGGGGGGAGCTTAGCGATGACTTATGTGCTTACCCCTCCATCTACAGTACTTGGATTATGCAACTTGACCAAAAAATCGGCCACGCCCCTAGACCTGCTCCAGAAACGAAACTGTTTCTCGAAGCTACAATAGGTTTCAACTGTTCAGGAAGGGAAAAGACTCCAGCGTAACGGGTCCATTCAGGGAAGAAAGCGCTCTTTGACAAAGCTAGAAAAGGCAAAAAAGCATAGCCATAGTGTGTAAGGACTCGCAGATCTCTGCTTGTCCAGAAGGAAAATATTTCAATAAGGAGACAGGGCTATTCGCAGCTTGTGTAAACTCCAAACCGCAGCGTTTTGGATATTATTGCGAAAAGGAACCATTTAACGAAACGGCTTTGAAAGTTTTGATAGAAATGCGCGAGGCTTTGGAGTGGATTGACCAGAATAAGGGCTAGATATACGGTATTGGTGTAGGTTGTAGGAGAACACAGATTTATTACCAGTTCACTAGAACCCATTCTCTTAGGGGAGTGGATAGGAACGCCTGTTCTTTATTGCATCTTTGGCTATCCTCTGTCACACTTGCGGTCTTTATTGTGGAAGATTTCTTTTAAAAATATCACACAGATTGGACAGGGGAATTTACTCAGCACTGGATGCCGAGCTATATCATCTTTTATTGCAGTGGCTGCAAATGTCCCGATATGTCTCTTGGACAAGTTATATTCCAAATTCTTCTAACCGTTTTCTTGTATCCAAGTAGCAAGGTATCGCCTTCGAAAACCTTGCAGATGTCGTAGCAGAAAACTACATGTACGGTATGGAGAAGTACATTCTCTTGTTCATTTGTTCTCTATTATTACTCGTTTCCGTGGGAAGTAAAGGTAAAGGAAAATTACCAATTGTCGTACTTGATTTTCCACTAGATTTTAATTTTGCTGGAACAGAGTTTGACATAGAACTCTCATTCCGAACCAAAAGTAAACGACGATTGTCTCTTGAAGTCACTTCAACAGGAACACAAAGTAAAAAGTTTAGAGAATTCAAGTACGATGCTATCGTCGTTAGTCGCACCGAAGTAATGCGTCAGTCAATTCCACCTGCGCCCAGGCCCCCCTCGGGCTGACCCCCGGGCATTAGCATTTTTTTTGCCTTGGATGGCAAATTCCTGGGGGTGGGGACTCTTGAGCTGGCAAATTCCCCGTGGTGGGGACGAAAAAAGAGGGCAAATGCCCCGTCCTCCGTCAACACTGCAACATTTTTCATTGATTGCACAGTCAAATAGTGCCGTTTTAAGCATTTTAATGTGCGATTTTTTTGGTTTAATTAACATCTTCCTTTGTAATAACGCGAGGATTCTAATTAGGACCTCACGCCGCGACGACATGCACCAGTTTTAATATGGTTTTAGTATTGGTATAAAATTATTGACATTAAAATTAATAGAGGGTTGTAAAGTTATATGTTATGAATAGTTTTATAAATATGAAAGGATGTTCTTCAAATAATATCAACAGAAATTTGATTAAATAACCAAAAAACGTTGATTCACATCGATAGCTCCAAATTTGCTACGTAATTCTGGCTTGATAAGGAATGAAGAAATGCATACATACATTTAAAATTGAGAACATGCCTTTACAACCCTCTACAATTTATTTCTGTCCTTGACAAATGAGCCAATCTGCTTTTCTTCCAGTAAAACCTTATATTCTGATAGGAAGCCGCATGCGTGTCAAAAGCTTGGGATTGGCCCGGGGGTTTGCAAATGCCCGGCCCCCGGGCAGTGCAACATTTACAAATGCCCCACCCCCGGGACTGACAAGGCGGGCAAATGCCCCGCAGTTGCCCGGAGGGGGGGGGGGGGGCTGGGCGCAGGTGGAATTGACTGATGCATAACACGGAAATTAAAAGTTACAATTCTCCTGCGAGACTCGCTGGCGTATCTCGAGAACAAAATTTTGATGTGCAGCCAGACCTTTACGCAGATGAAATTCAAGTTACTGGTTTGTTGCTTGATGATCTTCGTGGTGGATTATATTCAAAGACTGTATTAGCTGGAGACTTTCTACGACTGCCATTGGTTCCGCCATGGAGTAGGCCAAAAAAACCCGGATTGAGTTTTTTGTGACCTTGGGAACAGTTAATGAAAATCAATCAGCCAAAGGTTGAGAAGTGTCAGAATCTCAGAGGTGAGTTTGAAGCAACCTATAGTCAACTCTTAAAAAATTGTTGCAGGTGTAGTAAAGATAAAGAATTCGTGACACTTTGTACAATGAATCGTGACTTGTTAATCTTGAATGAAAAATAGATCAATTACTAGCTTGATAGGAACCGGAAACATGATCCCTATTGTGTAAGCAAGCATGCAAAAATGTGCATCATGTAAAGTAGATAGTTAGATGTGCCTTCCGATCGGAACAGCGTAAAAGCTACAAGCTACACCCTTTAAACTGATAGGATTTTGTGTAGAATGGAATGATTACTCAAACCTAGCCGCTCAGGATTTACGTAAGTAATGTAGGTGTAATAGTGTTTTAAGCTTTCAATCGAATTAGGGTGTTTAACAGAAAGGAAACCACATGCATTCGCTACTATATTTTCCCACCTATGATTTAGCTACCAATATGTATAAAAGTTCCTTGATTTAGCACTAAACGATGAATGTGAATGTGATCAAGACTTGAGTGTGTACAAGTCTCTTAGAATACTGATAGCCCGAAACCGGCCAGGTCTAGAGATACTCAAGCAGTCAACATTTTATCTGTTGGCCACGAAATCAACTCCCGTTTACAACACAGGGTTGGCCAAATTATCAATACCCCTACAACCCGACATTGTTGTGGCTCATGGACTAAAAACAGATCTCAGTTTTATCTAATTTACCAGCTAACTTGGTAGTATATATATTTTGGTTCCTTTTCAGACATTGTTGACCTGATAACATTTCCTGTGGCTTTGACTGGTAAAGAAACTGGAGTGAAAAGGTAACTTTGACAGTCTTGAATCCTAGGCTATTATTATTAAATGCAGAGGTTCCAATAAAAGTCATCGTCTAACAAAATAATTGACTAAGACAAGCGAGAAGTGGCCCTTTGCAAGCAAAACGTGAGAGCTGCTTCCCCCAATTAGCATGCTGAATCAATTTTTTTGCAAGCGTGGTAGATTCCTAACATTTGTAAAAGGAACAAGAACAACAAAGACTGAAAGTTTTAAATACCAGCTTTCTGCAAGTATAAGCTGTAATGTTACACCTGGACAGTAACACATATATTTAGCAATTAATGAATGAGGCTGAGTAGGATATGAAAAATTAAGCAGATCGATCAAAATAATTCCTAGCTTGAAAACATAGCTAAAACATGCTTACCTGCATCGATGTTAAGTTCATCTTCGATAGTGTACATTTAGGTTTGTCCAGCTCCACAAATATTCTCCAACTAGCAGATGTCACTCTCCGAGTTGTCTTCTTGCTGTTTTTTCCATGTTTTCAGCTATTATTTCACCTAGTTCAAGCTGTCGTTCTTACTCTTGAAACGAGTGAAATGTCCGCCATTTTTTTTTTCACAACCAAACAACTCAACCTCATCCCCAGGTCTTCTCGATAACAGTGCCTTAACCTGTAGCGGGCTGCATTTTTGACGTCATTTCCTTGTTAAACACAAAATTCCTCCAAATTTGGTCATCAGTAACTGGTTATGGTGAATAGTATAGTAGTATAGTATGGTGAATTGCTGTTTTTTCCATGTTTTTAGCTATTATTTCGCCTAGTTCAAGCTTTAGTTCTCACTCTTGAAACGAGTGAAATGTCCGCCATTTTTTTTTTCACAACCAAAACAACTCAACCTCATCCCCAGGTCTTCTCGGTAACAGTGCCTTAACCTGAAGCGGGCTGCATTTTTGACATCATTTCCTTGTTGAACACAAAATTCCTCCAAATTTGGTCATCAGTAACTGGTTATGGTGAATTATGTGTGTGCTTTTAGCCAATCAGAATTTGGAAATATTTTGAATGAATAATAATTGTGTTTATGGAATGGTTTTCTAACATGCCATACCAACCCCAAAAAATTAATAGAACAACATTGTCAGAACAAAAAGATTGATCACATTTCTCCAGAAAAATTTTCCCAACCAAGTGACCCAGACCCAAATATGGAGCAGGACTGAAAATGAGAATCCTGAAAATTGAACAGTATGTTTTAGGTCAATGTCATCTGTGCCCATGTGTCAATAGTGGACAATCAAGTTTTTGATGGCAAGTCATCTCCAACCAAAAAAGACGAAATAGAGGATAATGTGGGATTGTTTACATTTGTTCATATTTTCACATTTCATTCCAATCAAAGCTCAGATCTTTCTCACAGGATAAGAGTAACTATACATTTAAGCCAGAAAAAGTGCAATTATCATCACACTTTCCAAAATGTTAAACCCCTGTGTTGGGAACAGGTGGCATTGGAATCAAGATTCAGCTTTGAAATTGAATATTGTTTGTAAACTTCATTAAATAACTGGATCAATTGGGTCTCAGGTAAAAACCCACCTACCCCTCCCGTAAGACAACATTAACACTCACTTCTCACTTAGGGAAAAATTGTGACTTAGGGGAAGGGTAGGTGGTCAGAAACCAAGAAACCTCGATTTATCCTAATAATTTTTCTTTTAATAATTTTAATTTTGATTCTAAATTTAATTCTTATTTTTTCACCTGATTTCCTTAGGACAGTGCCTCCTCTAGTGCGGCTAAGAAAAGAGTTACAGGAGGAACACAGCAGGTCAAAACCACGGTAATTGATGGATGGTGTTTACTTTAGTGGATAAATATAATATTGTTATTAAGACCTGAAAAAATAATGTTTTTTCCTTGTTGCTGGCTGAAAGTATGTTTTTTGCAGTTTCTGCTCTTGCAGGATGCTAGACAGTTATCATCTGAGGCCAACTCTGGTTTAGGCCAGCTACATGCATCAAATCTTCAATAGAATCCTGGTTCTTCTTGACATTCTAAATAAAAGACTCTTTATAGCTGAAAACCTGACTAGTCCTCAGTCATCTTGTATTATTCGTAAGCTTTTCCTCGTGTGATGCCCTCTCTGCTGCCAGGGTTTTCCCCAAAGAAGCACAATTGACCTTGCTTGCAGGCTAAGTTTTTATCAGTTACAAACTCCTAATGTGCTCCACACTAGTAATAGTATTATTAAAAATGCAATTAGTAATGGTGACAGGACTGAGTGGAGTCCAATTCTGTCTGTAATCATACGAGTGATTAACAAATCAGACAACCGCTCTTCTGGTGGACTGGGGATGAGTCAGGCTTGAAACCATACATTGCACAGCATAACTTATCTGTTGAAAAAAAAACACTGAATTAAACTTAGGAGTGGTAAAATATACAGCAGAACTGAAACGAAAAGGTTAGAATTAAAAATAAAGAATGTCATTCGGTAGATTTCAGAATGTTTGGTTTGTCTCTTCAGGTTCACAGTTTCTACTTGGATTTTTATGGTGGAGCCTTGCTTTGATGGTCTTTGTGGAATTCTAAATCACAGAAACACAGAGCTTTTAACACCTTTGCTGAGTATCACATCAAATAGTGAGTTAACGTACATTGTACAATTCTGTTTATTTGTTTGAAAGGGCCATAGAATGGTAAGTTCCAAATTTTTGGGACAAAGCTGCATGTAGCTAAAATTATGGCTGACCACTATTAACTTTTGCTTATAAGCCCCAGGCTTATGGAACTTTGTAATGGAATTTAGGAGGGCTTATATATGGAGGGGCTTAGTTATATTGGGGGGGGGGGCATAACCAGACTTAAAAAGTGTTTCAAAACAAACTGCACAACAGTGCTGATCAATTTTAAAATTTACTGGCTTTTTTAAGCTTCAAAACATCATAGAAAATCGAATTCATTTCAATACAAGCTATTTGGGGGGGTGGGTTTATAATGGGATGTATTTTTTGTTTACAGGTACAGTAGATGGGCCTATAACTTGGGGGACTATAGGCGATAAGTTTACAGTACTTGCAGTCATCTTTTGTCTTGGCTAGAGCTCTAAAGGGAAGATATCAAATGATTCTATTAAAGGGAAGCAGGGGAACAAGCTCTTCAGGGTGCTTTGGTGGCAGGGTGGGAAAAGGAAAGAGAGTTTGCAACTTCTTCTCTGGAATTTGAATATCTGCCCCGAAAAAGTCTATGTGAAATGCTGATTGAGCAGAGATGACATTAGTAATGACTTCATTAGCCTTGGCACCTGTTTTTCAATGTTTATTTTACATTCACGCTCGTTTCCCCTTTGCACTGATTGGCTGAAATCTGACAGCTCAGTTGACGGGGAGCCACATGGGAATTTTGCATTGACTTTTTGGATGCAGATAATCAAATTCCAGAGATGTCCAGTAGCAGCAAGCTCTCCTTCCTTTTCCCACCACGCCACCAGTGTGCTCTTGACAGCTAGCTCACATGCTAATTAAAGGGGAAACTAAGTATGCCCTGTATGCCATTTTTTTGAAAACTTATTGAGTTTAACTTGAGAAAGCTGGCCCAATATAATTTGCAACTGGTTTTCATCTTAGCCTTGAAAAGCCAAAGATATACACTTATAGTAGAGGTATAGTTATACAGACTCCAGTGTAGTAAAATAGTTTTTTTATGTCTTAGTTTCCCATAATGCCTTGATTTAACAAGGACCTGGCGCCTCCATTTCATTCGAGGTCAGCCTTGACTCAATACAGTGTAGGTGGTTTCACATGAGCAACAATGATTTTGTTACAAATAGTTAAGGTGAGTCCCGGGACTCATCCCAGTGCAGAACCAATTTCAAGGTTTTATCTAGAAGCTTCCCCCGCCCCCCCCAAAAAGAATGCCCAGCTTTGACTCGTCCAGGCATTAAACGTGACGAGAAGATGAGCATTTCCTCCTCGTCCCCGCAATACGGGGAATATACAAATTCCAGCTTGCTAGAATGTGATGTGAAAGTGAGAAAATGTCATGCCATGCTATTCTTAAGAACCTGTATGAGCCGAAAATGGATGTGATTTTGACCATTACTTCAAAATAACAGCGGAAATCGAGATAACAAAACATGTGTTTTGCGTCTTACTTTGTAGACGAGGACGTGTATCGTCGTTTTGTAAAGCATAATTATATTCTTTCATTCATTCATTGCTATGGAGTATGCGTTTACATTGTTTTTTACTGTTAATAGCTCGGTGAGTGCGGCTTGATCATCTTGCCGGCGGAAGTTTCATGGAAAAGGCATTAAATTAAAGACTTTTCCCCAAAGTTACGTAATCAGCCTCTGTGGTGTAGTGGTTAGGTGTAGTCGCGTCAAGCCGAAGGTGCCGGGTTGGAGTTTTACTCAACTCTTTTTTTTTCCCGTTTATTGTGTTGTTGTTTTCTATAAATATATACTTAAATAACTGTTATTTGATGAAGTGCAATAAATAGCAAGAAAAGTATCGTGGTTCCAGAGAAAAGATAGTACACCGTCTATTAAATATATGGATAAACAATCTGAATTTCTATCACTTCCTACAATTTACTGTGGGAAAACCAGAGTTGATAACCACTTGATAATTTTCTAAACAACGTTCCTACGAGTTCTGTACAGTACCGCAAATGATCCCCAACCGCAAATGATCCCCAAAATGGACCACAAATGATCCTTGACCGCAAGTGATCCCCAAAGTCGACCGCAAATGATCCCGTGAAAATTGAGGGAATGGATTGGATCTTACGGGACTGATTACAAAAAGGAACCTTTTTACTTTTGCCTGCTAAGGAAAAAGGCATGAAGGACGCCAGATCTCAGGTCAATTTGTAAACAAGGCGAAAAAAAAAACATGGAATAAATCTGAAAATGATATGGTTTTAAGAATGTTTCATCGGTGTAAAAAAAAATCCTTAATTTTGTATTAAATTTGTGTAACGCCTAGAAGCTCAACTTGTCTACTGAGGAATACAAAGCAGGGCACCCTTTACATAACAAGCGCTTAATTGACTTTACTGATCTTTTTGGAAGTGTCGAATTAATTTTCAGATATTACATTATGATTATTCTCTGAAGTGTTAATTCTACGTGATAAACAGCAAGACATTTGTTTGTAACCCAAGTGCTTGTTACGAAGCAAGACATGATTTAAAATAAACAAAGGTCAAAGTGCCCCCGAACTTATCAATGTTCACAGAATTCGGTTTATTTGGAAATAGCAACTTCGTTACAGCTTATAAACGTGTTGCGAATAGTTATAGAGTGGTTTTCGTTTGAGTGTCGTAAAACCAAAACCAAAGTAATTACTCTGGCCAATCACATAGGACACAGACAATACATTGAACCAATCAAAACTCGAAGTAATTACATGTGGCTGACGCAAAGCGCGGGAAAATGCATGCGAGTGCGTCACAATTGGCTTTGGTTTTACTTCTGATTGGATGAAAAGGTGGCGCGAATCTTTTGAGCCAATCGCATCGTGTAGAAAGTGCAAAACCAATTACTTTTCGACACTCAAATGAAAACCGCTCTATGTGCCTTTGCTGGAGACAGTTACCAGGAATCTAAACCTGGTAAAGAAAAACACAAAAGTGAGATAAGCGGTAGTTAGGTTTATTTTTACTTATCCCAGCCAGAAAGAATGTTAACATTCGGATTACGGTAAGCACGTGGCTAGGTATTCCATTTGACAAGTATTTGGAGACTGACGGGACCATAGTCATACACAAAAAAGTGCTATTGTTATAACGGGAATAGTGTTCCTGAGCCTCCAGATTTTCTGCTCCCAGACTCTCTACTCGGGCTATCGTTCGCCCTCGGCGATCGCAGATCTTTCCTATGTCACCTCAATACTAAGCTTTGAAGACGCACCTAGCTTAGTAGGATTGCTTAACTATAAATTGCACATGCAGTTGGCATCTCATGTAAACAAGTTACTGGCCCCGTTAATATTTCAACCAAACAAAACTTCTAAACACTAAAAAGAAACAAACGCCAGTGTAAATTTGGAAAGAAAAAATCCCTCCTTTATTCAGTTTTCAAAAGAGTTGACGAATATTATATTTTTTCGTTTGTTATCAGCCTCAACGAAAAAATGCCCAATAGACATTTTGATTTAACGATGTCTTTCATTTAGTTTTTATTCATGTAATTATTTGGGAAGCAAAATTTCGCTTTTAATGTAACTTTTTGTAATAATAATAAAATTGACACAATGATCCGCAAACTTGAGTCCAAGCCATTCCTATTTTTCTTTCGGGATCATTTGCGGTCGACTTTGGGGATCACTTACGGTCGAGAATCATTTGTCCATTTTGGGAATCATTTGCGGTTGGGGATCATTTGCGGTACTGTACAGTTCTTTCTATAGACTGATAGTAATTATTACTTTCCAACATGTAAATATGACATTCAATGTCATTTTCGATTCTCTGAGTCTCACTGCCTAACTAATGCCAGTATCAACAGAATGTGCCGCAGCATTACTATCTTTTAGATACCCTAGTTTATAGTCTATATATATGACGATTGCTCTTCTCAAAAAGAACAAAAGAACTTGGGCATTAAACAAGCAGGAGTAAACAAGAAACGTATAAAAAGGAGTCGCTAACTGTATAAGAAGGAAATGCTTCCACATGAATGCTTGGTTTGGGTCATTTAGACGTAATTAGACCAGAGAATATACAATGACAGCGGAAAAGTGAAACATTGATTTTGTTTCAACCATGCCATGCGGAAGCTAGCAGAGGGCGGATATCGCGAGCAAAGCTTATGCAAATTTCAATTGAAACGAATTCATAAACGGAAAATTTGCAACAGGAACAATATGGCGCTGCCAAGGAGTGTTTGGTTTCTGGTGGTGAATCTGAGTAGTTTGTTGACTTGTTACACTGTCGTATGCTATTCTTCAGCTGATTCTTGCAAAGAAATGAAATGCCAGGTTTTAGAGGAACGTGATTACTCGTCCGAGTTTCGATTCAAAGCTTCTGAAGAAGGTGTAAGGCTCGTGTACCTGAATTTTAAGATCTTCAATGACAGTTACGACCCACCTGTGCCGAAGAACAGAATTTTGCCCTACAGATGGACGTGGGCTCAAAGTGTTAGCGAGTCGATGTTAGCGCTGTCCTACGATTATGATGTTTTGTCCCTTGGTCTCTTGAAAAACCAGGTGAGGTCCATAATGGTGACTCTAAAGGAAACACAAGATGGCTGTTTCGCTCATTTGACTCCGCCGTGTCAGGATATTACTCTTGCAACATCCCTGTTGAATTTCACAAGAAATTTAACTACTTCTAAACCGCCGGATGAGATAAACGGTGTGGTTTGTTTCCGAGTCTTTGAAGAGTTTTCTTTCGGCGTTGGAGGTAGTTTTAAATACCAATGCTGCAAGCAATCTGAAGAACAATGGGGAAAAAGAAAGCCAATTCACTGCGGCTTTGATGTTATAGAAAGCAAGTGGCTATCGGTTTTCAACTATATCCTAAACGTAGTCATATCAGTTGTGTTCCTGTACTGGCCTCTACTCTTCTGTGCCATACCGGAATACTTTTTCAACGGAATTCGCCAAAAACGCCAAATACCAGAGGAAATCCCAGTGGCTGATTCAAGCCCGATAACCTTTGCAGTGATTGTAAGCAAGTGCGCGGAAAGGTTAACATTTTTAAAGCATGGATTGAACGTAAAATTGATTCTCCTATGGTACTGTGTCCTTCCAATAATTTTTTATGTTAAGCTTGCGTTATATTTCATAATCAAAGGAAACTTTGACGATGCTTCCGGTAAGCTTTTGTTTCAAGTTGGAGATTATTACCTTCATATTTTTGACATGAAGAAACCCGTTGTGTATGTTCTGTTTATTTTGCCTTTATTTACAATACCTACTGTGATATTTTCTTTTTGGAGGCCTGAAGGAGCAAACCTACAAACTAGCAAATGTAGTCTTTGCGAAACTGAAGGCATCCTAACTCCGCAGAAGGAGGTACAGAAGCAGGTAAAAGTAATTCCAAGTAGGGTAATGCAAGTAATGGAAACCGTTCTTGGCCAGTTTACTAATAGTAAGTGCGAATTATGTAGAAATACTGAGCACATGCCCTCTCAACATTCACCGTGTGGACATGCCATTTGTGTGCTAGGTTCGGTTGCTTCTGCACTTGTTGTTTGTCCACTTGCTATTGTTTTCACTTTCTTGATTTTTTTACTCGTATCGGTCGTTTGCCTTGTGCTATATTCTCCTTTGTTGTGTCTACTGCAAATTAGTTTCAGGTTTATTCACAAGCGTTTTTTTTATAAAAGCTTGTTTTTTTTAATCTTTCTTTATTCGTCTCTCAGCTTATTCATCGTCGTCATCTTTTCCTCTCAATTTGTGGTTCGAATGTTTGGTTTCGTTGTCATGGGAATCATCCTTAACGCAGAATTTGCGATTCCCTATGTCACATTTTTCTTCGTAGTTTGGAGAAACATATATCTTTGCTACAGTAATTTACAAAATAGATACAAGGAGGTTAAAACAATGATTTCAGAACGGTGGAAGGAGATCTCGAAGGAGAAAATGATACCATACGAAGAAGATACAATTCCAACAGCGCTGTTTTGGTTTGTTTGCAACAAACGGCGTGTCTTGCCAATTGCTGATGAAGTTTTCTTAATGCTATGCAACGTGCTAGCGATACTGATATTTTTGTCTATTGCGTTAGCGGCAATCTTTCTCTTTAAGGTTGCGTATACGTCGTCGGCCGTTGTCTCGACCATCGCTGTTTTTGTAAGCGGGAAAATATCAGAAATGTTTTTGAGCAGGGTTACGACAGGATACAATATTAGCGGCTGGGAGAAAATTCGCAAGAAAGACAATATTCAGCTCGCTGTGGAGGAATTTCAGAATATATACTTTTTGTCTGAAAGACACTGGGCGGGCATGGCAAGTGATATATCTTACGTATGGCGCTTGACTACGGTATAAACAGGAAGTTAAGTGTATTAATCCTGGTATTCAGGTGAAAACGTCACTTTTCCTTGTTTCCAAATGGAGAGCTTTTTAATTTATTTTTTCAAAATTTTGCATCCTGTCCCCTGCAACCGCAAAAACAAAAGTTAGTTTCGCGCAAGAAAGTTCTTCCATCTTGAAAATATTATTAACAGTTCTAAGACGTTTAGCTTAACGTACATGTCCTGTTTAACTGTTAGTTTTTAACTATTATTGTGTGAAATGTGTATGCTAAATTAAAACACGTTATACTTACAACCAGTTTATCAGAAGTTAAATATTTGGAATACACTAACCTTTAGAGTGATTTTACTTGAACTGTGAAACAGATACTAGCAAATATTGCAAAATAGCAAGAGGCAAACAAAAGAAGACAATAGAATTAGTGCATAATAGTGCGTAGTATTTTACTACCCATTGCATGGTTCAAATAAAATCACTTAATACCAGTGGAATACACTGAAAGTCTTTGTTCTTTCCTCTAACTGCATTTGGCCCGAGTGTAATGTAAGAGTTCGTATGGGGAACAAAGTTCAGATTGAATAAATAGACTTAGACTAGACAGTGGAAATATCGTTAACTTGTTTTGTTTTTGCCTTTTCGGCGCAATTTTAGTGCGATTTGAGCGGTTCTACATCATCTTATCAAAGTAATAAGGAATCATCGTTCGAATCGAATTGTACATACCGTGAATGGCCTAATAAACGCCCACTTCCAAATAAACGCCTCTTATCCAATAAAGGCCCCTCTACGCTTTTGAAATTGTATTAAGATAAGCCAGGAACTACGCAGCAAGACCAGTCTTCAGGCATTCAGGAGAGGGGTGCGTGCTCTCAATGTGCTTGGCTTGCTGGACGGTACGTGTGGCTGCTGTGCATGCTCATCTTAGAGTGGTGGGTATGCATGGTGGCTTCTGCTGTCTGGCTGCCTGGTGTATTTTGAATGTTCTTCCCCCTATCCTCTATTTAATTCGTCTAATTTAAATTTTCTAGACTTTTAACTTTCTGAATTTTGTATTTATGTTTGACTGCTGCTTATATGTTTGTCTTATATGTCTGTTTGTTTGTCTGTCTATCTGATTGTCTGTTTTGTTTTTTGTCTATCTATTTGTTTGTCTTTGCTTGTTCCCTGCTTGTCCTGCTGTTTGTCTGTAATAATTTTATATATTAATGTTATTTTAATGATATATTTTAATATTTTTACGTATACTTGATTTAATCTTATATTATATTCATTTTATTTATTTATAGTGTCCACAATTAACTTTTAGCTAAATACCTTGACACTTCAATAAAGTTTATGTATGTATGTAGTTTCTAGCTTGATTAACCAAGGTTTGCATAATGTTAAGTTCAAAGTAAGGATAGTCTAACGATGGCAACACAATAACCCTGAGTGAGATTCTAACATCGATGTTGGAATTTGAAAAAGCGATATGGATGATTAGATGGCCTAGACGTATCGACTGATGGAGTGGATATTCCGCGATTTTTAAACTCTCTTGATTTTTTTGCCGCAGTTATGAAAATAAACGCCTCTCTCTGTTTTAAACGCCTTTTATCTGCCTGGACCTCTAACATTAAATAGACACCTCGGGCGTTTATTAGATCATTTACGGTATTCGCTCATGTGAAAATTCGATGATGTGAAGACATTGCCTTGTCCCTGTACAGCTTCTTCCCAGGCCTTCACGATCAATGCATTTCGGTGACGTAGGGGAGACAAGCGTGGCTCAAACCACATGACCCAAGTCTCACAGGCCGCGCAGGATAGTGAGTCTTAGGGACTAGGCGAGTGAAGACACTTAGTAGCAGCGATGAGGGACCCGGAAAGGAACAGACGCAGGTGTCCATATTTGAAATGTCTGCCTGGGTCACTTCTTGGTGTCCCGGATTGTTGACCTCGTTTCTAAGAGAAAAGATCCCTAGAACGAGGTTGGTGGACGGAGCGATCACAAATGACGTATATACAGTCAACTCCCGTTAATCCCTTTTGTGGGCACCGCGAGTTAGTCTGCGTTGTAAAGAGGGTCATTAATAGCGGGTGCGAGAAGAAATTTCTTTGAAAAACACTTGCTCTTACAAATAACATGCCTTTGCATTTGGATTACTTGTAACTGTAAAACAAACTTAAGCGCAGAAAGAATTTAGTCAGACTGGACCAACGTATTAATGGCAGAGAGACTTGACAGCTAGTCTTTAGAAATGTTGAAGTGGAATTTCAGATTATTAGCAACAGAATAAGGGTTAACCTTAATGAAAAGATAAGTCAGAAGTTTCAAGTGGAAGAAATAAATCGTACTTTTATCTCTCTGTTAAAAGGGGCAGCTTGTTGTCCGTTATAACGAGAGTTAAAACAACAAAATTATGCTGTCGGGACCGAAAAATGTGTCCTTAATTCTGTCATACCAAGAGTCTTTAACAGCGAGAGTTTGTTTCAGGCAAATGCCCATCTCAGTTTTTTTCCGGGGATTTAGCAGCTGTCCGTATTATCGGGGTGTCTGAAATAGTGAGACGTCTACAAGACGAGAGTTGACAAATACAAAGGATAAGATGGCACGTACGCACGTACCCCGTGAGAAGATCGCGGATGAGAGAAGGGAGCTTTGCCTGAATTGAAGTCGCCGCAGCCCGAAATTCTGGACTAAATGCTGACTCGTCCCCGGTCATATCTGTTGAACGTCTCCCTAGTGGCGCACAGGGTGGGATGGGAAGGAGGGAAGCGAGGGATTGAGATTATCCCTCCCATCACCCCTTGTTCCCGCCATCATCGCCTTCGTGACGAAGACTACTGGGGTCAAGCAGGACGATTTAATACTAAATGTGTGATATATTCACAGGAGTTCTTCATATACAAGTACAGTACACCGCAGAAGTTGGACACGCCTCTGTTATTAACAGCCGCCTGTCCCTCAAGAAATGGGTACAGATTGTGATGTCCGTGGATGATACCACTGTGTACGTGACAACGAGGCAGTTTAATGGTCACGTGCTAGAAAGGGAGGCAAATGCTGTCCACACAGAGTGAGTCTGAACTTTATTAGCTCAACAATAGGGTTGCGTAGTTTTGAGAGCAGTCGTCTCTCCCCACTGTGACACGGGTTCAAATCCCTGCGTCGACTCCATTTGTCAGCTTGTGTTGGTATTCTTGTGTTAGTTCTCGTCCATGCTCCGAGTAGTTTTCCACGGATACTCCGGTTTTCTCCTCTCCTCAAAAAAACAACACTTCCAACTATCAATTCGACGCTGAACGTACGGCGGGGGCAGGGTTACTCTCCTATGTAGGCTCTCTGGAATCCCTAGGATTTTGTAATTTCTAACAGTACTCCCGGGTACTGAAACCACAGGACATTTTTGTTTCCTCTTTTGAAAATGAATGTTTTATGGTACCCCAAATATTTTAATTCATCCTTGAAAATTTCTGCAGTTTCCCAAAAGGATCATTTACGTACCATGACACTGAAGGATTTTAGGTGCTCGATGGAACCGAGGGTTCACAGACATTCAAAGGAATCAGTGGACATACTCGTATCTACAGACAACACTTGTTATTTGTAAACCAGGCAAAAGAAAATAATGTGCATCTGAATTTGTTAACACTAATGTTTTACGACCTCAAAAGTTGGGATTTTTCATTTCCAAGTTGCTTAAATTTTTCCGTAACTGCCCTACCTACACAAGCTGCGTTATGGGGGATTTGCAAATAATGAATCTACTAATCTTGTTACCCTTGTTACCCTTGCCACCCCATGTTACCCCTTATTACCCTTGTCACCCCTTTTAACCCTTGTTACCCCTTGTTACCCCTTGTTTCCCCATGTTACCCCTTGTTACTTCTCGTTACCCCTTGTTACCGTTGTTACCCCTTGTTACCCTTGTTATCACCTGTTACCCCTTGTTACCCCTTGTTACCGTTGTTACCCCTTGTTACCCTTGTTACACTTTGTTACCCCATGCTAACCCTTGTTTCCCTTGTTCCCCCCTGTTACGCTTGTTACCCTTGTTACCCCTTCTTACGGCTTGTTACCCTTGTTACCCCCTGTTACCCCTTGTTACCCCATGTTACCCTTGTTACCCCACGTTACCTCTTGTTACCCTTGTTACCCCTTGTTACCCTTGTTACCCCATGTTACCCTTGTTACCCCATGCTACCCCTTGTTACCTTTGTTACCCCATGTTACCCCTTGTTACCCCATGTTACCCCTTGCTACCCCTTGTTACCCCATGTTACCCTTGTTACCCCATGTTACCCCGTGTTGCCCCATGTTACTTCTAGTTACCCTGTTACCCCTTGTTACCCTTGTTACCCCATGTTATCCCTTATTACCCCATGTTACCCCTTGTTACCTTTGTTACCCCATGTTATCCCTTCTTAGTCCATTTTACCCCTTGTTACCCTTGTTACCCCATGTTACTCCATGTTACTCCTTGTTACCCCATGTTACCCCTTGTTACCCTTGTTACCCCATGTTACCCCTTGTTATCCTTGTTACCCCATGTTACCCCTTGTTACCCTTGTTACCCCATGTTACCCCTTGTTACCCCATGTTACCCCATGTTTCCCCATGTTACCCCTTGTTACCCTTGTTACCCCATGTTACTCCATGTTACTCCTTGTTACTCCTTGTTACCCTTGTTACCCCATGTTACTCCTTGTTACCCTTGTTACCCCATGTTACCCCTTGTTATCCTTGTTACCCCATGTTACCCCTTGGTACCCTTGTTACCCCATGTTACCCCATGTTACCCCTTGTTACCCCATGTTACCCCATGTTTCCCCATGTTACCCTTGTTACCCCATGTTACCCCTTGTTCCCCATCTTACCCCTTGTTACCCCTTGTTACCCATTTTACCCCTTGTTACCCTTGTTACCGTTGTTACCCCTTGTTACCCTATGTTACCCCTTGCTACCCCTTGCTACCCCATGTTACCCCTTGTTACCCCTTGGTATTCCATGTTACCCCATGTTACCCCTTGTTACCCTTGTTACCCTATGTTACCCCGTGTTACCCTTCTTACCCCGTGTTACCCTATGTTACCGCTTGTTACCCCATGTTACCCTTCTTACCCCGTGTTACCCTATGTTACCGCTTGTTACCCCATGTTACTCCATGTTACTCCTTGTTACCCCATGTTACCCCTTGTTACCCTTGTTACCCCATGTTACCCCTTGTTATCCTTGTTACCCCATGTTACCCCTTGTTACCCTTGTTACCCCATGTTACCCCTTGTTACCCCATGTTACCCCATGTTTCCCCATGTTACCCCTTGTTACCCTTGTTACCCCATGTTACTCCATGTTACTCCTTGTTACTCCTTGTTACCCTTGTTACCCCATGTTACTCCTTGTTACCCTTGTTACCCCATGTTACCCCTTGTTATCCTTGTTACCCCATGTTACCCCTTGGTACCCTTGTTACCCCATGTTACCCCATGTTACCCCTTGTTACCCCATGTTACCCCATGTTTCCCCATGTTACCCTTGTTACCCCATGTTACCCCTTGTTCCCCATCTTACCCCTTGTTACCCCTTGTTACCCATTTTACCCCTTGTTACCCTTGTTACCGTTGTTACCCCTTGTTACCCTATGTTACCCCTTGCTACCCCTTGTTACCCCATGTTACCCCTTGTTACCCCTTGGTATTCCATGTTACCCCATGTTACCCCTTGTTACCCTTGTTACCCTATGTTACCCCGTGTTACCCTTCTTACCCCGTGTTACCCTATGTTACCGCTTGTTACCCCATGTTACCCTTCTTACCCCGTGTTACCCTATGTTACCGCTTGTTACCCCATGTTACTCCTTGTTACCCTTGTTACCCCATGTTACTCCTGTTACCCCATGTTACCCCTTTACCCCATGTTACCCATTGTTACCCTTGTTACCGCATGTTACCCCTTGTTACCCCTTGTTTTCCTTGATCAGTGAATGGCTAAAGCGATTGATGGGTAGATCGCTGGATCACTAGATCGATGGATCAGTAGATTGCTGGATCATTAGAACGATGGATCAGAAGATCGATGGATGGATAGATCGATTGATCGGTAGAACAATAGATCGCTAAATCGATGGACCCTTAGATCGATGGAGCATAAGATCGATGGATCGCTAGATCGCTGGATCACAAGAACGATGGAGCACAAGATCGAAGGATCAATAGATCAATAGATTGTTTCAAGAATGAATCGCTATATTAATGGATCGCTAGATAGATGAATCGCGGAGTTAATGGATCAGTAGATCGATAGATCGCTAGATCGAGGGATTGGGAGAACGATGGATAGATGGATCCGTAAATAGCTGGATCACTAAATCGATGCCTCACTATATCGCTGGATCGCTAGATCCATAGATTGCTAGACCTATGGATCTCTAGATCGATGGATCAGTAGATCGATCGATCTCTAGATCAAAAGATTAATAGATCGATGGATCGCTAGATCCCTGGATCAATGGATCGCTAAATGGAAGGATAGCTCGATTGATAGATTGAGATTTTTCCTAAGCGGTTAACCCATGGTTTTGGACAAAAACTGGCCATATTTCCATCTTTTTCTTTTAGGCAATATAGGCCGGAAAATGTCTTTTACGATATTCTAGAACAGAAAAACGCCTTTCTAGGCTATAAAAAAAAAAGTTCAAAAGTCGAAAAATTGACATTTTTCCAAAGGGGTTAACCCATGGTTTTGGTCCAAAAATGGCCATTTTTCCCACTTTTTTTTTTTGAGGCAATATAGGCCAAGAAAATGTCTTTTACGATATTCTAGAACGAAAAAACGCCCTTCAAGCCTATAAAAACAAGAAGTGCAAAAAGTCAAAAAATTGACATTGTTCCAAAGTGGTTAACCGATGGTTTTCGTCCAAAATTGTTCATTTTTCCGACTTCTTTTTGTAGGCAATATAGGCCAGGAAAATGTCTTTTACGATATTATAGAACAAAAAAAACGGCAAATAAGAAGTTCAAAAAGTCGCAAAATTGACATTTTTCCAAAGGGGTTTACCCAAAGGGTTTGGTCCAAAAATGGCCATTTTTTCCAACTTTTTTTTTAGGCAATAGAGGCCAGGAAAATGTCTTTTACAATATTCTAGAACGAAAAAACGCCTTTCTACGCTGTAAAAACAAGAAGTTCAAAAAGTCAAAACATTTACATTTTTCTAAAGGGGTTAACCCATGGTTTTGGTCCAAATATGGCCATATTTCTAACATTTTTTGGGGGGGCAATATATGCCAGGAAAATTTCTTTTACGATATTCTAGAACGAAAAAACGCCTTTCTAGGCTATAAAAACAAGAAGTTTAAAACGTCGAAAAATTGACATGGTTTTGGTCCAAAAATGGCCATTTTTCCTACTCTGTTTTTTTAGGCAATATAGGCCAGGAAAATGTCTTTTACGATATTCTAGAACAGAAAAACGCCTTTCTAGGCTTTAAAAATAAGAAGTTCAAAAAATCGAAAAATTGACTTTTTTCTAAAGGGGTTAACTTATGGTTTTGGTCCAAAAATGGCCATTTTCCAACTCTTTTTTTTTAGGCAATATAGGCCAGGAAAATGTCTTTTACGATATTCGAGAACGAAAAAACGCCTTTCTAGGCTATAAAA
The DNA here is from genome assembly GCA_964035705.1 of Porites rus. Classification (NCBI taxonomy): domain Eukaryota; kingdom Metazoa; phylum Cnidaria; class Anthozoa; order Scleractinia; family Poritidae; genus Porites; species Porites rus. The sequence goes on from OZ038000.1 coordinate 26,859,507, forward strand.
ACAAGAAGTTCAAAAAGTCAAAAAATTGATATATTTCCAAAGGGGTTAGCCCACGGTTTTGGTCCAAAAATGGCCATTTGTCCAACTTTTTTTTTTAGGCAATATAGGCCAGGAAAATGTTTTTTCACGATATTCTAGGACGAAAAAACGCCAAATAAGAAGTTTAAAGTCGAAAATTTGACATTTTTCTAAAGGGGTTAACCCATGGTTTTGGTGCAAAAATAGTCATTTTTGCAATTTTTCTTTTAGGGAATATAGGCCAGGAAAATGTCTTTTGCGATATTCTAGAACGAAAAAACGCCTTTCTAGTCTCTAAAAACAAGAAGTTCAAAAAGTCGAAAAATTGACATTTTTCCACAGGGGTAAACCCATGGTTTTGGTCCAAAAATGGCCGTTTTTCCAACTTTTTTTTTTTAGGCAATAGATGCCAGGAAAATGTCTTTTACGATATTCTAGAACGAAAAAACGCCTTTCTAGGCTATAAAAACAACAAGTTCAAAAAGTCGTAAAATTGACATTTTTCCAAAGGGGTTAACCCATGGTTTTGGTCCAAAAATGGCCATTTTTCCAACGTTTTTTTCAGGCAATATAGTAGATCGCTGGATCTGTAGATCGATGGATCTATAGATCGCTGGATCTGTAGATCGCTGGATCTATAGATCGCTCGATCGGTAGATCGCTGGATCTATAGATCGCCGGACCTATAGATCGCTGGATCGGTAGATCGCTTTATTGGTAGATATCTGGATCTGTAGATCGCTGGATCGGTAGATCGATGGATCTATAGATCGCTGGATCGGTAGATCGCTGGATCTGTAGATCGCTAGATCGGTAGTTCGCTTTATCGGTAGGTCTCTGGATCTGTAGACACTGGATGTGTAGATCGATGGATTTATAGATCGCTCTATCGGTAGATCGCTGGATCTGTAGATCGCTGGACCTATATAGATCGCTGGATCGGTAGATCGATGGATCCGTAGATCGATGGATCTATAGATCGCTGGATCGGTAGATCGATGGATCTATAGATCGCTGGATAGGTAGATTGCTGGATCTGTAGATCGCTTGATCGGTAGATCGATGGATTCATAGATCGCTAGATCTGTAGATTGCTGGATCGGTAGATCGATGGATCTGTAGATCGCTGGATCGGTAGATCGATGGATCTATAGATCGCTGGATCGGTAGATCGCTGGATCTGTAGATCGCTGTAGCGGTACATCGACGGATCCGTAGATCGATGGATCTATAGATCGCTGGATCGGTAGATCGCTGGATCTGTAGATCGCTGGTTCGGTAGATCGATGGATCCGTAGGTCGATGGATCTATAGATCGCTGGATCGGTAGATCGCCGGATCTATAGATCGCTGGATCGGTTGATCGCTGGATCTATAGATCGCTGGATCGGTAGATCGCTGGATTGGTAGATCTGTAAATCTGTATATCGCTGGATCGGTAGATCGCTGGATCGCTGGATCAGCAGATTGCTCGATCTGTAGATCGCTGGATCGGTAGATCGCTTTATCGGTAGATCTCTGGATCTGTAGATCGCTGGATCGGTAGATTCCTGGGGCGGTAGATCGCTGAATCGGTAGATCGCTGGATCGGTAGATCGCTGGATCTGTAGATCGACGGATCCGTAGATCGATGGATCTATAGATCGCTGGATCGGTAGATCGCTGGATCTGTAGATCGCTGGATCTATAGATCGCTGGATCGGTAGATCGCTGGTTCGGTAGATCGATGGATCCGTAGGTCGATGGATCTATAGATCGCTGGATTGGTAGATCTGTAAATCTGTATATCGCTGGATCGGTAGATCGCTGGATCGCTGGATCAGCAGATTGCTGGATCTGTAGATCGCTGGATCTGTAGATCGCTGGATCGGTAGACTCCTGGGGCGGTAGATCGCTGAATCGGTAGATCGGTGGATCAGTAGATCGCTGGATCTGTAGATCGATGGATCGGTGGATCGATGGATCTGTAGATCGCTGAGGTTTTACACTGGAGATGAGCAGGATTCTGACATCGAAGTTAAAGTTTGAAAAACGGATATGGATCTGTGAACGCCTTGGAGACATTAGTGGATAGACTGGCTAGTCTGCTGTGTATACACTGCGGTGTTATAATTGCGGAAAGCAAATTAGTTTTGTGAAGTTTGCCTCTCTGTTTTTTAATGTCTGCTACCCATTACACGCCCCTGGTTGGGCTCCCACAAATAAATTTACGCCACTGCGTGGCTACTAGATCATTTAGGCTAGTAAATCAGGGGCGGATCCAGGATTTTTTTTAGGAGGGGGTGCACTCGTCTCTTGCTCCACTTCAACACCAATAAACCACATAGTTTTTTTTTTGGCAGAATACCAGTTGTATAAGAAAACCGCAGGGCATCTCGGGGTGGGGGGGGGGGGGTGCGCACCCCCTGCACCCTCCCTCCTAGATCCGCCCCTGTAAATATATAGCTCTTTGCGGCCTTTGAGTTGTTTTCATAGCATATTTATGCAGTGTTATTTCCTTTGTGTTTTTAATAGTCACGATTTCAATTGAATCGTAAATTGGAAGAAGTCAACGCCTATTTAGAAGAGCAGGTATAAATTTGCCACTACCTTTTTTGCTGGATGAATGATCTAATTTATTGAAAACTTGATTGATTTATTGTGAACTTGATTTGATGTGTGGACACCTTCTTCATTGAAATCGCTAGTGAACACAGTTATCGGTTTACAAGTGTAAGGTTGAATATTACCCAATTTCCTACTGCAGCCTTAACTTGTGTTTATATCTCAAGGTCGTTGTTAGTCTTTTGGCACGATATATGAGAGGGTGCCTTAATTTTTTCGGGTTGATCAAACTTTGGAACCGGTTAAATTACGATGGCATAATTTTGCTAGAGTATTCATTAGGTGACAGTTTAAATGATATCGCACGAAAGGCAGTTGAGAATTTGATTTCGAAATGAATTCTCAAGATATTTAATTTTGTTTCTCATTTACTCTAGGCCATTGCCCGAGAGAAACTCGACAAAATGCCGGAAGAGAACGAATCGAAGACAAGAAAGCAGTTAGAGATGACCATATCAGGCTTAAAGGTGGGTAGATCCCCAAATTTAATATTTCATTGAGAATTGTCGCATTGCGGGAAAAACAAGAATCTCTTGGGCTCAAAGTTGCTGCTTTCTTAGTTTCTATCGCAGTCCTCTCCTCTGAGCTAATAGCCGAGACGCGTCAAACTGAATTAGGCCATCCGTGTGGCGCATCCATTATTTTCACATACCCCGCGATGTACTGTGTCCCGCAACATTTTGCATCAACATTGTTTCAATTTCTCCTGGTTATTACAGTCGCCCCTTACATTTTTTTCCTGTATTTTTCGTGGGGGGGGGGGGGGGGGGGGTGAACATGGTACATTATGGGCGATGAGAAAATGTGGAATAGAGAATTAACATATCTGAAACCGATCGCTGTAAAACGCAGGAGGCGTCACGTATATGAATTACCCATCTCTTCAGAACTGTACCTGATTTGGTTAAAACTTTCCTTTTATCAAAGAAGGCACTCTGCACGAGTATATCAATTTTTTGGCCACTTGAAAAACTGCGTGCATTTCAATTGACGTTGGCGTTTACTGTTGTTTTATCAGGCTGATGTTGCTAAAATGCGCGCAGGTTTGCATGAGAGCCAAACACAAAAAGAAACTTTTGATGCTGAAGCCAAGAGGTACAAGGTAAGGTTTACTGATAATGCTGCTGTCCATTCACGCACATTTAATGATGTATTGTTTCCCTAATCTATTTTGCCTTTACGGTATGATTTTTAACCTTAAAATGTACATAAGCCTTTTCTTTCAAGTGGCCGGCGGCAATGCATGTTAATTGACGAAAAAAAAAGTTTTTACTTAAAAAAAAGGTTCAACTACCGCAGGACTGCTGGGACACCAACATGGCCGCAGTTTTATGCTTTTTGGAACACCAATATGGCTGGAGTGACGTCATGTGAAACCGCTCTATATAAAGAATAGACTAAAGTGTATGTTTCGCGTTTTTTTTAGGATTTGTACCAGAGTGAATTAAAATCTAGAGACAAACTCGCCAACCGCTTGTATAAAGCAAGTGAGAAGATGGGTGAGTCCCAAGCCTTGCTCAAGTGAGTTGTTACATGATGTTCTTTACTTCACCCTCCTGGAAAAATTAGTGCAGTGTGTTTATGCGAAGATTTGATGTAAAAATTACATGCTTAATTGATAGTAGAAGCGCTCATGTTGTTTCAGTTGCCCGTTTATCGAAATTCCCGGTAATTCGGGGACCCGAAACCAAATATTTGTATGTGTAATCAAATGGTGACAAGTGAAATTAGGGAATAATTTCACGCGCGTTTTGTCCAAATCCTTATAATTTCCCGAGCCTTTAGGCGAGGGAGATTATTAGGATTTGGACAAAACGCAAGTGAAATTATTCCCTAATTTCACGAGTATACCATTTGGTTACCTATTAATATCATGGGTGACGAATTTACGTTAGCAATCTTGGATTTTTGACATGTTTATCCTGGATCGTATCGATCGAGAACTCCGCTCTCTCAAATGTTTAGACCGTAAATTTGGCGTATAAAGTTCAGAATTTTTCAGACCTTTTCGGCAAAAATACCTGTTTAGAGTCCTTCTTGATGTTCTCTTGTGTGTTCAGGTTTTCTAAAGCGTCTTTTTGTGCCCTGACATCTTCATTCAGGGCATTTTAAAACTTCGTCGCCATCTTGACACTGAGACGTACGGAAGTTGCCATGGCATATTTGTAATTTCACATGTCGAATTACAAATTAACGCTGAAATTTCGCGCCAAAATTAAGGAGTAATTCGTCACCTATGATATTAAAAGTAAAATCTTATTGATAAAAGCGCAGAACTTTATTTCACAAACCGGTTTATTTTGTTTTGGTAACTGATAGTCATATCATGTTATTTCCAAAATGTTTGGCACCTCGATCTTGAATGTAAACATGTAAACAAAACAGGTTTACGAGGCCGGTAATCAGGCCCCGGTTGCTCAATAGTTGGGTAACGCTTTCCACCGGATAAATCGCTATCCAGCGGATACGAAAACCACCTCTTGAACAACCGGGACCAGGACTTTCGAGAAATGGGCCCGGGTCCACCTAATGGCGGGTTGAAGCGGCACTTGAACCCAGTCTCCCCGGGTTACAAGTCTGTCGCCTGGACCACTCAGGCAACTTAATTACAACTCTTGCAGCTCTTGTTTAAATAGCGTTTTACTTTGAGAGAGGCTTCTATAGAATGCTGAATACTCCTGAGTAAATAATCATTTGATTGATTGATTGATTGATTTTTTCAGGGAGACGGGCAGTTAATGGAGGCTGTAGAAAATGAACTCAACAAAAGTATAAAGCGACATTTGGAGAGCGGTAAGTACAACCTCATAAGTAAAACTGTGAAAACAAAGTCAAATACCTACGAGTGTCTGTCGGTTAGTGCAGACGAGTGAAAAACCTGGAAGACAGCGAAAAATGAGACAAGCGAAAAAAAGGAGGGACGAGAAAAAAAGGATAATATGTAAGCATTTTTTTTTTTATAAACATGGATTTAAAAAGAAGGAAAAATTGACATTTTGGCAAAGGGGATAGTCCATGATTTTGGTCAAAAAGTTGAACTTTTTTCATCTTTTGTGTTTATCAAAAATAGATCGAGAAAAAGTGTTTGCTGACGTTCTAGACAAAAAAAGAACCCTTTAAAGACTATAAAAAAAACTGTTTATAAAAAAGCGCAAAATGAGAATTTTTCCAAAGGGGTTAGTCCATCGTTTTGGTCAAAAATTTGAGATTTCTTCAACTTTGATTTTTATGCAAAATAGACCAAGAAAAAGTATCTGGGAACGTTCTAGTTAGAAAAACGTTTCTGTAATCCTTTTAAGCCTCTGTCACCCCTTGTCACCCTCTGTCACCCTCTGTAACCCCCTGTAACCCCTTGTAGCCCCTTGTAACCCCCTGTAACCCCTTGTAACCCCTTGTAACCCCCAGTAACCCCTTGTAACCCCCTGTATTCCCATGTCATAAATCGCAAAAATAAATCCTGAAAAATGATTTTTGCTGTTTTATATAGCAAACAAGCCTTTCTGAACAACGAAAACATCGGTTTCAAAAACCCACAAAATTAGCATTTTTCCAAAGAGGTTAGTCCATGGTTTTGGTCAAAAATTGGAAATTTTGTAAACCTTTCGTGTTATGCAAAGTAAACCCAGAAAAAGTATTTAGTGACGTTCTCGTTAGAAAACAAGCTTTTCTAGACAATATAAACATGGATTTAAAAAGAAGGCAAAATTGACATTTTTGCAAAGGGGATAGTTTATGATTTTGGTCAAAAAGTTGAAGTTTTTTCATCTTTTGTGTTTATCAAAAATAGATCGAGAAAAAGTGTTTGCTGACGTTCTAGATAAAAAAGCTCAGGAAGAAGTGTTTTCTGACGTTCTAGATAAAAAAGAAACCTTTAAAGACTATAAAAAAAACTGTTTATAAAAAACGGAAAATGAGAATTTTTCCAAAGAGGTTAGTCCATCGTTTTGGTCAAAAATTTGAGATTTCTTCAACTTTGATTTTTATGCAAAATAGACCAAGAAAAAGTATCTGGGAACGTTCTAGTTAGAAAAACGTTTCTGTAATCCTTTTAAGCCTCTGTCACCCCTTGTCACCCTCTGTCACCCTTTGTAACCCCCTGTAACCCCTTGTAGCCCCTTGTAACCCCCTGTAACCCCTTGTAACCCCTTGTAACCCCCAGTAACCCCTTGTCACCCCTTAAAACCCATTGTAACCCCAAGTAACCCCTTGTAACCCCCTGTATTCCCATGTCAAAAATCGCCAAAATAAATCGTGAAAAAATGATTTTTCACGTTTTATATAGCAAACAAGCCTTTCTGAACAACGAAAACATCGGTTTCAAAAACCCACAAAATTAGCATTTTTCCAAAGGGGATAGTCCATGATTTTGGTCAAAAAGTTGAACTTTTTTCATCTTTTGTGTTTATAGAAAATAGATCGAGAAAAAGTGTTTGCTGACGTTTTAGATAAAAAAGAACCCTTTAAAGACTATAAAAAAACTGTTTATAAAAAAACGCAAAATGAGAATTTTTCCAAAGGGGTTAGTCCATCGTTTTGGTCAAAAATTTAAGATTGCTTCAGCTTTGATTTTTATGCAAAATAGACCAAGAAAAAGTATCTGGGAACGTTCTAGTTAGAAAAACGTTTCTGTAATCCTTTTAAGCCTCTGTCACCACTTGTCACCCTCTGTCACCCTTTGTAACCCCCTGTAACCCCTTGTAACCCCTTGTAACCCGCTGTAACCCCTTCTAACCCCTTGTAACCCCCAGTAACCCCTTGTAACCCCCTGTACTCCCATGTCATAAATCGCCAAAATAAATCGTGAAAAAATGATATTTTCTGTTTTATATAGCAAACAAGCCTTTCTGAACAACGAAAACATCGGTTTCAAAAACCCACAAAATTAGCATTTTTCCAAAGGGGTTAGTCCATGGTTTTGGTCAAAAATTGGAAATTTTGTAAACCTTTGGTCTTATGCAAAGTAAACCCAGAAAAAGTATTTAGTGACGTTCTCGTTAGAAAACAAGCTTTTCTAGACAATATAAACATGGATTTAAAAAGAAGGCAAAATTAACATTTTTGCAAAGGGGATAGTTTATGATTTTGGTCAAAAAGTTGAAGTTTTTTCATCTTTTGTTTGTTTTAAAAAAAAGCTCGAAAAGAAGTGTTTTCTGACGTTCTAGATAAAAAAGAAGCCTTTAAAGACTATCAAAACAACTGTTTATGAAAAACGCAATATGAGAATTTTTCCAAAAGGGTTAGTCCATGGATTTGGTAAAAAAAATTGGAAATTTTGTTAACCTTTCGTGTTATGCAAAATAAACCCAGAAAAAGTATTTGGTAACGTTCTCGTTAGAAAACAAGCCTTTATAGACAATATAAACATGGATTTAAAAAGCAGGCAAAATTGACATTTTTGCAAAGGGGATAGTCCATGAATTTGGTTAAAAAGTTGAAGTTTTTTCATCTTTTGTGTTTATCAAAAATAGATCGAGAAAAAGTGTTTGCTGACGTTCTAGATAAAAAAGAAGCCTTTAAAGACTATAAAAAAAAAACTGTTTATAAAAAACGCAAAATGAGAATTTTTCCAAAGGGGTTAGGGGTTAGGTTTTGGTCAAAATTTGGAAATTTTGTTAACCTTTCGTGTTATGCAAAATAAACCCAAAAAAAGTATTTGGTGACGTTCTCGTTAGAAAACAAGCTTTTCTAGACAATATAAACATGGATTTAAAAAGAAGGCAAAATTGACATTTTTGCAAAGGGGATAGTCCATGATTTTGGTCAAAAAGTTGAAGTTTTTTCACCTTTTTTGTTTATCAAAAATAGATCGAGAAAAAGTGTTTGCTGACGTTCTAGATAAAAAAGAAGCCTTTAAAGACTATAAAAAAAAACTGTTTATAAAAAACACAAAATGAGAATGTTTCCAAAGAGGTTAGTCCATGGTTTTGGTCAATGCAAAATAAACCCAGAAAAAGTATTTGGTGACGTTCTCGTTAGTAAACAAGCTTTTCTAGACAATATAAACATGGATTTAAAAAGAAGGCAAAATTGACTTTTTTGGAAAGGAGATAGTCCATGATTTTGGTCAAAAAGGTGAAGTTTTTTCATCTTTTGTGTTTATCAAAAATAGATCGAGAAAAAGTGTTACCTCACGTCCTAGATAAAAAAGAAGCCTTAAAAGACTATAAAAACAACTGTTTATGAAAAACGCAAAATGAGAATTTTTCCAAAGGGCTTAGTCCATGGTTTTGGTCAAAAATTGGCAATTTTGTTAACCTTTCGTGTTATGCAAAATAAACCCAAAAAAAGTATTTGGTGACGTTCTCGTTAGAAAACAAGCTTTTCTAGACAATATAAACATGGATTTAAAAAGAAGGCAAAATTGACATTTTTGCAAAGGGGATAGTCCATGATTTTGGTCAAAAAGTTGAAGTTTTTTCATCTTTTGTGTTTATCAAAAATAGATCGAGAAAAAGTGTTAGCTGACGTCCTAGATAAAAAAGAAGCCTTAAAAGACTATAAAAACAACTGTTTATGAAAAACGCAAAATGAGAATTTTTCCAAAGGGGTTAGTCCATGGTTTTGGTCAAAAATTGGCAATTTTGTTAACCTTTCGTGTTATGCAAAATAAACCCAAAAAAAGTATTTGGTGACGTTCTCGTTAGTAAACAAGCTTTTCTAGACAATATAAACATGGATTTAAAAAGAAGGCAAAATTGACATTTTTGCAAAGGAGATAGTCCATGATTTTGGTCAAAAAGGTGAAGTTTTTTCATCTTTTGTGTTTATCAAAAATAGATCGAGAAAAAGTGTTTGCTGACGTTCTAGATAAAAAAGAAGCCTTTAAAGACTATAAAAAAAAACTGTTTATAAAAAACGCAAAATGAGAATTTTACCAAAGGGGTTAGTCCATCGTTTTGGTCAAAAATTTGAGATTTCTTCAACTTTGATTTTTATGCAAAATAGACCAAAAAAAAAGTATCTGGGAACGTTCTAGTTAGAAAAAAGTTTCTGTAATCCTTTTAACCCTCTTTCACCCCTTGTCACCCTCTGTCACCCTTTGTAACCCCCTGTAACCCCTTGTAACCCCCTGTAACCCCTTGTAACCCCAAGTAACCCCTGGTAACCCCCTGTATTCCCATGTCATAGATCGCGAAAATAAATCGTGAAAAACTGATTTTTGACGTTTTATATAGCAAACAAGGCTTTCTGAACAACGAAAACATCCGTTTCAAAAACCCACAAAATTAGCTTTTTTCCAAAGGGGTTAGTCCATGGTTTTGGTCAAAAATTGGAAATTTTGTTAACCTTTCGTGTTATGCAAAATAAACCCAGAAAAAGTATTTGGTGACGTTCTCGTTAGTAAACAAGCTTTTCTAGACAATATAAACATGGATTTAAAAAGAAGGCAAAATTGACATTTTTGCAAAGGGGATAGTCCATGATTTTGGTCAAAAAGTTGAAGTTTTTTCATCGTTTGTGTTTATCAAAAATAGATCGAGAAAAAGTGTTTGCTGACGTTCTAGATAAAAAAGAAGCCTTTAAAGACTATAAAAAAAACTGTTTATAAAAAACGCAAAATGAGAATTTTACCAAAGGCGTTACTCCATCGTTTTGGTCAAAAATTTGAGATTTCTTCAACTTTGATTTTTATGCAAAATAGACCAAAAAAAAAGTATCTGGGAACGTTCTAGTTAGAAGAAAGTTTCTGTAATCCTTTTAACCCTCTTTCACCCCTTGTCACCCTCTGTCACCCTTTGTAACCCCCTGTAACCCCTTGTAACCCCTTGTAACCACCTGTAACCCCTTGTAACCCCAAGTAACCCCTGGTAACCCCCTGTATTCCCATGTCATAGATCGCGAAAATAAATGGGGAAAAACTGATTTTTGACGTTTTATATAGCAAACAAGCCTTTCTGAACAACGAAAACATCGGTTTTAAAAACCCACAAAATTAGCATTTTTCCAAAGGGGTTAGTCCATGGTTTTGGTCAAAAATTGGAAATTTTGTTAAGCTGTCGTCTTATGCAAAATAAACCCAGAAAAAGTATTTGGTTACGTTCTCGTTAGTAAACAAGCTTTTCTAGACAATATAAACATGGATTTAAAAAGAAGGCAAAATTGACATTTTTGCAAAGGAGATAGTCCATGATTTTGGTCAAAAAGGTGAAGTTTTTTCATCTTTTGTGTTTATCAAACATAGATCGAGAAAAAGTGTTAGCTGACGTCCTAGATAAAAAAGAAGCCTTAAAAGACTATAAAAACAACTGTTTATGGAAAACGCAAAATGAGAATTTTTCCAAAGGGCTTAGTCCATGGTTTTGGTCAAAAATTGGCAATTTTGTTAACCTTTCGTGTTATGCAAAATAAACCCAAAAAAAGTATTTGGTGACGTTCTCGTTAGAAAACAAGCTTTTCTAGACAATATAAACATGGATTTAAAAAGAAGGCAAAATTGACATTTTTGCAAAGGAGATAGTCCATGATTTTGGTCAAAAAGGTGAAGTTTTTTCATCTTTTGTGTTTATCAAAAATAGATCGAGAAAAAGTGTTTGCTGACGTTCTAGATAAAAAAGAAGCCTTTAAGGACTATAAAAAAACTGTTTAAAAATAACGCAAAATGAGAATTTTACCAGAGGGGTTAGTCCATCGTTTTTGTCAAAAATTTGAGATTTCTTCAACTTTGATTTTTATGCAAAATAGACCAAAAAAAAAAGTATCTTGGAACGTTCTAGTTAGAAAAAAGTTTCTGTAATCCTTTTAACCCTCTTTCACCCCTTGTCACCCTCTGTCACCCTTTGTAACCCCCTGTAACCCCTTGTAACCCCCTGTAACCCCTTGTAACCCCCTGTAACCCCTTGTAACCCCAAGTAACCCCTGGTAACCCCCTGTATTCCCATGTCATAGGTTGCGAAAATAAATCGTGAAAAACTGATTTTTGACGTTTTATATAGCAAACAAGCCTTTCTGAACAACGAAAACATCGGTTTCAAAAACCCACAAAATTAGCATTGTTCCAAAGGGGTTAGTCCATGGTTTTGGTCAAAAATTGGAAATTTTGTTAACCTTTCGTGTTATGCAAAATAAACCCAAAAAAAGTATGTGGTGACGTTCTCGTTAGAAAACAAGCTTTTCTAGACAATATAAACATGGATTTAAAAAGAAGGCAAAATTGACATTTTTGCAAAGGGGATAGTCCATGATTTTGGTCAAAAAGTTGAAGTTTTTTCATCTTTTGTGTTTATCAAAAATAGATCGAGAAAAAGTGTTTGCTGACGTTCTAGATAAAAAAGAAGCCTTTAAAGACTATAAAAAAAACTGTTTATAAAAAACGCAAAATGAGAATTTTACCAAAGGGGTTAGTCCATTGTTTTGGTCAAAAATTTGAGATTTCTTCAACTTTGATTTTTATGCAAAATAGACCAAAAAAAAAGTATCTGGGAACGTTCTAGTTAGAAGAAAGTTTCTGTAATCCTTTTAACCCTCTTTCACCCCTTGTCACCCTCTGTCACCCTTTGTAACCCCCTGTAACCCCTTGTAACCCCTTGTAACCCCCTGTAACCCCTTGTAACCCCCTCTAACCCCTTGTAACCCCAAGTAACCCCTGGTAACCCCCTGTATTCCCATGTCATAGATCGCGAAAATAAATCGTGAAAAACTGATTTTTGACGTTTTATATAGCAAACAAGCCTTTCTGAACAACGAAAACATCGGTTTCAAAAACCCACAAAATTAGCATTTTTCCAAAGGGGTTAGTCCATGGTTTTGGTCAAAAATTGGAAATTTTGTTAACCTTTCGTGTTATGCAAAATAAACCCAGAAAAAGTATTAGGTTACGTTCTCGTTAGTAAACAAGCTTTTCTAGACAATATAAACATGGATTTAAAAAGAAGGCAAAATTGACATTTTTGCAAAGGAGATAGTCCATGATTTTGGTCAAAAAGGTGAAGTTTTTTCATCTTTTGTGTTTATCAAAAATAGATCGAGAAAAAGTGTTAGCTGACGTCCTAGATAAAAAAGAAGCCTTAAAAGACTATAAAAACAACTGTTTATGGAAAACGCAAAATGAGAATTTTTCCAAAAGGCTTAGTCCATGGTTTTGGTCAAAAATTGGCAATTTTGTTAACCTTTCGTGTTATGCAAAATAAACCCAAAAAAAGTATTTGGTGACGTTCTCGTTAGAAAACAAGCTTTTCTAGACAATATAAACATGGATTTAAAAAGAAGGCAAAATTGACATTTTTGCAAAGGGGATAGTCCATGATTTTGGTCAAAAAGTTGAAGTTTTTTCATCGTTTGTGTTTATCAAAAATAGATCGAGAAAAAGTGTTTGCTGACGTTCTAGATAAAAAAGAAGCCTTTAAAGACTATAAAAAAAACTGTTTATAAAAAACGCAAAATGAGAATTTTTCCAAAGGGCTTAGTCCATGGTTTTGGTCAAAAATTGGCAATTTTGTTAACCTTTCGTGTTATTCAAAATAAACCCAAAAAAAGTATTTGGTGACGTTCTCGTTAGAAAACAAGCTTTTCTAGACAATATAAACATGGATTTAAAAAGAAGGCAAAATTGACATTTTTGCAAAGGGGATAGTCCATGATTTTGGTCAAAAAGTTGAAGTTTTTTCATCTTTTGTGTTTATCAAAAATAGATCGAGAAAAAGTGTTTGCTGACGTTCTAGATAAAAAAGAAGCCTTTAAAGACTATAAAAACAACTGTTTATAAAAAACGCAAAATGAGAATTTTACCAAAGGGGTTAGTCCATCGTTTTGGTCAAAAATTTGAGAATTCTTCAACTTTGATTTTTATGCAAAATAGACCAAAAAAAAAAGTATCTGGGAACGTTCTAGTTAGAAGAAAGTTTCTGTAAGCCTTTTAACCCTCTTTCACCCCTTGTCACCCTCTGTCACCCTTTGTAACCCCCTAAAACCCCTTGTAACCCCTTGTAACCCCCTGTAACCCCTTGTAACCCCTTGTAACCGCAACTAACCCCTGGAAACCCCCTGTATTCCCATGTCATAGATCGCGAAAATAAATCGTGAAAAACTGATTTTTGACGTTTTATATAGCAAACAAGCCTTTCTGAACAACGAAAACATCGGTTTCAAAAACCCACAAAATTAGCATTTTTCCAAAGGGGTTAGTCCATGGTTTTGGTCAAAAATTGGAAATTTTGTTAACCTTTCGTGTTATGCAAAATAAACCCAGAAAAAGTATTTGGTGACGTTCTCGTTAGTAAACAAGCTTTTCTAGACAATATAAAGATGGATTTAAAAAGAAGGCAAAATTGACATTTTTGCAAAGGAGATAGTCCATGATTTTGGTCAAAAAGGTGAAGTTTTTTCATCTTTTGTGTTTATCAAAAATAGATCGAGAAAAAGTGTTAGCTGACGTCCTAGATAAAAAAGAAGCCTTTAAAGACTATAAAAAGAACTGTTTATGAAAAACACAAAATGAGAATTTTTCCAAAGGGGTTAGTCCATGGTTTTGGTCAAAAATTGGCAATTTTGTTAACCTTTCGTGTTATGCAAAATAAACCCAAAAAAAGTATTTGGTGACGTTCTCGTTAGAAAACAAGCTTTCCTAGACAATATAAACATGGATTTAAAAAGAAGGCAAAATTGACATTTTTGCAAAGGAGATAGTCCATGATTTTGGTCAAAAAGGTGAAGTTTTTTTATTTTTTGTGTTTATCAAAAATAGATCGAGAAAAAGTGTTAGCTGACGTCCTAGATAAAAAAGAAGCCTTAAAAGACTATAAAAACAACTGTTTATGAAAAACGCAAAATGAGAATTTTTCCAAAAGGCTTAGTCCATGGTTTTGGTCAAAAATTGGCAATTTTGTTAACCTTTCGTGTTATTCAAAATAAACCCAAAAAAAGTATTTGGTGACGTTCTCGTTAGAAAACAAGCTTTTCTAGACAATATAAACATGGATTTAAAAAGAAGGCAAAATTGACATTTTTGCAAAGGGGATAGTCCATGATTTTGGTCAAAAAGTTGAAGTTTTTTCATCGTTTGTGTTTATCAAAAATAGATCGAGAAAAAGTGTTTGCTGACGTTCTAGATAAAAAAGAAGCCTTTAAAGACTATAAAAAAAACTGTTTATAAAAAACGCAAAATGAGAATTTTTCCAAAGGGCTTAGTCCATGGTTTTGGTCAAAAATTGGCAATTTTGTTAACCTTTCGTGTTATTCAAAATAAACCCAAAAAAAGTATTTGGTGACGTTCTCGTTAGAAAACAAGCTTTTCTAGACAATATAAACATGGATTTAAAAAGAAGGCAAAATTGACATTTTTGCAAAGGGGATAGTCCATGATTTTGGTCAAAAAGTTGAAGTTTTTTCATCTTTTGTGTTTATCAAAAATAGATCGAGAAAAAGTGTTTGCTGACGTTCTAGATAAAAAAGAAGCCTTTAAAGACTATAAAAACAACTGTTTATAAAAAACGCAAAATGAGAATTTTACCAAAGGGGTTAGTCCATCGTTTTGGTCAAAAATTTGAGAATTCTTCAACTTTGATTTTTATGCAAAATAGACCAAAAAAAAAAGTATCTGGGAACGTTCTAGTTAGAAGAAAGTTTCTGTAAGCCTTTTAACCCTCTTTCACCCCTTGTCACCCTCTGTCACCCTTTGTAACCCCCTAAAACCCCTTGTAACCCCTTGTAACCCCCTGTAACCCCTTGTAACCCCTTGTAACCCCTTGTAACCGCAACTAACCCCTGGAAACCCCCTGTATTCCCATGTCATAGATCGCGAAAATAAATCGTGAAAAACTGATTTTTGACGTTTTATATAGCAAACAAGCCTTTCTGAACAACGAAAACATCGGTTTCAAAAACCCACAAAATTAGCATTTTTCCAAAGGGGTTAGTCCATGGTTTTGGTCAAAAATTGGCAATTTTGTTAACCTTTCGTGTTATGCAAAATAAACCCAAAAAAAGTATTTGGTGACGTTCTCGTTAGAAAACAAGCTTTTCTAGACAATATAAACATGGATTTAAAAAGAAGGCAAAATTGACATTTTTGCAAAGGGGATAGTCCATGATTTTGGTCAAAAAGTTGAAGTTTTTTCATCTTTTGTTTTTATCAAAAATAGATCGAGAAAAAGTGTTTGCTGACGTTCTAGATAAAAAAGAAGCCTTTAAAGACTGTAAAAAAAACTGTTTATAAAAAACGCAAAATGAGAATTTTACCAAAGGGGTTAGTCCATCGTTTTGGTCAAAAATTTGAGAATTCTTCAACTTTGATTTTTATGCAAAATAGACCAAAAAAATAGTATCTGGGAACGTTCTACTTAGAAAAAAGTTTCTGTAATCCTTTTAACCCTCTTTCACCCCTTGTCACCCTCTGTCACCCTTTGTAACCCCCTGTAACCCCTTGTAACCCCTTGTAACCCCAAGTAACCCCTGGTAACCCCCTGTATTCCCATGTCATAGATCGCGAAAATAAATGGGGAAAAACTGATTTTTGACGTTTTATATAGCAAACAAGCCTTTCTGAACAACGAAAACATCGGTTTTAAAAACCCACAAAATTAGCATTTTTCCAAAGGGGTTAGTCCATGGTTTTGGTCAAAAATTGGCAATTTTGTTAACCTTTCGTGTTATACAAAAAAAACCCAAAAAAAGTATTTGGTGACGTTCTCGTTAGAAAACAAGCTTTTCTAGACAATATAAACATGGATTTAAAAAGAAGGCAAAATTGACATTTTTGCAAAGGGGATAGTCCATGATTTTGGTCAAAAAGTTGAAGTTTTTTCATCTTTTGTGTTTCTCAAAAATAGATCGAGAAAAAGTGTTTGCTGACGTTCTAGATAAAAAAGAAGCCTTTAAAGACTATAAAAACAACTGTTTATGAAAAACGCAAAATGAGAATTTTTCCAAAGGGGTTAGTCCATGGTTTTGGTCAAAAATTGGCAATTTTGTTAACCTTTCGTGTTATACAAAATAAACCCAAAAAAAGTATTTGGTGACGTTCTCGTTAGAAAACAAGCTTTTCTAGACAATATAAACATGGATTTAAAAAGAAGGCAAAATTGACATTTTTGCAAAGGGGATAGTCCATGATTTTGGTCAAAAAGTTGAAGTTTTTTCATCTTTTGTGTTTATCAAAAATAGATCGAGAAAAAGTGTTTGCTGACGTTCTAGATAAAAAAGAAGCCTTTAAAGACTATAAAAAAAAACTGTTTATAAAAAACGCAAAATGAGAATTTTACCAAAGGGGTTAGTCCATCGTTTTGGTCAAAAATTTGAGATTTCTTCAACTTTGATTTTTATGCAAAATAGACCAAAAAAAAAGTATCTGGGAACGTTCTAGTTAGAAGAAAGTTTCTGTAATCCTTTTAACCCTCTTTCACCCCTTGTCACCCTCTGTCACCCTTTGTAACCCCCTGTAACCCCTTGTAACCCCTTGTAACCCCCTGTAACCCCTTGTAACCCCCTCTAACCCCTTGTAACCCCAAGTAACCCCTCGTAACCCCCTGTATTCCCATGTCATAGATCGCGAAAATAAATCGTGAAAAACTGATTTTTGACGTTTTATATAGCAAACAAGCCTTTCTGAACAACGAAAACATCGGTTTCAAAAACCCACAAAATTAGCATTTTTCCAAAGGGGTTAGTCCATGGTTTTGCTCAAAAATTGGAAATTTTGTTAACCTTTCGTGTTATGCAAAATAAACCCAGACAAAGTATTAGGTTACGTTCTCGTTAGTAAACAAGCTTTTCTAGACAATATAAACATGGATTTAAAAAGAAGGCAAAATTGACATTTTTGCAAAGGAGATAGTCCATGATTTTGGTCAAAAAGGTGAAGTTTTTTCATCTTTTGTGTTTATCAAAAATAGATCGAGAAAAAGTGTTAGCTGACGTCCTAGATAAAAAGGAAGCCTTAAAAGACTATAAAAACAACTGTTTATGGAAAACGCAAAATGAGAATTTTTCCAAAAGGCTTAGTCCATGGTTTTGGTCAAAAATTGGCAATTTTGTTAACCTTTCGTGTTATGCAAAATAAACCCAAAAAAAGTATTTGGTGACGTTCTCGTTAGAAAACAAGCTTTTCTAGACAATATAAACATGGATTTAAAAAGAAGGCAAAATTGACATTGTTGCAAAGGGGATAGTCCATGATTTTGGTCAAAAAGTTGAAGTTTTTTCATCGTTTGTGTTTATCAAAAATAGATCGAGAAAAAGTGTTTGCTGACGTTCTAGATAAAAAAGAAGCCTTTAAAGACTATAAAAAAAACTGTTTATAAAAAACGCAAAATGAGAATTTTTCCAAAGGGCTTAGTCCATGGTTTTGGTCAAAAATTGGCAATTTTGTTAACCTTTCGTGTTATTCAAAATAAACCCAAAAAAAGTATTTGGTGACGTTCTCGTTAGAAAACAAGCTTTTCTAGACAATATAAACATGGATTTAAAAAGAAGGCAAAATTGACATTTTTGCAAAGGGGATAGTCCATGATTTTGGTCAAAAAGTTGAACTTTTTTCATCTTTTGTGTTTATCAAAAATAGATCGAGAAAAAGTGTTTGCTGACGTTCTAGATAAAAAAGAAGCCTTTAAAGACTATAAAAACAACTGTTTATAAAAAACGCAAAATGAGAATTTTACCAAAGGGGTTAGTCCATCGTTTTGGTCAAAAATTTGAGAATTCTTCAACTTTGATTTTTATGCAAAATAGACCAAAAAAAAAAGTATCTGGGAACGTTCTAGTTAGAAGAAAGTTTCTGTAAGCCTTTTAACCCTCTTTCACCCCTTGTCACCCTCTGTCACCCTTTGTAACCCCCTAAAACCCCTTGTAACCCCTTGTAACCCCCTGTAACCCCTTGTAACCCCTTGTAACCCCTTGTAACCGCAACTAACCCCTGGAAACCCCCTGTATTCCCATGTCATAGATCGCGAAAATAAATCGTGAAAAACTGATTTTTGACGTTTTATATAGCAAACAAGCCTTTCTGAACAACGGAAACATCGGTTTCAAAAACCCACAAAATTAGCATTTTTCCAAAGGGGTTAGTCCATGGTTTTGGTCAAAAATTGGAAATTTTGTTAACCTTTCGTGTTATGCAAAATAAACCCAGAAAAAGTATTTGGTGACGTTCTCGTTAGTAAACAAGCTTTTCTAGACAATATAAACATGGATTTAAAAAGAAGGCAAAATTGACATTTTTGCAAAGGAGATAGTCCATGATTTTGGTCAAAAAGGTGAAGTTTTTTTATTTTTTGTGTTTATCAAAAATAGATCGAGAAAAAGTGTTAGCTGACGTCCTAGATAAAAAAGAAGCCTTAAAAGACTATAAAAACAACTGTTTATGAAAAACGCAAAATGAAAATTTTTCCAAAGGGCTTAGTCCATGGTTTTTGTCAAAAATTGGCAATTTTGTTAACCTTTCGTGTTATGCAAAATAAACCCAAAAAAAGTATTTGGTGACGTTCTCGTTAGAAAACAAGCTTTTCTAGACAATATAAACATGGATTTAAAAAGAAGGCAAAATTGACATTTTTGCAAAGGGGATAGTCCATGATTTTGGTCAAAAAGTTGAAGTTTTTTCATCTTTTGTTTTTATCAAAAATAGATCGAGAAAAAGTGTTTGCTGACGTTCTAGATAAAAAAGAAGCCTTTAAAGACTGTAAAAAAAACTGTTTATAAAAAACACAAAATGAGAATTTTACCAAAGGGGTTAGTCCATCGTTTTGGTCAAAAATTTGAGAATTCTTCAACTTTGATTTTTATGCAAAATAGACCAAAAAAATAGTATCTGGGAACGTTCTACTTAGAAAAAAGTTTCTGTAATCCTTTTAACCCTCTTTCACCCCTTGTCACCCTCTGTCACCCTTTGTAACCCCCTGTAACCCCTTGTAACCCCTTGTAACCCCTTGTAACCCCAAGTAACCCCTGGTAACCCCCTGTATTCCCATGTCTTAGATCGCGAAAATAAATGGGGAAAAACTGATTTTTGACGTTTTATATAGCAAACAAGCCTTTCTGAACAACGAAAACATCAGTTTTAAAAACCCACAAAATTAGCATTTTTCCAAAGGGGTTAGTCCATGGTTTTGGTCAAAAATTGGCAATTTTGTTAACCTTTCGTGTTATACAAAAAAAACCCAAAAAAAGTATTTGGTGACGTTCTCGTTAGAAAACAAGCTTTTCTAGACAATATAAACATGGATTTAAAAAGAAGGCAAAATTGACATTTTTGCAAAGGGGATAGTCCCTGATTTTGGTCAAAAAGTTGAAGTTTTTTCATCTTTTGTGTTTCTCAAAAATAGATCGAGAAAAAGTGTTTGCTGACGTTCTAGATAAAAAAGAAGCCTTTAAAGACTATAAAAACAACTGTTTATGAAAAACGCAAAATGAGAATTTTTCCAAAGGGGTTAGTCCATGGTTTTGGTCAAAAATTGGCAATTTTGTTAACCTTTCGTGTTATACAAAATAAACCCAAAAAAAGTATTTGGTGACGTTCTCGTTAGAAAACAAGCTTTTCTAGACAATATAAACATGGATTTAAAAAGAAGGCAAAATTGACATTTTTGCAAAGGGGATAGTCCATGATTTTGGTCAAAAAGTTGAAGTTTTTTCATCTTTTGTGTTTATCAAAAATAGATCGAGAAAAAGTGTTTGCTGACGTTCTAGATAAAAAAGAAGCCTTTAAAGACTATAAAAGAAAACTGTTTATAAAAAACGCAAAATGAGAATTTTACCAAAGGGGTTAGTCCATCGTTTTGGTCAAAAATTTGAGATTTCTTCAACTTTGATTTTTATGCAAAATAGACCAAAAAAAAAGTATCACGGAACGTTCTAGTTAGAAAAAAGTTTCTGTAATCCTTTTAACCCTCTTTCACCCCTTGTCACCCTCTGTTACCCTTTGTAACCCCCTGTAACCCCTTGTAACCTCTTGTAACCCCCTGTAACCCCTTGTAACCCCTTGTAACCCCTTGTAACCCCAAGTAACCCCTGGTAACCCCCTGTATTCCCATGTCATAGATCGCGAAAATAAATCGTGAAAAACTGATTTTTGACGTTTTATATAGCAAAATAGGCTTTCTGAACAACGAAAACATCGGTTTCAAAAACCAACAAAATTAGCTTTTTTCCAAAGGGGTTAGTCCATGGTTTTGGTCAAAAATTGGAAATTTTGTTAACCTTTCGTGTTATGCAAAATAAAACCAGAAAAAGTATTTGGTGACGTTCTCGTTAGTAAACAAGCTTTTCTAGACAATATAAACATGGATTTAAAAAGAAGGCAAAATTGACATTTTTGCAAAGGAGATAGTCCATGATTTTGGTCAAAAAGGTGAAGTTTTTTCATCTTTTGTGTTTATCAAAAATAGATCGAGAAAAAGTGTTAGCTGACGTCCTAGATAAAAAAGAAGCCTTTAAAGACTATAAAAACAACTGTTTATGGAAAACGCAAAATGAGAATTTTTCCAAAAGGCTTAGTCCATGGTTTTGGTCAAAAATTGGCAATTTTGTTAACCTTTCGTGTTATGCAAAATAAACCCAAAAAAAGTATTTGGTGACGTTCTCGTTAGAAAACAAGCTTTTCTAAACAATATAAACATGGATTTAAAAAGAAGGCAAAATTGACATTTTTGCAAAGGGGATAGTCCATGATTTTGGTCAAAAAGTTGAAGTTTTTTCATCGTTTGTGTTTATCAAAAATAGATCGAGAAAAAGTGTTTGCTGACGTTCTAGATAAAAAAGAAGCTTTTAAAGACTATAAAAAAAACTGTTTATAAAAAACGCAAAATGAGAATTTTTCCAAAGGGCTTAGTCCATGGTTTTGGTCAAAAATTGGCAATTTTGTTAACCTTTCGTGTTATTCAAAATAAACCCAAAAAAAGTATTTGGTGACGTTCTCGTTAGAAAACAAGCTTTTCTAGACAATATAAACATGGATTTAAAAAGAAGGCAAAATTGACATTTTTGCAAAGGGGATAGTCCATGATTTTGGTCAAAAAGTTGAAGTTTGTTCATCGTTTGTGTTTATCAAAAATAGATCGAGAAAAAGTGTTTGCTGACGTTCTAGATAAAAAAGAAGCCTTTAAAGACTATAAAAACAACTGTTTATAAAAAACGCAAAATGAGAATTTTACCAAAGGGGTTAGTCCATCGTTTTGGTCAAAAATTTGAGAATTCTTCAACTTTGATTTTTATGCAAAATAGACCAAAAAAAAAAGTATCTGGGAACGTTCTAGTTAGAAGAAAGTTTCTGTAATGCTTTTAACCCTCTTTCACCCCTTGTCACCCTCTGTCACCCTTTGTAACCCCCTGTAACCCCTTGTAACCCCTTGTAACCCCCTCTAACCCCTTGTAACCCCCTCTAACCCCTTGTAACCGCAACTAACCCCTGGAAACCCCCTGTATTCCCATGTCATAGATCGCGAAAATAAATCGTGAAAAACTGATTTTTGACGTTTTATATAGCAAACAAGCCTTTCTGAACAACGAAAACATCGGTTTCAAAAACCCACAAAATTAGCATTTTTCCAAAGGGGTTAGTCCATGGTTTTGGTCAAAAATTGGAAATTTTGTTAACCTTTCGTGTTATGCAAAATAAACCCAGAAAAAGTATTTGGTGACGTTCTCGTTAGTAAACAAGCTTTTCTAGACAATATAAAGATGGATTTAAAAAGAAGGCAAAATTGACATTTTTGCAAAGGAGATAGTCCATGATTTTGGTCAAAAAGGTGAAGTTTTTTCATCTTTTGTGTTTATCAAAAATAGATCGAGAAAAAGTGTTAGCTGACGTCCTAGATAAAAAAGAAGCCTTTAAAGACTATAAAAAGAACTGTTTATGAAAAACACAAAATGAGAATTTTTCCAAAGGGGTTAGTCCATGGTTTTGGTCAAAAATTGGCAATTTTGTTAACCTTTCGTGTTATGCAAAATAAACCCAAAAAAAGTATTTGGTGACGTTCTCGTTAGAAAACAAGCTTTTCTAGACAATATAAACATGGATTTAAAAAGAAGGCAAAATTGACATTTTTGCAAAGGAGATAGTCCATGATTTTGGTCAAAAAGGTGAAGTTTTTTTATTTTTTGTGTTTATCAAAAATAGATCGAGAAAAAGTGTTACCTGACGTCCTAGATAAAAAAGAAGCCTTTAAAGACTATAAAAACAACTGTTTATGAAAAACGCAAAATGAAAATTTTTCCAAACGGCTTAGTCCATGGTTTTTGTCAAAAATTGGCAATTTTGTTAACCTTTCGTGTTATGCAAAATAAACCCAAAAAAAGTATTTGGTGACGTTCTCGTTAGAAAACAAGCTTTTCTAGACAATATAAACATGGATTTAAAAAGAAGGCAAAATTGACATTTTTGCAAAGGGGATAGTCCATGATTTTGGTCAAAAAGTTGAAGTTTTTTCATCTTTTGTTTTTATCAAAAATAGATCGAGAAAAAGTGTTTGCTGACGTTCTAGATAAAAAAGAAGCCTTTAAAGACTGTAAAAAAAAACTGTTTATAAAAAACGCAAAATGAGAATTTTACCAAAGGGGTTAGTCCATCGTTTTGGTCTAAAATTTGAGAATTCTTCAACTTTGATTTTTATGCAAAATAGACCAAAAAAATAGTATCTGGGAACGTTCTACTTAGAAAAAAGTTTCTGTAATCCTTTTAACCCTCTTTCACCCCTTGTCACCCTCTGTCACCCTTTGTAACCCCCTGTAACCCCTTGTAACCCCTTGTAACCCCTTGTAACCCCAAGTAACCCCTGGTAACCCCCTGTATTCCCATGTCATAGATCGCGAAAATAAATCGTGAAAAACTGATTTTTGACGTTTTATATAGCAAACAAGGCTTTCTGAACAACGAAAACATCGGTTTCAAAAACCCACAAAATTAGCTTTTTTCCAAAGGGGTTAGTCCATGGTTTTGGTCAAAAATTGGAAATTTTGTTAACCTTTCGTGTTATGCAAAATAAAACCAGAAAAAGTATTTGGTGACGTTCTCGTTAGTAAACAAGCTTTTCTAGACAATATAAACATGGATTTAAAAAGAAGGCAAAATTGACATTTTTGCAAAGGAGATAGTCCATGATTTTGGTCAAAAAGGTGAAGTTTTTTCATCTTTTGTGTTTATCAAAAATAGATCGAGAAAAAGTGTTAGCTGACGTTCTAGATAAAAAAGAAGCCTTTAAAGACTATAAAAACAACTGTTTATGAAAAACGCAAAATGAGAATTTTTCCAAAGGGGTTAGTCCATGGTTTTGGTCAAAAATTGGCAATTTTGTTAAACTTTCGTGTTATGCAAAATAAACCCAAAAAAAGTATTTGGTGACGTTCTCGTTAGAAAACAAGCTTTTCTAGACAATATAAACATGGATTTAAAAAGAAGGCAAAATTGACATTTTTGCAAAGGGGATAGTCCATGATTTTGGTCAAAAAGTTGAAGTTTTTTCATCTTTGGTGTTTATCAAAAATAGATCGAGAAAAAGTGTTAGGTGACGTCCTAGATAAAAAAGAAGCCTTTAAAGACTATAAAAACAACTGTTTATGAAAAACGCAAAATGAGAATTTTTCCAAAGGGGTTAGTCCATGGTTTTGGTCAAAAATTGGCAATTTTGTTAACCTTTCGTGTTATGCAAAATAAACCCAGAAAAAGTATTTGGTGACGTTCTCGTTAGAAAACAAGCTTTTCTAGACAATATAAACATGGATTTAAAAAGAAGGCAAAATTGACATTTTTGCAAAGGAGATAGTCCATGATTTTGGTCAAAAAGGTGAAGTTTTTTTATTTTTTGTGTTTATCAAAAATAGATCGAGAAAAAGTGTTAGCTGACGTCCAAAAAAACGCAAAATGAGAATTTTACCAAAGGGGTTAGTCCATCGTTTTGGTCAAAAATTTGAGATTTCTTCAACTTTGATTTTTATGAAAAATAGACCAAAATAAAAGTATCTGGGAACGTTCTAGTTAGAAAAAAGTTTCTGTAATCCTTTTAACCCTCTTTCACCCCTTGTCACCCTCTGTCACCCTTTGTAACCCCCTGTAACCCCTTGTAACCCCTTGTAACCCCCTGTAACCCCTTGTAACCCCTTGTAACACCAAGTAACCCCTGGTAACCCCTGTATTCCCATGTCATAGATCGCGAAAATAAATGGGGAAAAACTGATTTTTGACGTTTTATATAGCAAACAAGGCTTTCTGAACAACGAAAACATCGGTTTCAAAAACCCACAAAATTAGCTTTTTTCCAAAGGGGTTAGTCCATGGTTTTGGTCAAAAATTGGCAATTTTGTTAACCTTTCGTGTTATGCAAAATAAACCCAGAAAAAGTATTTGGTGACGTTCTCGTTAGAAAACAAGCTTTTCTAGACAATATAAACATGGATTTAAAAAGAAGGCAAAATTGACATTTTTGCAAAGGAGATAGTCCATGATTTTGGTCAAAAAGTTGAAGTTTTTTCATCTTTTGTGTTTATCAAAAATAGATCGAGAAAAAGTGTTTGCTGACGTTCTAGATAAAAAAGAAGCTTTTAAAGACTATAAAAAAAACTGTTTATAAAAAACGCAAAATGAGAATTTTACCAAAGGGGTTAGTCCATCGTTTTGGTCAAAAATTTGAGATTTCTTGAACTTTGATTTTTATGCAAAATAGACCAAAAAAAAAGTATCTGGGAACGTTCTAGTTAGAAAAAAGTTTCTGTAATCCTTTTAACCCTCTTTCACCCCTTGTCACCCTCTGTGACCCTTTGTAACCCCCTGTAACCCCTTGTAACCCCTTGTAACCCCCTGTAACCCCTTGTAACCCCTTGTAACCCCTTGTAACCCCAAGTAAACCCTGGTAACCCCCTGTATTCCCATGTCATAGATTGCGAAAATAAATCGTGAAAAACTGATTTTTGACGTTTTATATAGCAAACAAGCCTTTCTGAACAACGAAAACATCGGTTTCAAAAACCCACAAAATTAGCATTTTTCCAAAGGGGTTAGTCCATGGTTTTGGTCAAAAATTGGCAATTTTGTTAACCTTTCGTGTTATGCAAAATAAACCCAAAAAAAGTATTTGGTGACGTTCTCGTTAGAAAACAAGCTTTTCTAGACAATATAAACATGGATTTAAAAAGAAGGCAAAATTGACATTTTTGCAAAGGGGATAGTCCATGATTTTGGTCAAAAAGTTGAAGTTTTTTCATCTTTTGTGTTTATCAAAAATAGATCGAGAAAAAGTGTTTGCTGACGTTCTAGATAAAAAAGAAGCCTTTAAAGACTATAAAAAAAAACTGTTTATAAAAAACGCAAAATGAGAATTTTACCAAAGGGGTTAGTCCATCGTTTTGGTCAAAAATTTGAGATTTCTTCAACTTTGATTTTTATGCAAAATAGACCAAAATAAAAGTATCTGGGAACGTTCTAGTTAGAAAAAAGTTTCTGTAATCCTTTTAACCCTCTTTCACCCCTTGTCACCCTCTGTTACCCTTTGTAACCCCCTGTAACCCCTTGTAACCCCTTGTAACCCCCTGTAACCCCTTGAAACCCCTTGTAACCCCAAGTAACCCCTGGTAACCCCCTGTATTCCCATGTCATAGATCGCGAAAATAAATCGTGAAAAACTGATTTTTGACGTTTTATATAGCAAACAAGCCTTTCTGAACAACGAAAACATCGGTTTCAAAAACCGACAAAATTAGCTTTTTTCCAAAGGGGTTAGTCCATGGTTTTGGTCAAAAATTGGCAATTTTGTTAACCTTTCGTGTTATGCAAAATAAACCCAAAAAAAGTATTTGGTGACGTTCTCGTTAGAAAACAAGCTTTTCTAGACAATATAAACATGGATTTAAAAAGAAGGCAAAATTGACATTTTTGCAAAGGGGATAGTCCATGATTTTGGTCAAAAAGTTGAAGTTTTTTCATCTTTTGTGTTTATCAAAAATAGATCGAGAAAAAGTGTTTGCTGACGTTCTAGATAAAAAAGAAGCTTTTAAAGACTATAAAAAAAACTGTTTATAAAAAACGCAAAATGAGAATTTTACCAAAGGGGTTAGTCCATCGTTTTGGTCAAAAATTTGAGATTTCTTGAACTTTGATTTTTATGCAAAATAGACCAAAAAAAAAGTATCTGGGAACGTTCTAGTTAGAAAAAAGTTTCTGTAATCCTTTTAACCCTCTTTCACCCCTTGTCACCCTCTGTGACCCTTTGTAACCCCCTTTAACCCCTTGTATCCCCTTGTAACCCCCTGTAACCCCTTGTAACCCCTTGTAACCCCTTGTAACCCCAAGTAAACCCTGGTAACCCCCTGTATTCCCATGTCATAGATTGCGAAAATAAATCGTGAAAAACTGATTTTTGACGTTTTATATAGCAAACAAGCCTTTCTGAACAACGGAAACATCGGTTTCAAAAACCCACAAAATTAGCATTTTTCCAAAGGGGTTAGTCCATGGTTTTGGTCAAAAATTGGAAATTTTGTTAACCTTTCGTGTTATGCAAAATAAACCCAGAAAAAGTATGTGGTGAAGTTCTCGTTAGTAAACAAGCTTTTCTAGACAATATAAACATGGATTTAAAAAGAAGGCAAAATTGACATTTTTGCAAAGGGGATAGTCCATGATTT
Source organism: Porites rus (assembly GCA_964035705.1). NCBI lineage: Eukaryota > Metazoa > Cnidaria > Anthozoa > Scleractinia > Poritidae > Porites > Porites rus. The sequence goes on from OZ038000.1 coordinate 26,886,669, forward strand.
TGGTCAAAAAGTTGAAGTTTTTTCATCTTTTGTGTTTATCAAAAATAGATCGAGAAAAAGTGTTTGCTGACGTTCTAGATAAAAAAGAAGCCTTTAAAGACTGTAAAAAAAACTGTTTATAAAAAACGCAAAATGAGAATTTTACCAAACGGGTTAGTCCATCGTTTTGGTCAAAAATTTGAGAATTCTTCCACTTTGATTTTTATGCAAAATAGACCAAAAAAAAAGTCTCTGGGAACGTTCTACTTAGAAAAAAGTTTCTGTAATCCTTTTAACCCTCTTTCACCCCTTGTCACCCTCTGTCACCCTTTGTAACCCCCTGTAACCCCTTGTAACCCCTTGTAACCCCAAGTAACCCCTGGTAACCCCCTGTATTCCCATGTCATAGATCGCGAAAATAAATCGTGAAAAACTGATTTTTGACGTTTTATATAGCAAAATAGGCTTTCTGAACAACGAAAACTTCGTTTTTAAAAACCCACAAAATTAGCCTTTTTCCAAAGGGGTTAGTCCATGGTTTTGGTCAAAAATTGGAAATTTTGTTAACCTTTCGTGTTATGCAAAATAAACCCAAAAAAAGTATTTGGTGACGTTCTCGTTAGAAAACAAGCTTTTCTAGACAATATAAACATGGATTTAAAAAGAAGGCAAAATTGACATTTTTGCAAAGGGGATAGTCCATGATTTTGGTCAAAAAGTTGAAGTTTTTTCATCTTTTGTGTTTATCAAAAATAGATCGAGAAAAAGTGTTTGCTGACGTTCTAGATAAAAAAGAAGCTTTTAAAGACTATAAAAAAAACTGTTTATAAAAAACGCAAAATGAGAATTTTACCAAAGGGGTTAGTCCATCGTTTTGGTCAAAAATTTGAGATTTCTTGAACTTTGATTTTTATGCAAAATAGACCAAAAAAAAAGTATCTGCGAACGTTCTAGTTAGAAAAAAGTTTCTGTAATCCTTTTAACCCTCTTTCACCCCTTGTCACCCTCTGTCACCCTTTGTAACCCCCTGTAACCCCTTGTAACCCCTTGTAACCCCCTGTAACCCCTTGTAACCCCTTGTAACCCCTTGTAACCCCAAGTAAACCCTGGTAACCCCCTGTATTTCCATGTCATAGATTGCGAAAATAAATCGTGAAAAACTGATTTTTGACGTTTTATATAGCAAACAAGCCTTTCTGAACAACGAAAACATCGGTTTCAAAAACCCACAAAATTAGCTTTTTTCCAAAGGGGTTAGTCCATGGTTTTGGTCAAAAATTGGAAATTTTGTTAACCTTTCGTGTTATGCAAAATAAACCCAGAAAAAGTATTTGGTGAAGTTCTCGTTAGAAAAATGGCTTTTCTAGACAATATAAAGATGGATTTAAAAAGAAGGCAAAATTGACATTTTTGCAAAGGAGATAGTCCATGATTTTGGTCAAAAAGGTGAAGTTTTTTCAGGTTTTGTGTTTATCAAAAATAGATCGAGAAAAAGTGTTAGCTGACGTCCTAGATAAAGAAGAAGCCTTAAAAGACTATAAAAACAACTGTTTATGAAAAACGCAAACTGAGAATTTTTCCAAAGGGCTTAGTCCATGGTTTCGGTCAAAAATTGGCAATTTTGTTAACCTTTCGTGTTATGCAAAATAAACCCAAAAAAAGTATTTGGTGACGTTCTCGTTAGAAAACAAGGTTTTCTAGACAATATAAACATGGATTTAAAAAGAAGGCAAAATTGACATTTTTGCAAAGGGGATAGTCCATGATTTTGGTCAAAAAGTTGAAGTTTTTTCATCGTTTGTGTTTATCAAAAATAGATCGAGAAAAAGTGTTTGCTGACGTTCTAGATAAAAAAGAAGCCTTTAAAGACTATAAAAAAAACTGTTTATAAAAAACGCAAAATGAGAATTTTACCAAAAGGGTTAGTCCATCGTTTTGGTCAAAAATTTGAGATTTCTTCAACTTTGATTTTTATGCAAAATAGACCAAAAAAAAAGTATCTGGGAACGTTCTAGTTAGAAGAAAGTTTCTGTAATCCTTTTAACCCTCTTTCACCCCTTGTCACCCTCTGTCACCCTTTTTAACCTCCTGTAACCCCCTGTAACCCCTTGTAACCCCCTGTAACCCCTTGTAACCCCAAGTAATCCCTGGTAACCCCCTGTATTCCCATGTCATAGATCGCGAAAATAAATCGTGAAAAACTGATTTTTGACGTTTTATATAGGAAACAAGTCTTTCTGAACAACGAAAACATCGGTTTCAAAAACCCACAAAATTAGCATTTTTCCAAAGGGGTTAGTCCATGGTTTTGGTCAAAAATTGGAAATTTTGTTAACCTTTCGTGTTATGCAAAATAAACCCAGAAAAAGTATTTGGTGACGTTCTCGTTAGTAAACAAGCTTTTCTAGACAATATAAACATGGATTTAAAAAGAAGGCAAAATTGACATTTTTGCAAAGGAGATAGTCCATGATTTTGGTCAAAAAGGTGAAGTTTTTTCATCTTTTGTGTTTATCAAAAATAGATCGAGAAAAAGTGTTAGCTGACGTCCTAGATAAAAAAGAAGCCTTAAAAGACTATAAAAACAACTGTTTATGGAAAACACAAAATGAGAATTTTTCCAAAGGGCTTAGTCCATGGTTTTGGTCAAAAATTGGCAATTTTGTTAACCTTTCGTGTTATGCAAAATAAACCCAAAAAAAGTATTTGGTGACGTTCTCGTTAGAAAACAAGCTTTTCTAGACAATATAAACATGGATTTAAAAAGAAGGCAAAATTGACATTTTTGCAAAGGGGATAGTCCATGATTTTGGTCAAAAAGTTGAAGTTTTTTCATCTTTTGTGTTTATCAAAAATAGATCGAGAAAAAGTGTTTGCTGACGTTCTAGATAAAAAAGAAGCCTTTAAAGACTATAAAAAAAACTGTTTATAAAAAACGCAAAATGAGAATTTTACCAAAGGGGTTACTCCATCGTTTTGGTCAAAAATTTGAGATTTCTTCAACTTTGATTTTTATGCAAAATAGACCAAAAAAAAAGTATCTGGGAACGTTCTAGTTAGAAAAAAGTTTCTGTAATCCTTTTAACCCTCTTTCACCCCTTGTCACCCTCTGTCACCCTTTGTAACCCCCTGTAACCCCTTGTAACCCCTTGTAACCCCCTGTAACCCCTTGTAACCCCCTCTAACCCCTTGTAACCCCAAGTAATCCCTGGTAACCCCCTGTATTCCCATGTCATAGATCGCGAAAATAAATCGTGAAAAACTGATTTTTGACGTTTTATATAGCAAACAAGCCTTTCTGAACAACGAAAACATCGGTTTCAAAAACCCACAAAATTAGCATTTTTCCAAAGGGGTTAGTCCATGGTTTTGGTCAAAAATTGGAAATTTTGTTAACCTTTCGTGTTATGCAAAATAAACCCAGAAAAAGTATTTGGTGACGTTCTCGTTAGTAAACAAGCTTTTCTAGACAATATAAAGATGGATTTAAAAAGAAGGCAAAATTGACATTTTTGCAAAGGAGATAGTCCATGATTTTGGTCAAAAAGGTGAAGTTTTTTCAGGTTTTGTGTTTATCAAAAATAGATCGAGAAAAAGTGTTAGCTGACGTCCTAGATAAAAAAGAAGCCTTAAAAGACTATAAAAACAACTGTTTATGGAAAACGCAAAATGAGAATTTTTCCAAAGGGGTTAGTCCATGGTTTTGGTCAAAAATTGGCAATTTTGTTAACCTTTCGTGTTATGCAAAATAAACCCAAAAAAAGTATTTGGTGACGTTCTCGTTAGAAAACAAGCTTTTCTAGACAATATAAACATGGATTTAAAAAGAAGGCAAAATTGACATTTTTGCAAAGGGGATAGTCCATGATTTTGGTCAAAAAGTTGAAGTTTTTTCATCTTTTGTGTTTATCAAAAATAGATCGAGAAAAAGTGTTTGCTGACGTTCTAGATAAAAAAGAAGCCTTTAAAGCTTATAAAAAAAACTGTTTATAAAAAACGCAAAATGAGAATTTTACCAAAGGGGTTACTCCATCGTTTTGGTCAAAAATTTGAGAATTCTTCAACTTTGATTTTTATGCAAAATAGACCAAAAAAAAAGTATCTGGGAACGTTCTAGTTAGAAAAAAGTTTCTGTAATCCTTTTAACCCTCCTTCACCCCTTGTCACCCTCTGTGACCCTTTGTAACCCCCTGTAACCCCTTGTAACCCCTTGTAACCCCCTGTAACCCCTTGTAACCCCTATTAACCCCTTGTAACCGCAACTAACCCCTGGTAACCCCCTGTATTCCCATGTCATAGATCGCGAAAATAAATCGTGAAAAACTGATTTTTGACGTTTTATATAGCAAACAAGCCTTTCTGAACAACGAAAACATCGGTTTCAAAAACCCACAAAATTAGCATTTTTCCAAAGGGGTTAGTCCATGGTTTTGGTCAAAAATTGGAAATTTTTTTTAACCTTTCGTGTTATGCAAAATAAACCCAGAAAAAGTATTTGGTGACGTTCTCGTTAGTAAACAAGCTTTTCTAGACAATATAAACATGGATTTAAAAAGAAGGCAAAATTGACATTTTTGCAAAGGGGATAGTCCATGATTTTGGTCAAAAAGTTGAAGTTTTTTCATCGTTTGTGTTTATCAAAAATAGATCGAGAAAAAGTGTTTGCTGACGTTCTAGATAAAAAAGAAGCCTTTAAAGACTATAAAAAAAACTGTTTATAAAAAACGCAAAATGAGAATTTTACCAAAAGGGTTAGTCCATCGTTTTGGTCTAAAATTTGAGATTTCTTCAACTTTGATTTTTATGCAAAATAGACCAAAAAAAAAGTATCTGGGAACGTTCTAGTTAGAAGAAAGTTTCTGTAATCCTTTTAACCCTCTTTCACCCCTTGTCACCCTCTGTCACCCTTTTTAACCTCCTGTAACCCCCTGTAACCCCTTGTAACCCCCTGTAACCCCTTGTAACCCCAAGTAATCCCTGGTAACCCCCTGTATTCCCATGTCATAGATCGCGAAAATAAATCGTGAAAAACTGATTTTTGACGTTTTATATAGGAAACAAGTCTTTCTGAACAACGAAAACATCGGTTTCAAAAACCCACAAAATTAGCATTTTTCCAAAGGGGTTAGTCCATGGTTTTGGTCAAAAATTGGAAATTTTGTTAACCTTTCGTGTTATGCAAAATAAACCCAGAAAAAGTATTTGGTGACGTTCTCGTTAGTAAACAAGCTTTTCTAGACAATATAAACATGGATTTAAAAAGAAGGCAAAATTGACATTTTTGCAAAGGAGATAGTCCATGATTTTGGTCAAAAAGGTGAAGTTTTTTCATCTTTTGTGTTTATCAAAAATAGATCGAGAAAAAGTGTTAGCTGACGTCCTAGATAAAAAAGAAGCCTTAAAAGACTATAAAAACAACTGTTTATGGAAAACACAAAATGAGAATTTTTCCAAAGGGCTTAGTCCATGGTTTTGGTCAAAAATTGGCAATTTTGTTAACCTTTCGTGTTATGCAAAATAAACCCAAAAAAAGTATTTGGTGACGTTCTCGTTAGAAAACAAGCTTTTCTAGACAATATAAACATGGATTTAAAAAGAAGGCAAAATTGACATTTTTGCAAAGGGGATAGTCCATGATTTTGGTCAAAAAGTTGAAGTTTTTTCATCTTTTGTGTTTATCAAAAATAGATGGAGAAAAAGTGTTTGCTGACGTTCTAGATAAAAAAGAAGCCTTTAAAGACTATAAAAAAAACTGTTTATAAAAAACGCAAAATGAGAATTTTACCAAAGGGGTTACTCCATCGTTTTGGTCAAAAATTTGAGATTTCTTCAACTTTGATTTTTATGCAAAATAGACCAAAAAAAAAGTATCTGGGAACGTTCTAGTTAGAAAAAAGTTTCTGTAATCCTTTTAACCCTCTTTCACCCCTTGTCACCCTCTGTCACCCTTTGTAACCCCCTGTAACCCCTTGTAACCCCTTGTAACCCCCTGTAACCCCTTGTAACCCCCTCTAACCCCTTGTAACCCCAAGTAATCCCTGGTAACCCCCTGTATTCCCATGTCATAGATCGCGAAAATAAATCGTGAAAAACTGATTTTTGACGTTTTATATAGCAAACAAGCCTTTCTGAACAACGAAAACATCGGTTTCAAAAACCCACAAAATTAGCATTTTTCCAAAGGGGTTAGTCCATGGTTTTGGTCAAAAATTGGAAATTTTGTTAACCTTTCGTGTTATGCAAAATAAACCCAGAAAAAGTATTTGGTGACGTTCTCGTTAGTAAACAAGCTTTTCTAGACAATATAAAGATGGATTTAAAAAGAAGGCAAAATTGACATTTTTGCAAAGGAGATAGTCCATGATTTTGGTCAAAAAGGTGAAGTTTTTTCAGGTTTTGTGTTTATCAAAAATAGATCGAGAAAAAGTGTTAGCTGACGTCCTAGATAAAAAAGAAGCCTTAAAAGACTATAAAAACAACTGTTTATGGAAAACGCAAAATGAGAATTTTTCCAAAGGGGTTAGTCCATGGTTTTGGTCAAAAATTGGCAATTTTGTTAACCTTTCGTGTTATGCAAAATAAACCCAAAAAAAGTATTTGGTGACGTTCTCGTTAGAAAACAAGCTTTTCTAGACAATATAAACATGGATTTAAAAAGAAGGCAAAATTGACATTTTTGCAAAGGGGATAGTCCATGATTTTGGTCAAAAAGTTGAAGTTTTTTCATCTTTTGTGTTTATCAAAAATAGATCGAGAAAAAGTGTTTGCTGACGTTCTAGATAAAAAAGAAGCCTTTAAAGACTATAAAAAAAACTGTTTATAAAAAACGCAAAATGAGAATTTTACCAAAGGGGTTACTCCATCGTTTTGGTCAAAAATTTGAGAATTCTTCAACTTTGATTTTTATGCAAAATAGACCAAAAAAAAAGTATCTGGGAACGTTCTAGTTAGAAAAAAGTTTCTGTAATCCTTTTAACCCTCCTTCACCCCTTGTCACCCTCTGTGACCCTTTGTAACCCCCTGTAACCCCTTGTAACCCCTTGTAACCCCCTGTAACCCCTTGTAACCCCTATTAACCCCTTGTAACCGCAACTAACCCCTGGTAACCCCCTGTATTCCCATGTCATAGATCGCGAAAATAAATCGTGAAAAACTGATTTTTGACGTTTTATATAGCAAACAAGCCTTTCTGAACAACGAAAACATCGGTTTCAAAAACCCACAAAATTAGCATTTTTCCAAAGGGGTTAGTCCATGGTTTTGGTCAAAAATTGGAAATTTTTTTTAACCTTTCGTGTTATGCAAAATAAACCCAGAAAAAGTATTTGGTGACGTTCTCGTTAGTAAACAAGCTTTTCTAGACAATATAAACATGGATTTAAAAAGAAGGCAAAATTGACATTTTTGCAAAGGGGATAGTCCATGATTTTGGTCAAAAAGTTGAAGTTTTTTCATCTTTTGTGTTTATCAAAAATAGATCGAGAAAAAGTGTTAGCTGACATCCTAGATAAAAAAGAATCCTTTAAAGACTATAAAAACAACTGTTTATGAAAAACACAAAATGAGAATTTTTCCAAAGGGCTTAGTCCATGGTTTTGGTCAAAAATTGGCAATTTTGTTAACCTTTCGTGTTATGCAAAATAAACCCAAAAAAAGTATTTGGTGACGTTCTCGTTAGAAAACAAGCTTTTCTAGACAATATAAACATGGATTTAAAAAGAAGGCAAAATTGACATTTTTGCAAAGGGGATAGTCCATGATTTTGGTCAAAAAGTTGAAGTTTTTTCATCTTTTGTGTTTATCAAAAATAGATCGAGAAAAAGTGTTTGCTGACGTTCTAGATAAAAAAGAAGCCTTTAAAGACTATAAAAAAAACTGTTTATAAAAAACGCAAAATGAGAATTTTACCAAAGGGGTTAGTCCATCGTTTTGGTCAAAAATTTGAGATTTCTTCAACTTTGATTTTTATGCAAAATAGACCAAAAAAAAAGTATCTGGGAACGTTCTAGTTAGAAGAAAGTTTCTGTAATCCTTTTAACCCTCTTTCACCCCTTGTCACCCTCTGTCACCCTTTGTAACCCCCTGTAACCCCTTGTAACCCCCTGTAACCCCCTGTAACCCCTTGTAACCCCTTGTAACCCCAAGTAACCCCTGGTAACCCCCTGTATTCCCATGTCATAGATCGCGAAAATAAATCGTAAAATACTGATTTTTGACGTTTTATATAGCAAACAAGCCTTTCTGAAAGACGAAAACATCGGTTTCACAAACCCACAAAATTAGCATTTTTCCAAAGGGGTTAGTCCATGGTTTTGGTGAAAAATTGGAAATTTTGTTAACCTTTCGTGTTATGCAAAATAAACCCAGAAAAAGTATTTGGTGACGTTCTCGTTAGTAAACAAGCTTTTCTAGACAATATAAACATGGATTTAAAAAGAAGGCAAAATTGACATTTTTGCAAAGGAGATAGTCCATGATTTTGGTCAAAAAGGTGAAGTTTTTTCATCTTTTGTGTTTATCAAAAATAGATCGAGAAAAAGTGTTAGCTGACGTCCTAGATAAAAAAGAAGCCTTAAAAGACTATAAAAACAACTGTTTATGGAAAACGCAAAATGAGAATTTTTCCAAAGGGGTTAGTCCATGGTTTTGGTCAAAAATTGGCAATTTTGTTAACCTTTCGTGTTATGCAAAATAAACCCAAAAAAAGTATTTGGTGACGTTCTCGTTAGAAAACAAGCTTTTCTAGACAATATAAACATGGATTTAAAAAGAAGGCAAAATTGACATTTTTGCAAAGGGGATAGTCCATGATTTTGGTCAAAAAGTTGAAGTTTTTTCATCTTTTGTGTTTATCAAAAATAGATCGAGAAAAAGTGTTTGCTGACGTTCTAGATAAAAAAGAAGCCTTTAAAGACTATAAAAAAAACTGTTTATAAAAAACGCAAAATGAGAATTTTACCAAAGGGGTTAGTCCATCGTTTTGGTCAAAAATTTGAGATTTCTTCAACTTTGATTTTTATGCAAAATAGACCAAAAAAAAAGTATCTGGGAACGTTCTAGTTAGAAGAAAGTTTCTGTAATCCTTTTAACCCTCTTTCACCCCTTGTCACCCTCTGTCACCCTTTGTAACCCCCTGTAACCCCTTGTAACCCCTTGTAACCCCCTGTAACCCCTTGTAACCCCTTGTAACCCCTTGTAACCGCAACTAACCCCTGGTAACCCCCTGTATTCCCATGTCATAGATCGCGAAAATAAATCGTGAAAAACTGATTTTTGACGTTTTATATAGCAAACAAGCCTTTCTGAACAACGAAAACATCGGTTTCAAAAACCCACAAAATTAGCATTTTTCCAAAGGGGTTAGTCCATGGTTTTGGTCAAAAATTGGAAATTTTGTTAACCTTTCGTGTTATGCAAAATAAACCCAGAAAAAGTATTTGGTGACGTTCTCGTTAGTAAACAAGCTTTTCTAGACAATATAAACATGGATTTAAAAAGAAGGCAAAATTGACATTTTTGCAAAGGAGATAGTCCATGATTTTGGTCAAAAAGGTGAAGTTTTTTCATCTTTTGTGTTTATCAAAAATAGATCGAGAAAAAGTGTTAGCTGACGTCCTAGATAAAAAAGAAGCCTTTAAAGACTATAAAAACAACTGTTTATGAAAAACGGAAAATGAGAATTTTTCCAAAAGGCTTAGTCCATGGTTTTGGTCAAAAATTGGCAATTTTGTTAACCTTTCGTGTTATGCAAAATAAACCCAAAAAAAGTATTTGGTGACGTTCTCGTTAGAAAACAAGCTTTTCTAGACAATATAAACATGGATTTAAAAAGAAGGCAAAATTGACATTTTTGCAAAGGGGATAGTCCATGATTTTGGTCAAAAAGTTGAAGTTTTTTCATCTTTTGTGTTTATCAAAAATAGATCGAGAAAAAGTGTTAGCTGACGTCCTAGATAAAAAAGAATCCTTTAAAGACTATAAAAACAACTGTTTATGAAAAACACAAAATGAGAATTTTTCCAAAGGGCTTGGTCCATGGTTTTGGTCAAAAATTGGCAATTTTGTTAACCTTTCGTGTTATGCAAAATAAACCCAAAAAAAGTATTTGGTGACGTTCTCGTTAGAAAACAAGCTTTTCTAGACAATATAAACATGGATTTAAAAAGAAGGCAAAATTGACATTTTTGCAAAGGGGATAGTCCATGATTTTGGTCAAAAAGTTGAAGTTTTTTCATCTTTTGTGTTTATCAAAAATAGATCGAGAAAAAGTGTTTGCTGACGTTCTAGATAAAAAAGAAGCCTTTAAAGACTATAAAAAAAACTGTTTATAAAAAACGGAAAATGAGAATTTTACCAAAGGGGTTAGTCCATCGTTTTGGTCAAAAATTTGAGATTTCTTCAACTTTGATTTTTATGCAAAATAGACGAAAAAAAAAGTATCTGGGAACGTTCTAGTTAGAAGAAAGTTTCTGTAATCCTTTTAACCCTCTTTCACCCCTTGTCACCCTCTGTCACCCTTTGTAACCCCCTGTAACCCCTTGTAACCCCTTGTAACCCCCTGTAACCCCTTGTAACCCCCTCTAACCCCTTGTAACCCCAAGTAACCCCTGGTAACCCCCTGTATTCCCATGTCATTGATCGCGAAAATAAATCGTGAAAAACTGATTTTTGACGTTTTATATAGCAAAACAAGCCTTTCTGTAAGACGAAAACATCGGTTTTAAAAACCCACAAAATTAGCATTTTTCCAAAGGGGTTAGTCCATGGTTTTGGTCAAAAATTGGAAATTTTGTTAACCTTTCGTGTTATGCAAAATAAACCCAGAAAAAGTATTTGGTGACGTTCTCGTTAGTAAACAAGCTTTTCTAGACAATATAAACATGGATTTAAAAAGAAGGCAAAATTGACATTTTTGCAAAGGAGATAGTCCATGATTTTGGTCAAAAAGTTGAAGTTTTTTCATCTTTTGTGTTTATCAAAAATAGATCGAGAAAAAGTGTTAGCTGACGTCCTAGATAAAAAAGAAGCCGTAAAAGACTATAAAAACAACTGTTTATGGAAAACGCAAAATGAGAATTTTTCCAAAGGGCTTAGTCCATGGTTTTGGTCAAAAATTGGCAATTTTGTTAACCTTTCGTGTTATGCAAAATAAACCCAAAAAAAGTATTTGGTGACGTTCTCGTTAGAAAACAAGCTTTTCTAGACAATATAAACATGGATTTAAAAAGAAGGCAAAATTGACATTTTTGCAAAGGGGATAGTCCATGATTTTGGTCAAAAAGTTGAAGTTTTTTCATCTTTTGTGTTTATCAAAAATAGATCGAGAAAAAGTGTTTGCTGACGTTCTAGATAAAAAAGAAGCCTTTAAAGACTATAAAAAAAACTGTTTATAAAAAACGCAAAATGAGAATTTTACCAAAGGGGTTAGTCCATCGTTTTGGTCAAAAATTTGAGATTTCTTCAACTTTGATTTTTATGCGAAATAGACCAAAAAAAAAGTATCTGGGAACGTTCTAGTTAGAAGAAAGTTTCTGTAATCCTTTTAACCCTCTTTCACCCCTTGTCACCCTCTGTGACCCTTTGTAACCCCTTGTAACCCCTTGTAACCCCTTGTAACCCCCTGTAACCCCTTGTAACCCCCTCTAACCCCTTGTAACCCCAAGTAACCCCTGGTAACCCCCTGTATTCCCATGTCATAGATCGCGAAAATAAATCGTGAAAAACTGATTTTTGACGTTTTATATAGCAAACAAGCCTTTCTGAACAACGAAAACATCGGTTTCAAAAACCCACAAAATTAGCATTTTTCCAAAGGGGTTAGTCCATGGTTTTGGTCAAAAATTGGAAATTTTGTTAACCTTTCGTGTTATGCAAAATAAACCCAGAAAAAGTATTTGGTGACGTTCTCGTTAGTAAACAAGCTTTTCTAGAGAATATAAACATGGATTTAAAAAGAAGGCAAAATTGACATTTTTGCAAAGGAGATAGTCCATGATTTTGGTCAAAAAGGTGAAGTTTTTTCATCTTTTGTGTTTATCAAAAATAGATCGAGAAAAAGTGTTAGCTGACGTCCTAGATAAAAAAGAAGCCTTAAAAGACTATAAAAACAACTGTTTATGGAAAACGCAAAATGAGAATTTTTCCAAAGGGCTTAGTCCATGGTTTTGGTCAAAAATTGGCAATTTTGTTAACCTTTCGTGTTATGCAAAATAAACCCAAAAAAAGTATTTGGTGACGTTCTCGTTAGAAAACAAGCTTTTCTAGACAATATAAACATGGATTTAAAAAGAAGGCAAAATTGACATTTTTGCAAAGGGGATAGTCCATGATTTTGGTCAAAAAGTTGAAGTTTTTTCATGGTTTGTGTTTATCAAAAATAGATCGAGAAAAAGTGTTTGCTGACGTTCTAGATAAAAAAGAAGCCTTTAAAGACTATAAAAAAAACTGTTTATAAAAAACGCAAAATGAGAATTTTACCAAAGGGGTTACTCCATCGTTTTGGTCAAAAATTTGAGAATTCTTCAACTTTGATTTTTATGCAAAATAGACCAAAAAAAAAGTATCTGGGAACGTTCTAGTTAGAAAAAAGTTTCTGTAATCCTTTTAACCCTCCTTCACCCCTTGTCACCCTCTGTGACCCTTTGTAACCCCCTGTAACCCCTTGTAACCCCTTGTAACCCCCTGTAACCCCTTGTAAACCCTATTAACCCCTTGTAACCGCAACTAACCCCTGGTAACCCCCTGTATTCCCATGTCATAGATCGCGAAAATAAATCGTGAAAAACTGATTTTTGACGTTTTATATAGCAAACAAGCCTTTCTGAACAACGAAAACATCGGTTTCAAAAACCCACAAAATTAGCATTTTTCCAAAGGGGTTAGTCCATGGTTTTGGTCAAAAATTGGAAATTTTTTTTAACCTTTCGTGTTATGCAAAATAAACCCAGAAAAAGTATTTGGTGACGTTCTCGTTAGTAAACAAGCTTTTCTAGACAATATAAACATGGATTTAAAAAGAAGGCAAAATTGACATTTTTGCAAAGGGGATAGTCCATGATTTTGGTCAAAAAGTTGAAGTTTTTTCATCTTTTGTGTTTATCAAAAATAGATCGAGAAAAAGTGTTAGCTGACATCCTAGATAAAAAAGAATCCTTTAAAGACTATAAAAACAACTGTTTATGAAAAACACAAAATGAGAATTTTTCCAAAGGGCTTAGTCCATGGTTTTGGTCAAAAATTGGCAATTTTGTTAACCTTTCGTGTTATGCAAAATAAACCCAAAAAAAGTATTTGGTGACGTTCTCGTTAGAAAACAAGCTTTTCTAGACAATATAAACATGGATTTAAAAAGAAGGCAAAATTGACATTTTTGCAAAGGGGATAGTCCATGATTTTGGTCAAAAAGTTGAAGTTTTTTCATCTTTTGTGTTTATCGAAAATAGATCGAGAAAAAGTGTTTGCTGACGTTCTAGATAAAAAAGAAGCCTTTAAAGACTATAAAAAAAACTGTTTATAAAAAACGCAAAATGAGAATTTTACCAAAGGGGTTAGTCCATCGTTTTGGTCAAAAATTTGAGATTTCTTCAACTTTGATTTTTATGCAAAATAGACCAAAAAAAAAAGTATCTGGGAACGTTCTAGTTAGAAGAAAGTTTCTGTAATCCTTTTAACCCTCTTTCACCCCTTGTCACCCTCTGTCGCCCTTTGTAACCCCCTGTAACCCCCTGTAACCCCTTGTAACCCCCTGTAACCCCCTGTAACCCCTTGTAACCCCTTGTAACCCCAAGTAACCCCTGGTAACCCCCTGTATTCCCATGTCATAGATCGCGAAAATAAATCGTCAAATACTGATTTTTGACGTTTTATATAGCAAACAAGCCTTTCTGAAAGACGAAAACATCGGTTTCACAAACCCACAAAATTAGCATTTTTCCAAAGGGGTTAGTCCATGGTTTTGGTCAAAAATTGGAAATTTTGTTAACCTTTCGTGTTATGCAAAATAAACCCAGAAAAAGTATTTGGTGACGTTCTCGTTAGTAAACAAGCTTTTCTAGACAATATAAACATGGATTTAAAAAGAAGGCAAAATTGACATTTTTGCAAAGGAGATAGTCCATGATTTTGGTCAAAAAGGTGAAGTTTTTTCATCTTTTGTGTTTATCAAAAATAGATCGAGAAAAAGTGTTAGCTGACGTCCTAGATAAAAAAGAAGCCTTAAAAGACTATAAAAACAACTGTTTATGGAAAACGCAAAATGAGAATTTTTCCAAAGGGGTTAGTCCATGGTTTTGGTCAAAAATTGGCAATTTTGTTAACCTTTCGTGTTATGCAAAATAAACCCAAAAAAAGTATTTGGTGACGTTCTCGTTAGAAAACAAGCTTTTCTAGACAATATAAACATGGATTTAAAAAGAAGGCAAAATTGACATTTTTGCAAAGGGGATAGTCCATGATTTTGGTCAAAAAGTTGAAGTTTTTTCATCTTTTGTGTTTATCAAAAATAGATCGAGAAAAAGTGTTTGCTGACGTTGTAGATAAAAAAGAAGCCTTTAAAGACTATAAAAAAAACTGTTTATAAAAAACGCAAAATGAGAATTTTACCAAAGGGGTTAGTCCATCGTTTTGGTCAAAAATTTGAGATTTCTTCAACTTTGATTTTTATGCAAAATAGACCAAAAAAAAAGTATCTGGGAACGTTCTAGTTAGAAAAAAGTTTCTGTAATCCTTTTAACCCTCTTTCACCCCTTGTCACCCTCTGTCACCCTTTGTAACCCCCTGTAACCCCTTGTAACCCCTTGTAACCCCCTGTAACCCCTTGTAACCCCCTCTAACCCCTTGTCACCCCAAGTAACCCCTGGTAACCCCCTGTATTCCCATGTCATAGATCGCGAAAATAAATCGTGAAAAACTGATTTTTGACGTTTTATATAGCAAACAAGCCTTTCTGAACAACGAAAACATCGGTTTCAAAAACCCACAAAATTAGCATTTTTCCAAAGGGGTTAGTCCATGGTTTTGGTCAAAAATTGGAAATTTTGTTAACCTTTCGTGTTATGCAAAATAAACCCAGAAAAAGTATTTGGTGACGTTCTCGTTAGTAAACAAGCTTTTCTAGACAATATAAACATGGATTTAAAAAGAAGGCAAAATTGACATTTTTGCAAAGGGGATAGTCCATGATTTTGGTCAAAAATTGGCAATTTTGTTAACCTTTCGTGTTATGCAAAATAAACCCAAAAAAAGTATTTGGTGTCGTTCTCGTTAGAAAACAAGCTCTTCTAGACAATATAAACATGGATTTATAAAGAAGGCAAAATTGACATTTTTCCAAAGGGGTTAGTCCATGGTTTTGGTCAAAAATTGGAAATTTTGTTAACCTTTCGTGTTATGCAAAATAAACCCAGAAAAAGTATTTGGTGACGTTCTCGTTAGTAAACAAGCTTTTCTAGACAATATAAACATGGATTTAAAAAGAAGGCAAAATTGACATTTTTGCAAAGGAGATAGTCCATGATTTTGGTCAAAAAGGTGAAGTTTTTTCATCTTTTGTGTTTATCAAAAATAGATCGAGAAAAAGTGTTAGCTGACGTCCTAGATAAAAAAGAAGCCTTTAAAGACTATAAAAACAACTGTTTATGGAAAACGCAAAATGAGAATTTTTCCAAAGGGCTTAGTCCATGGTTTTGGTCAAAAATTGGCAATTTTGTTAACCTTTCGTGTTATGCAAAATAAACCCAAAAAAAGTATTTGGTGACGTTCTCGTTAGAAAACAAGCTTTTCTAGACAATATAAACATGGATTTAAAAAGAAGGCAAAATTGACATTTTTGCAAAGGGGATAGTCCATGATTTTGGTCAAAAAGTTGAAGTTTTTTCATGGTTTCTGTTTATCAAAAATAGATCGAGAAAAAGTGTTTGCTGACGTTCTAGATAAAAAAGAAGCCTTTAAAGACTATAAAAAAAACTGTTTATAAAAAACGCAAAATGAGAATTTTACCAAAGGGGTTACTCCATCGTTTTGGTCAAAAATTTGAGAATTCTTCAACTTTGATTTTTATGCAAAATAGACCAAAAAAAAGTATCTGGGAACGTTCTAGTTAGAAAAAAGTTTCTGTAATCCTTTTAACCCTCCTCCACCCCTTGTCACCCTCTTTGACCCTTTGTAACCCCATGTAACCCCTTGTAACCCCTTGTAACCCCCTGTAACCCCTTGTAACCCCTTGTAACCCCTTGTAACCGCAACTAACCCCTGGTAACCCCCTGTATTCCCATGTCATAGATCGCGAAAATAAATCGTGAAAAACTGATTTCTGACGTTTTATATAGCAAACAAGCCTTTCTGAACTAGGAAAACATCGGTTTCAAAAACCCACAAAATTAGCATTTTTCCAAAGGGGTTAGTCCATGGTTTTGGTCAAAAATTGGAAATTTTGTTAACCTTTCGTGTTATGCAAAATAAACCCAGAAAAAGTATTTGGTGACGTTCTCGTTAGTAAACAAGCTTTTCTAGACAATATAAACATGGATTTAAAAAGAAGGCAAAATTGACATTTTTGCAAAGGAGATAGTCCATGATTTTGGTCAAAAAGGTGAAGTTTTTTCATCTTTTGTGTTTATCAAAAATAGATCGAGAAAAAGTGTTAGCTGACGTCCTAGATAAAAAAGAAGCCGTAAAAGACTATAAAAACAACTGTTTATGGAAAACGCAAAATGAGAATTTTTCCAAAGGGCTTAGTCCATGGTTTTGGTCAAAAATTGGCAATTTTGTTAACCTTTCGTGTTATGCAAAATAAACCCAAAAAAAGTATTTGGTGACGTTCTCGTTAGAAAACAAGCTTTTCTAGACAATATAAACATGGATTTAAAAAGAAGGCAAAATTGACATTTTTGCAAAGGGGATAGTCCATGATTTTGGTCAAAAAGTTGAAGTTTTTTCATCTTTTGTGTTTATCAAAAATAGATCGAGAAAAAGTGTTTGCTGACGTTCTAGATAAAAAAGAAGCCTTTAAAGACTATAAAAAAAACTGTTTATAAAAAACGCAAAATGAGAATTTTACCAAAGGGGTTAGTCCATCGTTTTGGTCAAAAATTTGAGATTTCTTCAACTTTGATTTTTATGCGAAATAGACCAAAAAAAAAGTATCTGGGAACGTTCTAGTTAGAAGAAAGTTTCTGTAATCCTTTTAACCCTCTTTCACCCCTTGTCACCCTCTGTGACCCTTTGTAACCCCCTGTAACCCCTTGTAACCCCTTGTAACCCCCTGTAACCCCTTGTAACCCCCTCTAACCCCTTGTAACCCCAAGTAACCCCTGGTAACCCCCTGTATTCCCATGTCATAGATCGCGAAAATAAATCGTGAAAAACTGATTTTTGACGTTTTATATAGCAAACAAGCCTTTCTGAACAACGAAAACATCGGTTTCAAAAACCCACAAAATTAGCATTTTTCCAAAGGGGTTAGTCCATGGTTTTGGTCAAAAATTGGAAATTTTGTTAACCTTTCGTGTTATGCAAAATAAACCCAGAAAAAGTATTTGGTGACGTTCTCGTTAGTAAACAAGCTTTTCTAGAGAATATAAACATGGATTTAAAAAGAAGGCAAAATTGACATTTTTGCAAAGGAGATAGTCCATGATTTTGGTCAAAAAGGTGAAGTTTTTTCATCTTTTGTGTTTATCAAAAATAGATCGAGAAAAAGTGTTAGCTGACGTCCTAGATAAAAAAGAAGCCTTAAAAGACTATAAAAACAACTGTTTATGGAAAACGCAAAATGAGAATTTTTCCAAAGGGCTTAGTCCATGGTTTTGGTCAAAAATTGGCAATTTTGTTAACCTTTCGTGTTATGCAAAATAAACCCAAAAAAAGTATTTGGTGACGTTCTCGTTAGAAAACAAGCTTTTCTAGACAATATAAACATGGATTTAAAAAGAAGGCAAAATTGACATTTTTGCAAAGGGGATAGTCCATGATTTTGGTCAAAAAGTTGAAGTTTTTTCACGGTTTGTGTTTATCAAAAATAGATCGAGAAAAAGTGTTTGCTGACGTTCTAGATAAAAAAGAAGCCTTTAAAGACTATAAAAAAAACTGTTTATAAAAAACGCAAAATGAGAATTTTACCAAAGGGGTTAGTCCATCGTTTTGGTCAAAAATTTGAGAATTCTTCAACTTTGATTTTTATGCAAAATAGACCAAAAAAAAAGTATCTGGGAACGTTCTAGTTAGAAAAAAGTTTCTCTAATCCTTTTAACCCTCCTTCACCCCTTGTCACCCTCTGTGACCCTTTGTAACCCCCTGTAACCCCTTGTAACCCCTTGTAACCTCCTGTAACCCCTTGTAAACCCTATTAACCCCTTGTAACCGCAACTAACCCCTGGTAACCCCCTGTATTCCCATGTCATAGATCGCGAAAATAAATCGTGAAAAACTGATTTTTGACGTTTTATATAGCAAACAAGCCTTTCTGAACAACGAAAACATCGGTTTCAAAAACCCACAAAATTAGCATTTTTCCAAAGGGGTTAGTCCATGGTTTTGGTCAAAAATTGGAAATTTTTTTTAACCTTTCGTGTTATGCAAAATAAACCCAGAAAAAGTATTTGGTGACGTTCTCGTTAGTAAACAAGCTTTTCTAGACAATATAAACATGGATTTAAAAAGAAGGCAAAATTGACATTTTTGCAAAGGGGATAGTCCATGATTTTGGTCAAAAAGTTGAAGTTTTTTCATCTTTTGTGTTTATCAAAAATAGATCGAGAAAAAGTGTTAGCTGACATCCTAGATAAAAAAGAATCCTTTAAAGACTATAAAAACAACTGTTTATGAAAAACACAAAATGAGAATTTTTCCAAAGGGCTTAGTCCATGGTTTTGGTCAAAAATTGGCAATTTTGTTAACCTTTCGTGTTATGCAAAATAAACCCAAAAAAAGTATTTGGTGACGTTCTCGTTAGAAAACAAGCTTTTCTAGACAATATAAACATGGATTTAAAAAGAAGGCAAAATTGACATTTTTGCAAAGGGGATAGTCCATGATTTTGGTCAAAAAGTTGAAGTTTTTTCATCTTTTGTGTTTATCGAAAATAGATCGAGAAAAAGTGTTTGCTGACGTTCTAGATAAAAAAGAAGCCTTTAAAGACTATAAAAAAAACTGTTTATAAAAAACGCAAAATGAGAATTTTACCAAAGGGGTTAGTCCATTGTTTTGGTCAAAAATTTGAGATTTCTTCAACTTTGATTTTTATGAAAAATAGACCAAAAAAAAAAGTATCTGGGAACGTTCTAGTTAGAAGAAAGTTTCTGTAATCCTTTTAACCCTCTTTCACCCCTTGTCACCCTCTGTCGCCCTTTGTAACCCCCTGTAACCCCCTGTAACCCCTTGTAACCCCCTGTAACCCCCTGTAACCCCTTGTAACCCCTTGTAACCCCAAGTAACCCCTGGTAACCCCCTGTATTCCCATGTCATAGATCGCGAAAATAAATCGTCAAATACTGATTTTTGACGTTTTATATAGCAAACAAGCCTTTCTGAAAGACGAAAACATCGGTTTCACAAACCCACAAAATTAGCATTTTTCCAAAGGGGTTAGTCCATGGTTTTGGTCAAAAATTGGAAATTTTGTTAACCTTTCGTGTTATGCAAAATAAACCCAGAAAAAGTATTTGGTGACGTTCTCGTTAGTAAACAAGCTTTTCTAGACAATATAAACATGGATTTAAAAAGAAGGCAAAATTGACATTTTTGCAAAGGAGATAGTCCATGATTTTGGTCAAAAAGGTGAAGTTTTTTCATCTTTTGTGTTTATCAAAAATAGATCGAGAAAAAGTGTTAGCTGACGTCCTAGATAAAAAAGAAGCCTTAAAAGACTATAAAAACAACTGTTTATGGAAAACGCAAAATGAGAATTTTTCCAAAGGGGTTAGTCCATGGTTTTGGTCAAAAATTGGCAATTTTGTTAACCTTTCGTGTTATGCAAAATAAACCCAAAAAAAGTATTTGGTGACGTTCTCGTTAGAAAACAAGCTTTTCTAGACAATATAAACATGGATTTAAAAAGAAGGCAAAATTGACATTTTTGCAAAGGGGATAGTCCATGATTTTGGTCAAAAAGTTGAAGTTTTTTCATCTTTTGTGTTTATCAAAAATAGATCGAGAAAAAGTGTTTGCTGACGTTGTAGATAAAAAAGAAGCCTTTAAAGACTATAAAAAAAACTGTTTATAAAAAACGCAAAATGAGAATTTTACCAAAGGGGTTAGTCCATCGTTTTGGTCAAAAATTTGAGATTTCTTCAACTTTGATTTTTATGCAAAATAGACCAAAAAAAAAGTATCTGGGAACGTTCTAGTTAGAAAAAAGTTTCTGTAATCCTTTTAACCCTCTTTCACCCCTTGTCACCCTCTGTCACCCTTTGTAACCCCCTGTAACCCCTTGTAACCCCTTGTAACCCCCTGTAACCCCTTGTAACCCCCTCTAACCCCTTGTCACCCCAAGTAACCCCTGGTAACCCCCTGTATTCCCATGTCATAGATCGCGAAAATAAATCGTGAAAAACTGATTTTTGACGTTTTATATAGCAAACAAGCCTTTCTGAACAACGAAAACATCGGTTTCAAAAACCCACAAAATTAGCATTTTTCCAAAGGGGTTAGTCCATGGTTTTGGTCAAAAATTGGAAATTTTGTTAACCTTTCGTGTTATGCAAAATAAACCCAGAAAAAGTATTTGGTGACGTTCTCGTTAGTAAACAAGCTTTTCTAGACAATATAAACATGGATTTAAAAAGAAGGCAAAATTGACATTTTTGCAAAGGGGATAGTCCATGATTTTGGTCAAAAATTGGCAATTTTGTTAACCTTTCGTGTTATGCAAAATAAACCCAAAAAAAGTATTTGGTGTCGTTCTCGTTAGAAAACAAGCTCTTCTAGACAATATAAACATGGATTTATAAAGAAGGCAAAATTGACATTTTTCCAAAGGGGTTAGTCCATGGTTTTGGTCAAAAATTGGAAATTTTGTTAACCTTTCGTGTTATGCAAAATAAACCCAGAAAAAGTATTTGGTGACGTTCTCGTTAGTAAACAAGCTTTTCTAGACAATATAAACATGGATTTAAAAAGAAGGCAAAATTGACATTTTTGCAAAGGAGATAGTCCATGATTTTGGTCAAAAAGGTGAAGTTTTTTCATCTTTTGTGTTTATCAAAAATAGATCGAGAAAAAGTGTTAGCTGACGTCCTAGATAAAAAAGAAGCCTTTAAAGACTATAAAAACAACTGTTTATGGAAAACGCAAAATGAGAATTTTTCCAAAGGGCTTAGTCCATGGTTTTGGTCAAAAATTGGCAATTTTGTTAACCTTTCGTGTTATGCAAAATAAACCCAAAAAAAGTATTTGGTGACGTTCTCGTTAGAAAACAAGCTTTTCTAGACAATATAAACATGGATTTAAAAAGAAGGCAAAATTGACATTTTTGCAAAGGGGATAGTCCATGATTTTGGTCAAAAAGTTGAAGTTTTTTCATGGTTTCTGTTTATCAAAAATAGATCGAGAAAAAGTGTTTGCTGACGTTCTAGATAAAAAAGAAGCCTTTAAAGACTATAAAAAAAACTGTTTATAAAAAACGCAAAATGAGAATTTTACCAAAGGGGTTACTCCATCGTTTTGGTCAAAAATTTGAGATTTCTTCAACTTTGATTTTTATGCAAAATAGACCAAAAAAAAGTATCTGGGAACGTTCTAGTTAGAAAAAAGTTTCTGTAATCCTTTTAACCCTCCTCCACCCCTTGTCACCCTCTTTGACCCTTTGTAACCCCATGTAACCCCTTGTAACCCCTTGTAACCCCCTGTAACCCCTTGTAACCCCTTGTAACCCCTTGTAACCGCAACTAACCCCTGGTAACCCCCTGTATTCCCATGTCATAGATCGCGAAAATAAATCGTGAAAAACTGATTTCTGACGTTTTATATAGCAAACAAGCCTTTCTGAACTAGGAAAACATCGGTTTCAAAAACCCACAAAATTAGCATTTTTCCAAAGGGGTTAGTCCATGGTTTTGGTCAAAAATTGGAAATTTTGTTAACCTTTCGTGTTATGCAAAATAAACCCAGAAAAAGTATTTGGTGACGTTCTCGTTAGTAAACAAGCTTTTCTAGACAATATAAACATGGATTTAAAAAGAAGGCAAAATTGACATTTTTGCAAAGGAGATAGTCCATGATTTTGGTCAAAAAGGTGAAGTTTTTTCATCTTTTGTGTTTATCAAAAATAGATCGAGAAAAAGTGTTAGCTGACGTCCTAGATAAAAAAGAAGCCTTTAAAGACTATAAAAACAACTGTTTATGAAAAACGCAAAATGAGAATTTTTCCAAAGGGCTTAGTCCATGGTTTTGGTCAAAAATTGGCAATTTTGTTAACCTTTCGTGTTATGCAAAATAAACCCAAAAAAAGTATTTGGTGACGTTCTCGTTAGAAAACAAGCTTTTCTAGACAATATAAACATGGATTTAAAAAGAAGGCAAAATTGACATTTTTGCAAAGGGGATAGTCCATGATTTTGGTCAAAAAGTTGAAGTTTTTTCATCTTTTGTGTTTATCAAAAATAGATCGAGAAAAAGTGTTTGCTGACGTTCTAGATAAAAAAGAAGCCTTTAAAGACTATAAAAAAAACTGTTTATAAAAAACGCAAAATGAGAATTTTACCAAAGGGGTTAGTCCATCGTTTTGGTCAAAAATTTGAGATTTCTTCAACTTTGATTTTTATGCAAAATAGACCAAAAAAAAAGTATCTGGGAACGTTCTAGTTAGAAGAAAGTTTCTGTAATCCTTTTAACCCTCTTTCACCCCTTGTCACCCTCTGTCACCCTTTGTAACCCCCTGTAACCCCTTGTAACCCCTTGTAACCCCCTGTAACCCCTTGTAACCCCTTGTAACCCCTTGTAACCGCAACTAACCCCTGGTAACCCCCTGTATTCCCATGTCATAGATCGCGAAAATAAATCGTGAAAAACTGATTTTTGACGTTTTATATAGCAAACAAGCCTTTCTGAACAACGAAAACATCGGTTTCAAAAACCCACAAAATTAGCATTTTTCCAAAGGGGTTAGTCCATGGTTTTGGTCAAAAATTGGAAATTTTGTTAACCTTTCGTGTTATGCAAAATAAACCCAGAAAAAGTATTTGGTGACGTTCTCGTTAGTAAACAAGCTTTTCTAGACAATATAAACATGGATTTAAAAAGAAGGCAAAATTGACATTTTTGCAAAGGAGATAGTCCATGATTTTGGTCAAAAAGGTGAAGTTTTTTCATCTTTTGTGTTTATCAAAAATAGATCGAGAAAAAGTGTTAGCTGACGTCCTAGATAAAAAAGAAGCCTTTAAAGACTATAAAAACAACTGTTTATGAAAAACGGAAAATGAGAATTTTTCCAAAGGGCTTAGTCCATGGTTTTGGTCAAAAATTGGCAATTTTGTTAACCTTTCGTGTTATGCAAAATAAACCCAAAAAAAGTATTTGGTGACGTTCTCGTTAGAAAACAAGCTTTTCTAGACAATATAAACATGGATTTAAAAAGAAGGCAAAATTGACATTTTTGCAAAGGGGATAGTCCATGATTTTGGTCAAAAAGTTGAAGTTTTTTCATCTTTTGTGTTTATCAAAAATAGATCGAGAAAAAGTGTTAGCTGACGTCCTAGATAAAAAAGAATCCTTTAAAGACTATAAAAACAACTGTTTATGAAAAACACAAAATGAGAATTTTTCCAAAGGGCTTGGTCCATGGTTTTGGTCAAAAATTGGCAATTTTGTTAACCTTTCGTGTTATGCAAAATAAACCCAAAAAAAGTATTTGGTGACGTTTTCGTTAGAAAACAAGCTATTCTAGACAATATAAACATGGATTTAAAAAGAAGGCAAAATTGACATTTTTGCAAAGGGGATAGTCCATGATTTTGGTCAAAAAGTTGAAGTTTTTTCATCTTTTGTGTTTATCAAAAATAGATCGAGAAAAAGTGTTTGCTGACGTTCTAGATAAAAAAGAAGCCTTTAAAGACTATAAAAAAAACTGTTTATAAAAAACGCAAAATGAGAATTTTACCAAAGGGGTTAGTCCATCGTTTTGGTCAAAAATTTGAGATTTCTTCAACTTTGATTTTTATGCAAAATAGACCAAAAAAAAAGTATCTGGGAACGTTCTAGTTAGAAGAAAGTTTCTGTAATCCTTTTAACCCTCTTTCACCCCTTGTCACCCTCTGTCACCCTTTGTAACCCCCTGTAACCCCTTGTAACCCCTTGTAACCCCCTGTAACCCCTTGTAACCCCCTCTAACCCCTTGTAACCCCAAGTAACCCCTGGTAACCCCCTGTATTCCCATGTCATAGATCGCGAAAATAAATCGTGAAAAACTGATTTTTGACGTTTTATATAGCAAACAAGCCTTTCTGAACAACGAAAACATCGGTTTCAAAAACCCACAAAATTAGCATTTTTCCAAAGGGGTTAGTCCATGGTTTTGGTCAAAAATTGGAAATTTTGTTAACCTTTCGTGTTATGCAAAATAAACCCAGAAAAAGTATTTGGTGACGTTCTCGTTAGTAAACAAGCTTTTCTAGACAATATAAACATGGATTTAAAAAGAAGGCAAAATTGACATTTTTGCAAAGGAGATAGTCCATGATTTTGGTCAAAAAGGTGAAGTTTTTTCAGGTTTTGTGTTTATCAAAAATAGATCGAGAAAAAGTGTTAGCTGACGTCCTAGATAAAAAAGAAGCCTTTAAAGACTATAAAAACAACTGTTTATGAAAAACGGAAAATGAGAATTTTACCAAAGGGGTTAGTCCATGGTTTTGGTCAAAAATTGGCAATTTTGTTAACCTTTCGTTTTATGCAAAATAAACCCAAAAAAAGTATTTGGTGACGTTCTCGTTAGAAAACAAGCTTTTCTAGACAATATAAACATGGATTTAAAAAGAAGGCAAAATTGACATTTTTGCAAAGGGGATAGTCTATGATTTTGGTCAAAAAGTTAAAGTTTTTTCATCTTTTGTGTTTATCAAAAATAGATCGAGAAAAAGTGTTTGCTGACGTTCTAGATAAAAAAAAAGCTTTTAAAGACTATAAAAAAAACTGTTTATAAAAAACGCAAAATGAGAATTTTACCAAAGGGGTTAGTCCATCGTTTTGGTCAAAAATTTGAGAATTCTTCAACTTTGATTTTTATGCAAAATAGACCAAAAAAAAAGTATCTGGGAACGTTCTAGTTAGAAAAAAGTTTCTCTAATCCTTTTAACCCTCTTTCACCCCTTGTCACCCTCTGTTACCCTTTGTAACCCCCTGTAACCCCTTGTAACCCCTTGTAACCCCCTGTAACCCCTTGTAACCCCTTGTAACCCCTTGTAACCCCAAGTAACCCCTGGTAAACCCCTGTATTCCCATGTCATAGATCGCGAAAATAAATCGTGAAAAACTGATTTTTGACGTTTTATATAGCAAACAAGCCTTTCTGAACAACGAAAACATCGGTTTCAAAAACCCACAAAATTAGCATTTTTCCAAAGGGGTTAGTCCATGGTTTTGGTCAAAAATTGGAAATTTTGTTAACCTTTCGTGTTATGCAAAATAAACCCAGAAAAAGTATTTGGTGACGTTCTCGTTAGTAAACAAGCTTTTCTAGACAATATAAACATGGATTTAAAAAGAAGGCAAAATTGACATTTTTGCAAAGGAGATAGTCCATGATTTTGGTCAAAAAGGTGAAGTTTTTTCATCTTTTGTGTTTATCAAAAATAAATCCAGAAAAAGTGTTAGCTGACGTCCTAAATAAAAAAGAAGCCTTTAAAGACTATAAAAACAACTGTTTATGAAAAACACAAAATGAGAATTTTTCCAAAGGGGTTAGTCCATGGTTTTGGTCAAAAATTGGCAATTTTGTTAACCTTTCGTGTTATGCAAAATAAACCCAAAAAAAGTATTTGGTGACGTTCTCGTTAGAAAACAAGCTTTTCTAGACAATATAAACATGGATTTAAAAAGAAGGCAAAATTGACATTTTTGCAAAGGGGATAGTCTATGATTTTGGTCAAAAAGTTGAAGTTTTTTTATCTTTTGTGTTTATCAAAAATAGATCGAGAAAAAGTGTTTGCTGACGTTCTAGATAAAAAAGAAGCTTTTAAAGACTATAAAAAAAACTGTTTATAAAAAACGCAAAATGAGAATTTTACCAAAGGGGTTAGTCCATCGTTTTGGTCAAAAATTTGAGATTTCTTCAACTTTGATTTTTATGCAAAATAGACCAAAAAAAAAGTATCTGGGAACGTTCTAGTTAGAAAAAAGTTTCTCTAATCCTTTTAACCCTCTTTCACCCCTTGTCACCCTCTGTTACCCTTTGTAACCCCCTGTAACCCCTTGTAACCCCTTGTAACCCCCTGTAACCCCTTGTAACCCCTTGTAACCCCTTGTAACCCCAAGTAACCCCTGGTAAACCCCTGTATTCCCATGTCATAGATCGCGAAAATAAATCGTGAAAAACTGATTTTTGACGTTTTATATAGCAAACAAGCCTTTCTGAACAACGAAAACATCGGTTTCAAAAACCCACAAAATTAGCATTTTTCCAAAGGGGTTAGTCCATGGTTTTGGTCAAAAATTGGAAATTTTGTTAACCTTTCGTGTTATGCAAAATAAACCCAGAAAAAGTATTTGGTGACGTTCTCGTTAGTAAACAAGCTTTTCTAGACAATATAAACATGGATTTAAAAAGAAGGCAAAATTGACATTTTTGCAAAGGAGATAGTCCATGATTTTGGTCAAAAAGGTGAAGTTTTTTCAGGTTTTGTGTTTATCAAAAATACATCGAGAAAAAGTGTTAGCTGACGTCCTAGATAAAAAAGAAGCCTTAAAAGACTATAAAAACAACTGTTTATGAAAAACGCAAAATGAGAATTTTTCCAAAGGGCTTAGTCCATGGTTTTGGTCAAAAATTGGCAATTTTGTTAACCTTTCGTGTTATGCAAAATAAACCCAAAAAAAGTATTTGGTGACGTTCTCGTTAGAAAACAAGCTTTTCTAGACAATATAAACACGGATTTAAAAAGAAGGCAAAATTGACATTTTTGCAAAGGGGATAGTCTATGATTTTGGTCAAAAAGTTGAAGTTTTTTTATCTTTTGTGTTTATCAAAAATAGATCGAGAAAAAGTGTTTGCTGACGTTCTAGATAAAAAAGAAGCTTTTAAAGACTATAAAAAAAACTGTTTATAAAAAACGCAAAATGAGAATTTTACCAAAGGGGTTAGTCCATCGTTTTGGTCAAAAATTTGAGATTTCTTCAACTTTGATTTTTATGCAAAATAGACCAAAAAAAAAGTATCTGGGAACGTTCTAGTTAGAAAAAAGTTTCTCTAATTCTTTTAACCCTCTTTCACCCCTTGTCACCCTCTGTCACCCTTTGTAACCCCCTGTAACCCCTTGTAACCCCTTGTAACCCCCTGTAACCCCTTGTAACCCCTTGTAACCCCTTGTAACCCCAAGTAACCCCTGGTAACCCCCTGTATTCCCATGTCATAGATTGCGAAAATAAATCGTGAAAAACTGATTTTGGACGTTTTATATAGCAAACAAGCCTTTCTGAACAACGAAAACATCGGTTTCAAAAACCCACAAAATTAGCATTTTTCCAAAGGGGTTAGTCCATGGTTTTGGTCAAAAATTGGAAATTTTGTTAACCTTTCGTGTTATGCAAAATAAACCCAGAAAAAGTATTTGGTGACGTTCTCGTTAGAAAACAAGCTTTTCTAGACAATATAAACATGGATTTAAAAAGAAGGCAAAATTGACATTTTTGCAAAGGAGATAGTCCATGATTTTGGTCAAAAAGGTGAAGTTTTTTCAGGTTTTGTGTTTATCAAAAATACATCGAGAAAAAGTGTTAGCTGACGTCCTAGATAAAAAAGAAGCCTTAAAAGACTATAAAAACAACTGTTTATGAAAAACGCAAAATGAGAATTTTTCCAAAGGGGTTAGTCCATGGTTTTGGTCAAAAATTGGCAATTTTGTTAACCTTTCGTGTTATGCAAAATAAACCCAAAAAAAGTATTTGGTGACGTTCTCGTTAGAAAACAAGCTTTTCTAGACAATATAAACATGGATTTAAAAAGAAGGCAAAATTGACATTTTTGCAAAGGGGATAGTCTATGATTTTGGTCAAAAAGTTAAAGTTTTTTCATCTTTTGTGTTTATCAAAAATAGATCGAGAAAAAGTGTTAGCTGACGTCCTAGATAAAAAAGAAGCCTTTAAAGACTATAAAAACAACTGTTTATGAAAAACGGAAAATGAGAATTTTACCAAAGGGGTTAGTCCATGGTTTTGGTCAAAAATTGGCAATTTTGTTAACCTTTCGTGTTATGCAAAATAAACCCAAAAAAAGTATTTGGTGACGTTCTCGTTAGAAAACAAGCTTTTCTAGACAATATAAACATGGATTTAAAAAGAAGGCAAAATTGACATTTTTGCAAAGGGGATAGTCTATGATTTTGGTCAAAAAGTTAAAGTTTTTTCATCTTTTGTGTTTATCAAAAATAGATCGAGAAAAAGTGTTTGCTGACGTTCTAGATAAAAAAAAAGCTTTTAAAGACTATAAAAAAAACTGTTTATAAAAAACGCAAAATGAGAATTTTACCAAAGGGGTTAGTCCATCGTTTTGGTCAAAAATTTGAGAATTCTTCAACTTTGATTTTTATGCAAAATAGACCAAAAAAAAAGTATCTGGGAACGTTCTAGTTAGAAAAAAGTTTCTCTAATCCTTTTAACCCTCTTTCACCCCTTGTCACCCTCTGTTACCCTTTGTAACCCCCTGTAACCCCTTGTAACCCCTTGTAACCCCCTGTAACCCCTTGTAACCCCTTGTAACCCCTTGTAACCCCAAGTAACCCCTGGTAAACCCCTGTATTCCCATGTCATAGATCGCGAAAATAAATCGTGAAAAACTGATTTTTGACGTTTTATATAGCAAACAAGCCTTTCTGAACAACGAAAACATCGGTTTCAAAAACCCACAAAATTAGCATTTTTCCAAAGGGGTTAGTCCATGGTTTTGGTCAAAAATTGGAAATTTTGTTAACCTTTCGTGTTATGCAAAATAAACCCAGAAAAAGTATTTGGTGACGTTCTCGTTAGTAAACAAGCTTTTCTAGACAATATAAACATGGATTTAAAAAGAAGGCAAAATTGACATTTTTGCAAAGGAGATAGTCCATGATTTTGGTCAAAAAGGTGAAGTTTTTTCATCTTTTGTGTTTATCAAAAATAAATCCAGAAAAAGTGTTAGCTGACGTCCTAAATAAAAAAGAAGCCTTTAAAGACTATAAAAACAACTGTTTATGAAAAACACAAAATGAGAATTTTTCCAAAGGGGTTAGTCCATGGTTTTGGTCAAAAATTGGCAATTTTGTTAACCTTTCGTGTTATGCAAAATAAACCCAAAAAAAGTATTTGGTGACGTTCTCGTTAGAAAACAAGCTTTTCTAGACAATATAAACATGGATTTAAAAAGAAGGCAAAATTGACATTTTTGCAAAGGGGATAGTCTATGATTTTGGTCAAAAAGTTGAAGTTTTTTTATCTTTTGTGTTTATCAAAAATAGATCGAGAAAAAGTGTTTGCTGACGTTCTAGATAAAAAAGAAGCTTTTAAAGACTATAAAAAAAACTGTTTATAAAAAACGCAAAATGAGAATTTTACCAAAGGGGTTAGTCCATCGTTTTGGTCAAAAATTTGAGATTTCTTCAACTTTGATTTTTATGCAAAATAGACCAAAAAAAAAGTATCTGGGAACGTTCTAGTTAGAAAAAAGTTTCTCTAATCCTTTTAACCCTCTTTCACCCCTTGTCACCCTCTGTTACCCTTTGTAACCCCCTGTAACCCCTTGTAACCCCTTGTAACCCCCTGTAACCCCTTGTAACCCCTTGTAACCCCTTGTAACCCCAAGTAACCCCTGGTAAACCCCTGTATTCCCATGTCATAGATCGCGAAAATAAATCGTGAAAAACTGATTTTTGACGTTTTATATAGCAAACAAGCCTTTCTGAACAACGAAAACATCGGTTTCAAAAACCCACAAAATTAGCATTTTTCCAAAGGGGTTAGTCCATGGTTTTGGTCAAAAATTGGAAATTTTGTTAACCTTTCGTGTTATGCAAAATAAACCCAGAAAAAGTATTTGGTGACGTTCTCGTTAGTAAACAAGCTTTTCTAGACAATATAAACATGGATTTAAAAAGAAGGCAAAATTGACATTTTTGCAAAGGAGATAGTCCATGATTTTGGTCAAAAAGGTGAAGTTTTTTCAGGTTTTGTGTTTATCAAAAATACATCGAGAAAAAGTGTTAGCTGACGTCCTAGATAAAAAAGAAGCCTTAAAAGACTATAAAAACAACTGTTTATGAAAAACGCAAAATGAGAATTTTTCCAAAGGGCTTAGTCCATGGTTTTGGTCAAAAATTGGCAATTTTGTTAACCTTTCGTGTTATGCAAAATAAACCCAAAAAAAGTATTTGGTGACGTTCTCGTTAGAAAACAAGCTTTTCTAGACAATATAAACACGGATTTAAAAAGAAGGCAAAATTGACATTTTTGCAAAGGGGATAGTCTATGATTTTGGTCAAAAAGTTGAAGTTTTTTTATCTTTTGTGTTTATCAAAAATAGATCGAGAAAAAGTGTTTGCTGACGTTCTAGATAAAAAAGAAGCTTTTAAAGACTATAAAAAAAACTGTTTATAAAAAACGCAAAATGAGAATTTTACCAAAGGGGTTAGTCCATCGTTTTGGTCAAAAATTTGAGATTTCTTCAACTTTGATTTTTATGCAAAATAGACCAAAAAAAAAGTATCTGGGAACGTTCTAGTTAGAAAAAAGTTTCTCTAATTCTTTTAACCCTCTTTCACCCCTTGTCACCCTCTGTCACCCTTTGTAACCCCCTGTAACCCCTTGTAACCCCTTGTAACCCCCTGTAACCCCTTGTAACCCCTTGTAACCCCTTGTAACCCCAAGTAACCCCTGGTAACCCCCTGTATTCCCATGTCATAGATTGCGAAAATAAATCGTGAAAAACTGATTTTGGACGTTTTATATAGCAAACAAGCCTTTCTGAACAACGAAAACATCGGTTTCAAAAACCCACAAAATTAGCATTTTTCCAAAGGGGTTAGTCCATGGTTTTGGTCAAAAATTGGAAATTTTGTTAACCTTTCGTGTTATGCAAAATAAACCCAGAAAAAGTATTTGGTGACGTTCTCGTTAGAAAACAAGCTTTTCTAGACAATATAAACATGGATTTAAAAAGAAGGCAAAATTGACATTTTTGCAAAGGAGATAGTCCATGATTTTGGTCAAAAAGGTGAAGTTTTTTCAGGTTTTGTGTTTATCAAAAATACATCGAGAAAAAGTGTTAGCTGACGTCCTAGATAAAAAAGAAGCCTTAAAAGACTATAAAAACAACTGTTTATGAAAAACGCAAAATGAGAATTTTTCCAAAGGGGTTAGTCCATGGTTTTGGTCAAAAATTGGCAATTTTGTTAACCTTTCGTGTTATGCAAAATAAACCCAAAAAAAGTATTTGGTGACGTTCTCGTTAGAAAACAAGCTTTTCTAGACAATATAAACATGGATTTAAAAAGAAGGCAAAATTGACATTTTTGCAAAGGGGATAGTCTATGATTTTGGTCAAAAAGTTGAAGTTTTTTTATGTTTTGTGTTTATCAAAAATAGATCGAGAAAAAGTGTTTGCTGACGTTCTAGATAAAAAAGAAGCTTTTAAAGACTATAAAAAAAACTGTTTATAAAAAACGCAAAATGAGAATTTTACCAAAGGGGTTAGTCCATCGTTTTGGTCAAAAATTTGAGATTTCTTCAACTTTGATTTTTATGCAAAATAGACCAAAAAAAAAGTATCTGGGAACGTTCTAGTTAGAAAAAAGTTTCTCTAATTCTTTTAACCCTCTTTCACCCCTTGTCACCCTCTGTCACCCTTTGTAACCCCCTGTAACCCCCTGTAACCCCTTGTAACCCCCTGTAACCCCCTGTAACCCCTTGTAACCCCTTGTAAACCCAAGTAACCCCTGGTAACCCCCTGTATTCCCATGTCATAGATCGCGAAAATAAATCGTCAAATACTGATTTTTGACGTTTTATATAGCAAACAAGCCTTTCTGAACAACGAAAACAACGGTTTCAAAAACCCACAAAATTAGCATTTTTCCAAAGGGGTTAGTCCATGGTTTTGGTCAAAAATTGGAAATTTTGTTAACCTTTCGTGTTATGCAAAATAAACCCAGAAAAAGTATTTGGTTACGTTCTCGTTAGTAAACAAGCTTTTCTAGACAATATAAACATGGATTTAAAAAGAAGGCAAAATTGCCATTTTTGCAAAGGAGATAGTCCATGATTTTGGTCAAAAAGGTGAAGTTTTTTTCATCTTTTGTGTTTATCAAAAATAGATCGAGAAAAAGTGTTAGCTGACGTCCTAGATAAAAAAGAAGCCTTAAAAGACTATAAAAACAACTGTTTATGGAAAACGCAAAATGAGAATTTTTCCAAAGGGCTTAGTCCATGGTTTTGGTCAAAAATTGGCAATTTTGTTAACCTTTCGTGTTATGCAAAATAAACCCAAAAAAAGTATTTGGTGACGTTCTCGTTAGAAAACAAGCTTTTCTAGACAATATAAACATGGATTTAAAAAGAAGGCAAAATTGACATTTTTGCAAAGGGGATAGTCCATGATTTTGGTCAAAAAGCTGAAGTTTTTTCATCTTTTGTGTTTATCAAAAATAGATCGAGAAAAAGTGTTTGCTGACGTTCTAGATAAAAAAGAAGCCTTTAAAGACTATAAAAAAACTGTTTATAAAAAACGCAAAATGAGAATTTTACCAAAGGGGTTAGTCCATCGTTTTGGTCAAAAATTTGAGATTTCTTCAACTTTGATTTTTATGCAAAATAGACCAAAAAAAAAGTATCTGGGAACGTTCTAGTTAGAAAAAAGTTTCTGTAATCCTTTTAACCCTCTTTCACCCCTTGTTACCCTCTGTTACCCTTTGTAACCCCCTGTAACCCCTTGTAACCCCTTGTAACCCCCTGAAACCCCTTGTAACCCCTTGTAACCCCAAGTAACCCCTGGTAACCCCCTGTATTCCCATGTCATAGATCGCGAAAATAAATCGTGAAAAACTGATTTTTGACGTTTTATATAGCAAACAAGCCTTTCTGAACAACGAAAACATCGGTTTCAAAAACCCACAAAATTAGCATTTTTCCAAAGGGGTTAGTCCATGGTTTTGGTCAAAAATTGGAAATTTTGTTAACCTTTCGTGTTATGCAAAATAAACCCAGAAAAAGTATTTGGTGACGTTCTCGTTAGAAAACAAGCTTTTCTAGACAATATAAACATGGATTTAAAAAGAAGGCAAAATTGACATTTTTGCAAAGGAGATAGTCCATGATTTTGGTCAAAAAGGTGAAGTTTTTTCAGGTTTTGTGTTTATCAAAAATAGATCGAGAAAAAGTGTTAGCTGCCGTCCTAGATAAAAAAGAAGCCTTAAAAGACTATAAAAACAACTGTTTATGAAAAACGCAAAATGAGAATTTTTCCAAAGGGGTTAGTCCATGGTTTTGGTCAAAAATTGGCAATTTTGTTAACCTTTCGTGTTATGCAAAATAAACCCAAAAAAAGTATTTGGTGACGTTCTCGTTAGAAAACAAGCTTTTCTAGACAATATAAACATGGATTTAAAAAGAAGGCAAAATTGACATTTTTGCAAAGGGGATAGTCCATAATTTTGGTCAAAAAGTTGAAGATTTTTCATCTTTTGTGTTTATCAAAAATAGATCGAGAAAAAGTGTTAGCTGACGTCCTAGATAAAAAAGAAGCCTTAAAAGACTATAAAAACAACTGTTTATGAAAAACGCAAAATGAGAATTTTTCCAAAGGGCTTAGTCCATGGTTTTGGTCAAAAATTGGCAATTTTGTTAACCTTTCGTGTTATGCAAAATAAACCCAAAAAAAGTATTTGGTGACGTTCTCGTTAGAAAACAAGCTTTTCTAGACAATATAAACATGGATTTAAAAAGAAGGCAAAATTGACATTTTTGCAAAGGGGATAGTCCATGATTTTGGTCAAAAAGTTGAAGTTTTTTCATCTTTTGTGTTTATCAAAAATAGATCGAGAAAAAGTGTTTGCTGACGTTCTAGATAAAAAAGAAGCCTTTAAAGACTATAAAAAAAACTGTTTATTAAAAACGAAAAATGACAATTTTACCAAAGGGGTTAGTCTATCGTTTTGGTCAAAAATTTGAGATTTCTTCAACTTTGATTTTTATGCAAAATAGACCAAAAAAAAAAGTATCTGGGAACGTTCTAGTTAGTAGAAAGTTTCTGTAATCCTTTTAACCCTCTTTCACCCCTTGTCACCCTCTGTGACCCTTTGTAACCCCCTGTAACCCCTTGTAACCCCTTGTAACCCCCTGTAACCCCTTGTAACCCCCTCTAACCCCTTGTAACCCCAAGTAACCCCTGGTAACCCCCTGTATTCCCATGTCATAGATCGCGAAAATAAATCGTGAAAAACTGATTTTTGACGTTTTATATAGCAAACAAGCCTTTCTGAACAACGAAAACATCGGTTTCAAAAACCCACAAAATTAGCATTTTTCCAAAGGGGTTAGTCCATGGTTTTGGTCAAAAATTGGAAATTTTGTTAACCTTTCGTGTTATGCAAAATAAACCCAGAAAAAGTATTTGGTGACGTTCTCGTTAGAAAACAAGCTTTTCTAGACAATATAAACATGGATTTAAAAAGAAGGCAAAATTGACATTTTTGCAAAGGAGATAGTCCATGATTTTGGTCAAAAAGGTGAAGTTTTTTCAGGTTTTGTGTTTATCAAAAATAGATCGAGAAAAAGTGTTAGCTGACGTCCTAGATAAAAAAGAAGCCTTAAAAGACTATAAAAACAACTGTTTATGAAAAACGCAAAATGAGAATTTTTCCAAAGGGCTTAGTCCATGGTTTTGGTCAAAAATTGGAAATTTTGTTAACCTTTCGTGTTATGCAAAATAAACCCAGAAAAAGTATTTGGTGACGTTCTCGTTAGAAAACAAGCTTTTCTAGACAATATAAACATGGATTTAAAAAGAAGGCAAAATTGACATTTTTGCAAAGGAGATAGTCCATGATTTTGGTCAAAAAGGTGAAGTTTTTTCAGGTTTTGTGTTTATCAAAAATAGATCGAGAAAAAGTGTTAGCTGACGTCCTAGATAAAAAAGAAGCCTTAAAAGACTATAAAAACAACTGTTTATGAAAAACGCAAAATGAGAATTTTTCCAAAGGGCTTAGTCCATGGTTTTGGTCAAAAATTGGCAATTTTGTTAACCTTTCGTGTTATGCAAAATAAACCCAAAAAAAGTATTTGGTGACGTTCTCGTTAGAAAACAAGCTTTTCTAGACAATATAAACATGGATTTAAAAAGAAGGCAAAATTGACATTTTTGCAAAGGGGATAGTCCATGATTTTGGTCAAAAAGTTGAAGTTTTTTCATCTTTTGTGTTTATCAAAAATAGATCGAGAAAAAGTGTTTGCTGACGTTCTAGATAAAAAAGAAGCCTTTAAAGACTATAAAAAAAACCTGTTTATAAAAAACGCAAAATGAGAATTTTACCAAAGGGGTTAGTCCATCGTTTTGGTCAAAAATTTGAGATTTCTTCAACTTTGATTTTTATGCAAAATAGACCAAAAAAAAGTATCTGGGAACGTTCTAGTTAGAAGAAAGTTTCTGTAATCCTTTTAACCCTCTTTCACCCCTTGTCACCCTCTGTCACCCTTTGTAACCCCCTGTAACCCCCTGTAACCCCTTGTAACCCCCTGTAACCCCTTGTAACCCCTTGTAACCCCAAGTAACCCCTGGTAACCCTCTGTATTCCCATGTCATAGATCGCGAAAATAAATCGTGAAAAACTGATTTTTGACGTTTTATATAGCAAACAAGGCTTTCTGAACAACGAAAACATCGGTTTCAAAAACCCACAAAATTAGCATTTTTCCAAAGGGGTTAGTCCATGGTTTTGGTCAAAAATTGGAAATTTTGTTAACCTTTCGTGTTATGCAAAATAAACCCAGAAAAAGTATTTGGTGACGTTCTCGTTAGTAAACAAGCTTTTCTAGACAATATAAACATGGATTTAAAAAGAAGGCAAAATTGACATTTTTGCAAAGGAGATAGTCCATGATTTTGGTCAAAAAGGTGAAGTTTTTTCAGGTTTTGTGTTTATCAAAAATAGATCGAGAAAAAGTGTTAGCTGACGTCCTAGATAAAAAAGAAGCCTTAAAAGACTATAAAAACAACTGTTTATGAAAAACGCAAAATGAGAATTTTTCCAAAGGGCTTAGTCCATGGTTTTGGTCAAAAATTGGCAATTTTGTTAACCTTTCGTGTTATGCAAAATGAACCCAAAAAAAGTATTTGGTGACGTTCTCGTTAGAAAACAAGCTTTTCTAGACAATATAAACATGGATTTAAAAAGAAGGCAAAATTGACATTTTTGCAAAGGGGATAGTCCATGATTTTGGTCAAAAAGTTGAAGTTTTTTCATCTTTTGTGTTTATCAAAAATAGATCGAGAAAAAGTGTTTGCTGACGTTCTAGATAATAAAGAAGCTTTTAAAGACTATAAAAAAAACTGTTTATAAAAAACGCAAAATGAGAATTTTACCAAAGGGGTTAGTCCATCGTTTTGGTCAAAAATTTGAGATTTCTTCAACTTTGATTTTTATGCAAAATAGACCAAAAAAAAAGTATCTGGGAACGTTCTAGTTAGAAAAAAGTTTCTGTAATCCTTTTAACCCTCTTTCACCCCTTGTTACCCTCTGTTACCCTT
The DNA here is from genome assembly GCA_964035705.1 of Porites rus. NCBI lineage: Eukaryota > Metazoa > Cnidaria > Anthozoa > Scleractinia > Poritidae > Porites > Porites rus. Next base: position 26,923,558 of record OZ038000.1, read on the forward strand.
TGTAACCCCCTGTAACCCCTTGTAACCCCTTGTAACCCCCTGTAACCCCTTGTAACCCCTTGTAACCCCAAGTAACCCCTGGTAACCCCCTGTATTCCCATGTCATAGATCGCGAAAATAAATCGTGAAAAACTGATTTTTGACGTTTTATATAGCAAACAAGCCTTTCTGAACAACGAAAACATCGGTTTCAAAAACCCACAAAATTAGCATTTTTCCAAAGGGGTTAGTCCATGGTTTTGGTCAAAAATTGGAAATTTTGTTAACCTTTCGTGTTATGCAAAATAAACCCAGAAAAAGTATTTGGTGACGTTCTCGTTAGAAAACAAGCTTTTCTAGACAATATAAACATGGATTTAAAAAGAAGGCAAAATTGACATTTTTGCAAAGGAGATAGTCCATGATTTTGGTCAAAAAGGTGAAGTTTTTTCAGGTTTTGTGTTTATCAAAAATAGATCGAGAAAAAGTGTTAGCTGACGTCCTAGATAAAAAAGAAGCCTTAAAAGACTATAAAAACAACTGTTTATGAAAAACGCAAAATGAGAATTTTTCCAAAGGGGTTAGTCCATGGTTTTGGTCAAAAATTGGTAATTTTGTTAACCTTTCGTGTTATGCAAAATAAACCCAAAAAAAGTATTTGGTGACGTTCTCGTTAGAAAACAAGCTTTTCTAGACAATATAAACATGGATTTAACAAGAAGGCAAAATTGACATTTTTGCAAAGGAGATAGTCCATGATTTTGGTCAAAAAGCTGAAGTTTTTTCATCTTTTGTGTTTATCAAAAATAGATCGAGAAAAAGTGTTTGCTTACGTTCTAGATAAAAAAGAAGCCTTTAAAGACTATAAAAAAAAACTGTTGATAAAAAACGCAAAATGAGAATTTTACCAAAGGGGTTAGTCCATCGTTTTGGTCAAAAATTTGAGATTTCTTCAACTTTGATTTTTATGCAAAATAGACCAAAAAAAAAGTATCTGGGAACGTTCTAGTTAGAAAAAAGTTTCTGTAATCCTTTTAACCCTCTTTCACCCCTTGTCACCCTCTGTTACCCTTTGAAACCCCCTGTAACCCCTTGTAACCCCTTGTAACCCCTTGTAACCCCTTGTAACCCCAAGTAACCCCTGGTAACCCCCTGTATTCCCATGTCATAGATCGCGAAAATAAATCGTGAAAAACTGATTTTTGACGTTTTATATAGCAAACAAGGCTTTCTGAACAACGAAAACATCGGTTTCAAAAACCCACAAAATTAGCATTTTTCCAAAGGGGTTAGTCCATGGTTTTGGTCAAAAATTGGAAATTTTGTTAACCTTTCGTGTTATGCAAAATAAACCCAGAAAAAGTATTTGGTGACGTTCTCGTTAGTAAACAAGCTTTTCTAGACAATATAAACATGGATTTAAAAAGAAGGCAAAATTGACATTTTTGCAAAGGAGATAGTCCATGATTTTGGTCAAAAAGGTGAAGTTTTTTCAGGTTTTGTGTTTATCAAAAATAGATCGAGAAAAAGTGTTAGCTGACGTCCTAGATAAAAAAGAAGCCTTAAAAGACTATAAAAACAACTGTTTATGAAAAACGCAAAATGAGAATTTTTCCAAAGGGCTTAGTCCATGGTTTTGGTCAAAAATTGGCAATTTTGTTAACCTTTCGTGTTATGCAAAATAAACCCAAAAAAAGTATTTGGTGACGTTCTCGTTAGAAAACAAGCTTTTCTAGACAATATAAACATGGATTTAAAAAGAAGGCAAAATTGACATTTTTGCAAAGGGGATAGTCCATGATTTTGGTCAAAAAGTTGAAGTTTTTTCATCTTTTGTGTTTATCAAAAATAGATCGAGAAAAAGTGTTTGCTGACGTTCTAGATAATAAAGAAGCTTTTAAAGACTATAAAAAAAACTGTTTATAAAAAACGCAAAATGAGAATTTTACCAAAGGGGTTAGTCCATCGTTTTGGTCAAAAATTTGAGATTTCTTCAACTTTGATTTTTATGCAAAATAGACCAAAAAAAAAGTATCTGGGAACGTTCTAGTTAGAAAAAAGTTTCTGTAATCCTTTTAACCCTCTTTCACCCCTTGTTACCCTCTGTTACCCTTTGTAACCCCCTGTAACCCCTTGTAACCCCTTGTAACCCCCTGTAACCCCTTGTAACCCCTTGTAACCCCAAGTAACCCCTGGTAACCCCCTGTATTCCCATGTCATAGATCGCGAAAATAAATCGTGAAAAACTGATTTTTGACGTTTTATATAGCAACAAGCCTTTCTGAACAACGAAAACATCGGTTTCAAAAACCCACAAAATTAGCATTTTTCCAAAGGGGTTAGTCCATGGTTTTGGTCAAAAATTGGAAATTTTGTTAACCTTTCGTGTTATGCAAAATAAACCCAGAAAAAGTATTTGGTGACGTTCTCGTTAGAAAACAAGCTTTTCTAGACAATATAAACATGGATTTAAAAAGAAGGCAAAATTGACATTTTTGCAAAGGAGATAGTCCATGATTTTGGTCAAAAAGGTGAAGTTTTTTCAGGTTTTGTGTTTATCAAAAATAGATCGAGAAAAAGTGTTAGCTGACGTCCTAGATAAAAAAGAAGCCTTTAAAGACTATAAAAAAAACTGTTTATAAAAAACGCAAAATGAGAATTTTACCAAAGGGGTTAGTCCATCGTTTTGGTCAAAAATTTGAGATTTCTTCAACTTTGATTTTTATGCAAAATAGACCAAAAAAAAAGTATCTGGGAACGTTCTAGTTAGAAGAAAGTTTCTGTAATCCTTTTAACCCTCTTTCACCCCTTGTCACCCTCTGTCACCCTTTGTAACCCCCTGTAACCCCTTGTAACCCCTTGTAACCCCCTGTAACCCCTTGTAACCCCTTGTAACCCTTTGTAACCCCTTGTAACCCCAAGTAACCCCTGGTAACCCCTTGTAACCCGTAGTAACCCCTGGTAACCCCCAGTACTCCCATGTCATAGATTGCAAAAATAAATCGTGAAAAACTGATTTTTGACGTTTTATATAGCAAACAAGCCTTTCTGAACAACGAAAACATCGGTTTCAAAAACCCACAAAATTAGCATTTTTCCAAAGGGGTTAGTCCATGGTTTTGGTCAAAAATTGGAAATTTTGTTAACCTTTCGTGTTATGCAAAATAAACCCAGAAAAAGTATTTGGTGACGTTCTCGTTAGTAAACAAGCTTTTCTAGACAATATAAACATGGATTTAAAAAGAAGGCAAAATTGACATTTTTGCAAAGGAGATAGTCCATGATTTTGGTCAAAAAGGTGAAGTTTTTTCATGTTTTGTGTTTATCAAAAATAGATCGAGAAAAAGTGTTAGCTGACGTCCTAGATAAAAAAGAAGCCTTTAAAGACTATAAAAACAACTGTTTATGAAAAACGCAAAATGAGAATTTTTCCAAAGGGGTTAGTCCATGGTTTTGGTCAAAAATTGGCAATTTTGTTAACCTTTCGTGTTATGCAAAATAAACCCAAAAAAAGTATTTGGTGACGTTCTCGTTAGAAAACAAGCTTTTCTAGACAATATAAACATGGATTTAAAAAGAAGGCAAAATTGACATTTTTGCAAAGGGGATAGTCCATGATTTTGGTCAAAAAGTTGAAGTTTTTTCATCTTTTGTGTTTATCAAAAATAGATCGAGAAAAAGTGTTAGCTGACGTCCTAGATAAAAAAGAATCCTTTAAAGACTATAAAAACAACTGTTTATTAAAAACACAAAATGAGAATTTTTCCAAAGGGCTTAGTCCATGGTTTTGGTCAAAAATTGGCAATTTTGTTAACCTTTCGTGTTATGCAAAATAAACCCAAAAAAAGTATTTGGTGACGTTCTCGTTAGAAAACAAGCTTTTCTAGACAATATAAACATGGATTTAAAAAGAAGGCAAAATTGACATTTTTGCAAAGGGGATAGTCCATGATGTTGGTCAAAAAGTTGAAGTTTTTTCATCTTTTGTGTTTATCAAAAATAGATCGAGAAAAAGTGTTTGCTGACGTTCTAGATAATAAAGAAGCTTTTAAAGACTATAAAAAAAACTGTTTATAAAAAACGCAAAATGAGAATTTTACCAAAGGGGTTAGTCCATCGTTTTGGTCAAAAATTTGAGATTTCTTCAACTTTGATTTTTATGCAAAATAGACCAAAAAAAAAGTATCTGGGAACGTTCTAGTTAGAAAAAAGTTTCTGTAATTCTTTTAACCCTCTTTCACCCCTTGTTACCCTCTGTTACCCTTTGTAACCCCCTGTAACCCCTTGTAACCCCTTGTAACCCCCTGTAACCCCTTGTAACCCCTTGTAACCCCTTGTAACCCCAAGTAACCCCTGGTAACCCCCTGTATTCCCATGTCATAGATCGCGAAAATAAATCGTGAAAAACTGATTTTTGACGTTTTATATAGCAAACAAGCCTTTCTGAACAACGAAAACATCGGTTTCAAAAACCCACAAAATTAGCATTTTTCCAAAGGGGTTAGTCCATGGTTTTGGTCAAAAATTGGCAATTTTGTTAACCTTTCGTGTTATGCAAAATAAACCCAGAAAAAGTATTTGGTGACGTTCTCGTTAGAAAACAAGCTTTTCTAGACAATATAAACATGGATTTAAAAAGAAGGCAAAATTGACATTTTTGCAAAGGAGATAGTCCATGATTTTGGTCAAAAAGGTGAAGTTTTTTCAGGTTTTGTGTTTATCAAAAATAGATCGAGAAAAAGTGTTAGCTGACGTCCTAGATAAAAAAGAAGCCTTAAAAGACTATAAAAACAACTGTTTATGAAAAACGCAAAATGAGAATTTTTCCAAAGGGCTTAGTCCATGGTTTTGGTCAAAAATTGGCAATTTTGTTAACCTTTCGTGTTATGCAAAATAAACCCAAAAAAAGTATTTGGTGACGTTCTCGGTAGAAAACAAGCTTTTCTAGACAATATAAACATGGATTTAAAAAGAAGGCAAAATTGACATTTTTGCAAAGGGGATAGTCCATGATTTTGGTCAAAAAGTTGAAGTTTTTTCATCTTTTGTGTTTATCAAAAATAGATCGAGAAAAAGTGTTTGCTGACGTTCTAGATAAAAAAGAAGCCTTTAAAGACTATAAAAAAAACTGTTTATAAAAAACGAAAAATGACAATTTTACCAAAGGGGTTAGTCTATCGTTTTGGTCAAAAATTTGAGATTTCTTCAACTTTGATTTTTATGCAAAATAGACCAAAAAAAAAAGTATCTGGGAACGTTCTAGTTAGAAGAAAGTTTCTGTAATCCTTTTAACCCTCTTTCACCCCTTGTCACCCTCTGTCACCCTTTGTAACCCCCTGTAACCCTTTGTAACCCCTTGTAACCCCCTGTAACCCCTTGTAACCCCTTGTAACCCCTTGTAACCCCAAGTAACCCCTGGTAACCCCCTGTATTCCCATGTCATAGATTGCGAAAATAAATCGTGAAAAACTGATTTTTGACGTTTTATATAGCAAACAAGCCTTTCTGAACAACGAAAACATCGGTTTCAAAAACCCACAAAATTAGCATTTTTCCAAAGGGGTTAGTCCATGGTTTTGGTCAAAAATTGGAAATTTTGTTAACCTTTCGTGTTATGCAAAATAAACCCAGAAAAAGTATTTGGTGACGTTCTCGTTAGTAAACAAGCTTTTCTAGACAATATAAACATGGATTTAAAAAGAAGGCAAAATTGACATTTTTGCAAAGGAGATAGTCCATGATTTTGGTCAAAAAGGTGAAGTTTTTTCATCTTTTGTGTTTATCAAAAATAGATCGAGAAAAAGTGTTAGCTGACGTCCTAGATAAAAAAGAAGCCTTAAAAGACTATAAAAACAACTGTTTATGAAAAACGCAAAATGAGAATTTTTCCAAAGGGCTTAGTCCATGGTTTTGGTCAAAAATTGGCAATTTTGTTAACCTTTCGTGTTATGCAAAATAAACCCAAAAAAAGTATTTGGTGACGTTCTCGTTAGAAAACAAGCTTTTCTAGACAATATAAACATGGATTTAAAAAGAAGGCAAAATTGACATTTTTGCAAAGGGGATAGTCCATGATTTTGGTCAAAAAGTTGAAGTTTTTTCATCTTTTGTGTTTATCAAAAATAGATCGAGAAAAAGTGTTTGCTGACGTTCTAGATAAAAAAGAAGCCTTTAAAGACTATAAAAAAAACTGTTTATAAAAAACGAAAAATGACAATTTTACCAAAGGGGTTAGTCTATCGTTTTGGTCAAAAATTTGAGATTTCTTCAACTTTGATTTTTATGCAAAATAGACCAAAAAAAAAAGTATCTGGGAACGTTCTAGTTAGAAGAAAGTTTCTGTAATCCTTTTAACCCTCTTTCACCCCTTGTCACCCTCTGTCACCCTTTTTAACCCCCTGTAACCCTTTGTAACCCCTTGTAACCCCCTGTAACCCCTTGTAACCCCTTGTAACCCCTTGTAACCCCAAGTAACCGCTGGTAACCCCCTGTATTCCCATGTCATAGATTGCGAAAATAAATCGTGAAAAACTGATTTTTGACGTTTTATATAGCAAACAAGCCTTTCTGAACAACGAAAACATCGGTTTCAAAAACCCACAAAATTAGCATTTTTCCAAAGGGGTTAGTCCATGGTTTTGGTCAAAAATTGGAAATTTTGTTAACCTTTCGTGTTATGCAAAATAAACCCAGAAAAAGTATTTGGTGACGTTCTCGTTAGTAAACAAGCTTTTCTAGACAATATAAACATGGATTTAAAAAGAAGGCAAAATTGACATTTTTGCAAAGGAGATAGTCCATGATTTTGGTCAAAAAGGTGAAGTTTTTTCATCTTTTGTGTTTATCAAAAATAGATCGAGAAAAAGTGTTAGCTGACGTCCTAGATAAAAAAGAAGCCTTAAAAGACTATAAAAACAACTGTTTATGAAAAACGCAAAATGAGAATTTTTCCAAAGGGCTTAGTCCATGGTTTTTGTCAAAAATTGGCAATTTTGTTAACCTTTCGTGTTATGAAAAATAAACCCAAAAAAGTATTTGGTGACGTTCTCGTTAGAAAACAAGCTTTTCTAGACAATATAAACATGGATTTAAAAAGAAGGCAAAATTGACATTTTTGCAAAGGGGATAGTCCATGATTTTGGTCAAAAAGTTGAAGTTTTTTCATCTTTTGTGTTTATCAAAAATAGATCGAGAAAAAGTGTTTGCTGACGTTCTAGATAAAAAAGAAGCTTTTAAAGACTGTAAAAAAAACTGTTTATAAAAAACGCAAAATGAGAATTTTACCAAAGGGGTTAGTCCATCGTTTTGGTCAAAAATTTGAGAATTCTTCAACTTTGATTTTTATGCAAAATAGACCAAAAAAAAAGTATCTGGGAACGTTCTAGTTAGAAAAAAGTTTCTGTAATCCTCTTAACCCTCTTTCACCCCTTGTCACCCTCTGTCTTGACAATTGATCTCGGGATTGTCGAATTTATAAAAAAATTTATCGAGCAGTTTTTGGAAAAATGCGAAATTTTTAGGCATGGACCAAATTACGTCCAAAAACTGTATCAAAAGCAGCTGAATGCAAGTTAATAAAATTCTTCTTACTCGCGATCGCCCAGAGCAATTCCCCTCTTTTTTTGTATGCAGTTTTCAATGGAATCAAACCGCTACGAGATGAAGCCTCGTTCCCAAAGCTTATTCAAACTATGCCATAACGGAGGCAATTATAGCAGGTACATACTCCCTAAAGCGATTTCTGCAAAAAACTCCTGGAACAGAGAAACACAAAGATAAATGAAAAACGTAATGGCGTCATTACGTTGCCATGGCGACTCCGATTGCAATAAAACCCAGATCATAAGAAATTTTCATCTTTATATAATATAGTTGTGGTAACATTTTTTCCATATCTTTACTCATGCCGATGTAGTTAATGCTCAAAGTTGGGAGGTATCAACCCCAAAAAATCCAGTCAAGCCACCTTAACTTTAATTTTTATCCAAAATAGACCAAGAAAAAGTATCTGGGAACGTTCTAGATAGAAAAAAGTTTCTGTAATCCTTTTAAGCCTCTGTCACCCCATGTCACCCTCTGTCACCCTTTGTAATCCCCTGTAACCCCTTGTAACCCCTTGTAACCCCAAGTAACCCCTTGTAACCCCCTTTATTCCCATGTCATAGATCGCGAAAAGAAATCGTTAAAATACGATTTTTACGTTTTATATAGCAAACAAGCCTTTCTCAACAACGAAAACATCGGTTTTAAAAACCCACAAAATTAGCATTTTTCCAAAGGGGTTAGTCCATGGTTTTGGTCAAAAATTGAAACTTTTGTTAACCTTTCAAGTTATGCAAAATAAACTTAGAAAAAGTATTTCGTGACGTTCTCGTTAGAAAACAAGCTTTTCTAGACAATAAAAAAATGGATTTAAAAAGAAGGCAAAATTGACATTTTTGCAAAGGGGAAAGTCCATGATTTTGGTAAAAAACTTGACGTTTTTTCATATTTTGTGTTTAGAAGAAGAAGAAGAATATAAAGATGAATTTAAAAAGAAGGCAAAATTGACATTTTTGCAAAGGGGATAGTCCATGATTTTGGTCAAAAAGCTAAAGTTTTTTCATATTTTGTGTTTATCAAAAATAGATCGAGAAAAAGTGTTTGCTGACGTTTTGGATAAAAAAAAAAGCCTTTAAAGACTATAAAAACAACTGTTTATGAAAAACGCAAACTGAGAATTTTTCCAAAGGGGTTAGTCCATGGTTTTGGTCCAAAAAGTCGAAAAATTGACATTTTTCAAAGTAGCTAACCCATCCTTTTGGTCCAAATATGGCTATTTTTCCAAGTTTTTTTTTCGGCAATATAGGCCAAAAAAATGTCTTTTCCGATATTGTAGAACGAAAAAACGCCTTTCTAGACTTTACAAACAAGAAGTTTAAAAAGTCGAAAAATTGATATTTTTCCATAGGGGTTAACCCATGGTTTTTGTCCAAAAATGGGCATTTTTCAAACTTTTTTTTTAGGCAATTTTAGCCAGGAAAATGTCTTTTAGGATATTCTCGAACTAAAAAACACCTTTCGAAGCTATAAAAACAAGAAGTTCAAAAAGTCATAAAATTGACATTTTTCCAAAGGGGTTAACCCATGGTTTTTGTCCAAAATGGGCATTTTTCAAACTTTTTTTTTAGGCAATTTTAGCCAAGAAAATGTCTTTTACGATATTTTAGAACGAGTAAACGCCTGTCTAGGCTATAAAGACAAGAAGTTCAAAAAGTAGAAAACATGACATTTTTCGAAAGGGGTTAACCCATGCTTTTGGCCCAAAAATGGCAATTTTTCCAACTTTTTTTTCGGCAATATAGGTCAGGAGAATGTCTTTTACGATATTCCAGAACGAAAAAACGGCTTTCTAGGCGATAAAAACAAGAAGTTCAAAAAGTCATAAAATTGACATTTTTCCAAAGGGGTTAAGCCATGGCTTTGGTCCAAAAATGTTCCTTTTTCCAACTCTTTTTTCTTGGCAATATAGGCCGGGAAAATGTCTTTTACGATATTGTAGAACGCAAAAACGCCTCTCTAGGCTATAAAAACAAGAAGTTCAAAAAGTCATAAAATTGACATTTTTCCAAAGGGGTTAACCCATGCTTTTGGTCCAAAAATGGCCATTTTTCCAACTTTTTTTTTCGGCAATATAGGTCAGAAAAATGTCTTTTACGATATTCTAGAGCAAAAAAACGGCTTTCTAGGCGGTAAAAACAAGAAGTCCAAAAAGTCATAAAATTCACATTTTTCCAAAGGGGTTAACCCATGCTTTTTGTCAAAACATGGCCATTTTTCCAACTTTTTTTGTTCAGGCAATATCGGCCAGGAAAATGTCTTTTACGATATTCTAGAACGCGAAAACGCCTCTCTAGGCTATAAAAACAAGAGGTTCAAAAAGTCATAAAATTGACATTTTTCCAAAGGGGTCAACCCATGCTTTTTGTCAAAAAACGGCCATTTTTTCGACTTTTTTTGTTTAGGCAATATAGGCCACGAAAATGTGTTTTCTGATATTGTAGAATAAAAAAACGCCTCTCTAGGCTATAAAAACAAGAAGTTCAAAAAGTCATAAAATTGACATGTTTTCAAAGCGGTTAACCCATGCTTTTGGTCCAGAAATGGCCATTGTTTCAAGTTTATTTTGTAGCCAATATAGGCAAGGAAGTCTTTTAGGATATTCTAGAACGAAAAAACACCTTTCTAGGCTATAAAAACAAGAAGTTCCAAAAGTCACAAAATTAACATCTTTCCAAAGGGGTTAGCCCATCGGTTTGGACCAAAAATGGCAATTTTTCCAACGTTTTTTTTTAGCAATTTTAGCCAGGAAAATGTCTTTCAGGATTCTAGAACGAAAAAACATCTTTCGAAGCTATAAAAACAAGAAGTTCAAAAAGTCGAAAAATTCACATTTTTCCAAAGAGGTTAACCCGTGCTTTTGGTCCAGAAATGGCCATTTTCGCAACCTTTTTTTTTGGCAACTTTAGCCAGGAAAGTGCCTTTTACCATAATCTTAATGGAAAAAAACGCTTTTCTAGGCCATAAAAACAAGAAGTTCAAAAAGTCGAAAAATTGACATTTTTCAAAGTGGTTAACCCATGCTTTTGGTCCAAAAACGAGCATTGTTCAATTTTTGTTTTTTTAGGCAATATAGGCCAGGAAAATTTCTTTTACGATATTCTAGAACGAAAAAACACCTTTCTAGGCCATAAAGACAAAAAGTACAAAAAGTAGAAAAATTGCTATTTTTCCAAAGGGGTTCACCCATGCTTTTGGTTTAAATATGGCCATTTTTCCAAGTTTTTTTTTCGGCAATGTAGGCCAGGAAAATGTGTTTTACGATATTTTAGAACGAGTAAACGCCTTTCTAGGCTATAAAAACAAGAAGTTCAAAAAGTAGAAAAAATGACGTTTTTCGAAAGGGGTAAACCCATGGTTTGGGTCCAAAAATGGCCATTTTTCCAACTTTTTTTTTCGGCAATATAGGTCAGAAAAATATCTTTTACGATATTCTAGAACGAAAAAACGGCTTTCTAGGCGATAAAAACCAGAAGTTCAAAAAGTAATAAAATTGACATTTTTCTAAAGGGGTTAACCCATGCTTTTGTCAAAAAATGGCCATTTTTCCAACTTTTTTTGTTTAGGCAATGTAGGCCAGGAAAATGTCTTTTACCATATTCTAAGAGAAAAAAACGCCTTTCTGGGCCATAAAAACAAGAAGTTCAAAACGTCGAAAAATTGACATTTTTCCAAAGGGGTTAACCAATGCTTTTGGTCCAAAAATGGCCATTTTTCAAATTTTCTATTTTTTAAGGAATATAGGCCAGGAAAATGTCTTTTACGATATTCTAGAACGAAAAAACACCTTTCTAGGCTATAAAAACAAGAAGTTTAAACAGTCGAAAAATTGGCATTTTTCCAAAGGGGTTAACCCATGGTTTTGCTTCGAAAATGGCCATTTTTCCAACTTTTTTTTTTTAGCAATATAAGCCAGGAAAATGTCTTTTACGATATTCTAGAACGAAAAAAACGCCTTTCTAGGCCATAAAAACAACAAGTTCAAAAAGTCGAAAAATTGGCATTTTTCCAAAGGGGTTAACCCATTGTATTCATCAAAAAATGGCCATTTTTCAACCTTTTTTTTTTTCGGCAATATAAGCCAGGAAAATATCTTTTACGATATTCTAGAACAAAAAAAACGCCTTTCTAGGCTATAAAAACAACAAGTTCAAGAAGTCGAAAAATTGACATTTTTCCAAAGGGGTTAACCCATGGTTTTGGTCCAAAAATGGCTATTTTTCCAACTTTTTTTTTTAGGCAATATAAGCAAAGAAAACGTCTTTTACAATATTCTAGAACGAAAAAACGCCTTTCTAGGCTATAAAAACAACAAGTTCAAAAAGTCGAAAAATTGACATTTTTCCAAAGGGGATAACGCATAGTTTTGGTCCAAAAATGGCCATTTTTCCAACTTTTTTGTTTAGGCAATATAAGCCAGGAAAATGTCTTTTACGATATTCTAGAACGGAAAAACTCTTTTCAAGGCTATAAATACAACAAGTTCAAAAAGTCGAAAAATTGACATTTTTCCAAAGGGGTTAACCCATGGTTTTGCTTCGAAAGTGGCCATTTTTCCAACTCTTTTTTTTTGGCAATATAAGCCAGGAAAATGTCCTTTACGATATTCTAGAACGAAAAAATCGCCTTTCTAGGCCATTAAAACAACAAGTTCAAAAAGTCTAAAAATTGACATTTTTCCAAAGGGGTTAACCCATTGTATTCATCAAAAAATGGCCATTTTTCAACCTTTTTTTTTCGGAAATATAAGCCAGGAAAATATCTTTTACGATATTGTAGAACGAAAAAAACGCCTTTCTAGGCTATAAAAACAACAAGTTCAAGAAGTCGAAAAATTGACATTTTTCCAAAGGGGTTAACCCATGGTTTTGGTCCAAAAATGGCTATTTTTCCAACTTTTTTTTTTAGGCAATATAAGCAAGGAAAACGTCTTTTACAATATTCTAGAACGAAAAAACGCCTTTCTAGGCTATAAAAACAACAAGTTCAAAATGTCCAAAAATTGACATTTTTCCAAAGGGGTTAACCCATGGTTTTGGTCCAAAAATGGCCCCTTTTCCAACTTTTTTTTTAGGCGATATAAGGCAGGAAAATGTCTTTTGCGATATTCTAGAACGAAAAAAACGCCTTTCTAGGCTATAAAAACAACAAGTTCAAAAAGTCGAAAAATTGACATTTTTCCAAACGGGTTAACCCATGGTTTTGGTCCGAAAATGGCCATTTTTCCAATTTTTTTTTTGCCAATATAACCAGGATAATGTCTTTTACGATATTCTAGAACGAAAAAAACGCCTTTCTTGGCTATAAAAACAACAAGTTCAAAAAGTCGAAAAATATACATTTTTCCAAAGGGGTTAACTCATGGTTTTGGTCCAAAAATGGCCATTTTTCCAACTTTTTTTTTTAGGCAATATAAGCAAGGAAAACGTCTTTTACGATATTCTAGAACGAAAAAACGCCTTTCTAGGCTATAAAAACAACAAGTTCAAAAACTCCAAAAATTGACATTTTTCCAAACGGGTTAACCCACGGTTTTGGTCCGAAAATGGACATTTTTCCAAATTTTTTTTTTTCCAATGTAAGCCAGAATAATGTCTTTTACGATATTCTAGAACGAAAAAAACGCCTTTCTTGGCTATAAAAACAACAAGTTCAAAAAGTCCAAAAATTGACATTTTTCCAAACGGGTTAACCCATGGTTTTGGTCCAAAAATGGCCCTTTTTCCAACTCTTTTTTTTAGGCAATATAAGCAAGGAAAATGTCTTTTACGATATTCTAGAACGAAAAAACGCCTTTCTAGGCTATAAAAACAACAAGTTCAAAAAGTCGAAAAATTGACATTTTTCCAAAGGGGTTAACCCATTGTTTTGGTCGAAAAATGGCCATTTTTCCAACTCTTTTTTTTTAGGCAATATAAGCCAGGAAAATGTCTTTTACGATATTCTAGAACGAAAAAAACGCCTTTCTAGGCTATAAAAACAACAAGTTCAAAAAGTCAAAAATTGACATTTCTTCATGGGGTTAATCCGTGGTTTTGCTCCAAAAATGGCCATTTTTCCAATTTTTTTTTTAGGCGATGTAAGTCAGGAAAATCTCTTTTACGATATTCTAGAGCGAAAAAACGCCTTTCTAGCCTATAAAAACAAGAAGTTCAAAAAGCCGAAAAATTGACATTTTTCCAAAGGGGTTAACCCATGGTTTTGGTCCAAAAATGGCCATTTTTCCAACTTTTTTTTTAGGAAATATCAGCCAGGATAATGTCTTTTACAATATTCTAGAACGAAAAAAACGCCTTTCTAAGCTATAAAAACAACAAGTTCAAAAAGTCAAAAAATTGACATTTTTCCAAAGGGGTTAACCCATGGTTTTGGTCCAAAAATGGCCATTTTTCCAACTTTCTTTTTTAGGCAATGTAAGCCAGGAAAATGTCTTTTACGATATTCTAGAACGAAAAAAACGCCGTTCTAGGCTATAAAAACAACAAGTTCAAAAAGTCGAAAAATTGACATTTTTCCAAAGGGGTTAATCCATGGTTTTGGTCCAAAAATGGCCATTTTTCCAACTTTTTTTTTTTAGGCGATATAAGTCAGGAGAATGTCTTTTACGATATTCTAGAACGAAAAAAACGCCTTTCTAGGCTATAAAAACAACAAGTTCAAAAGGTCGAAAAATTGACATTTTTCCAAAGGGGTTAATCCATGGTTTTGGTCCAAAAATGGCCATTTTTCCAACTTTTTTTTTTGAGGCAATATAAGCCAGGAAAATGTCTTTTACGATATTCTAGAACGAGAAAAACGCCTTTCTAGGCTATAAAAACAACAAGTTCAAAAAGTCGAAAAATTGACATTTTTCCAAAGGGGTTAACCCATGGTTTTGGTCCAAAAATGGCCATTTTTTCAACCTTTTTTTTAGGCAATATAAGCCAGGAAAATGTCTTTTACGATATTCTAGAACGAAAAAAACGCATTTCTAGGCTATAAAAACAACAAGTTCAAAAAGTCGAAAAATTGACATTTTTCCAAAGGGGTTAATCTATGGTTTTGGTCCAAAAATGGCCATTTTTCAAGGTTTTTTTTTTCGGCAATATAAGCCAGGAAAATGTCTTTTACGATATTCTAGAACGAAAGAAACGCCTTTCTACGCTATAAAAACAACAAGTTCAAGAAGTCGAAAAATTGACATTTTTCCAAAGGGGTTAATCCATGGTTTTGGTCCAAAAATGGCCATTTTTCCAAATTTTTTTTAGGCAATATAAGCAAGGAAAACGTCTTTTACGATATTCTAGAACGAAAAAACGCCTTTCTAGGCTATAAAAAAAACAAGTTTAAAAAGTCGAAAAATCGACATTTTTTCAAAGGGGTTAACCCATGGTTTTGGTCCAAAAATGGCCCTTTTTCCAACTTTTTTTTTAGGCGATATAAGCCAGGAAAATGTCTTTTACGATATTCTAGAACGAAAAAAACGCGTTTCTAGGCTATAAAAACAACAAGTTCAAAAAGTCGAAAAATTGACATTTTTCCAAAGGGGTTAACCCATGGTTTTGGTCCAAAAATGGCCATTTTTCCAACCTTTTTTTTTTAGGCGATGTAAGTAAGGAAAATGTCTTTTACGATATTCTAGAACGAAAAAACGCCTTTCTACGCTATAAAAACAACAAGTTCAAAAAGTCGAAAAATTGACATTTTTCCAAAGCGGTTAACCCATAATTTTGGTCCAAAAATGGCCGTTTTTCCAACTTTCTTTTTTAGGCAATATAAGCCAGGAAAATGTCTTTTACGATATTCTAGAACGAAAAAAAACGCCTTCCTAGGCTATAAAAACAACAAGTTCAAAAAGTCCAAAAATTGACATTTTTCCAAAGGGGTTAACCAATGGTTTTGGTCCAAAAATGGCCATTTTTCCAACCTTTTTTTTTTAGGCAATATAAGGCAGAAAAATGTCTTTTACGATATTCCAGAACGAAAAAAACGCCTTTCTAGGCTATAAAAACAACAAGTTCAAAAAGTCCAAAAATTGACATTTCTCCAAAGGGGTTAATCTATGGTTTTGGTCCAAAAATGGCCATTTTTCCAACTTTTTTTTTTTAGGCGATGTACGTCAGGAAAATCTCTTTTACGATATTCTAGAACGAAAAAACGCCTTTCTAGGCTATAAAAACAACAAGTTCAAAAGGGCGAAAAATTGACATTTTTCCAAAGGGGTTAATCCATGGTTTTGGTCCAAAAATGGCCATTTTTCCAATTTTTTTTTTTAGGGAAAATAAGCCAGGAAAATGTCTTTTACGATATTCTAGAACGAAAAAAACGCCTTTCTAGGCTATAAAAACAACAAGTTCAAAAAGTCGAAAAATTGACATTTTTCCAAAGGGGTTAATCCATGGTTTTGGTCCAAGAATGGCCATTTTTTCAACCTTTTTTTTTAGGCAAAATAAGCCAGGAAAATGTCTTTTACGATATTGTAGAACGAAAAAAACGCCTTTCTAGGCTATAAAAAAAACAAGTTCAAAAAGTCGAAAAATCGACATTTTTTCAAAGGGGTTAACCCATGGTTTTGGTCCAAAAATGGCCATTTTTCCAACTTTTTTTTTAGGCGATATAAGCCAGGAAAATGTCTTTTACGATATTCTAGAACGAAAAAAACGCCTTTCTAGGCTATAAAAACAACAAGTTCAAAAAGTCGAAAAATTGACATTTTTCCAAAGGGGTTAACCCATGGTTTTGGTCCAAAAATGGCCATTTTTCCAACCCCTTTTTTTTTAGGCGATGTAAGTAAGGAAAATGTCTTTTACGATATTCTAGAACGAAAAAACGCCTTTCTACGCTATAAAAACAACAAGTTCAAAAAGTCGAAAAATTGACATTTTTCCAAAGCGGTTAACCCATAATTTTGGTCCAAAAATGGCCATTTTTCCAACTTTCTTTTTTAGGCAATATAAGCCAGGAAAATGTCTTTTACGATATTCTAGAACGAAAAAAAACGCCTTCCTAGGCTATAAAAACAACAAGTTCAAAAAGTCCAAAAATTGACATTTTTCCAAAGGGGTTAACCAATGGTTTTGGTCCAAAAATGGCCATTTTTCCAACCTTTTTTTTTTAGGCAATATAAGGCAGAAAAATGAGATTTATTTCTGAAAGAAATAAATGGTTTTATGCTTAATGTGACTGATCATTATTGTATTTCTCCAGCTACCAGCAAAGGAGGGTTTCCTGTCATCCGGGTGATTTGTCACGAAAGTGTCATTTATGTCACGGGTCATGTAAGTCACAGAAGCGAGCCACAAGGCCTCCTTCCTCGCATTACAAGACAGTCAGAAACATTTTTGATGGCGACCGTATTTAGATGCAGGATGCTTGCGATTTATCAGTCTCTTTCGCTCTTCTTGGGTCTTACCTACCGAGCGTCACCTCTTCTTCGAGATAAGTACTAGATTATTGCCCGATGGCTCACCGCTTACTCTCGGTGCTGTATTGATGTCCCCAGTCATGTTCGTGCACATGATCGTCTTGTTGATTGCGGGAATTCATACACGTTGCGGTCGTTTATGCTAATGAAATGCCATTGTTTATTGGTAACATCGAATTCTACATCCAATCGACCATTAATTTTATATGTTTTCCGTTACACTGGCGTGTATGCTAGTCCGTTCGGTGTCCGTAGCACAGTTTCGTTGTCCAGACTCAGACTGGTTGTGCCTCGTGTTCTTCAGCTACTTGTATCGCTAGTGCCAACTGGCGCTATATTTGAAATCAGTAACACTCGCCCGGTCTTCAGTTGAAATTTTTATTTATACCAGCCTGGAGCTGGGTCTCTTTGTTTATGATCTTGTTTTATGATTTGGAAAGACACTTTATTTATTCATAATTATTTTCAGTTTACCTTTATGCACATTTGAGCATTTTTGACCTTTGGACTCAGCTTATATGTATAATTAGAATTACAGTATTATAAAAATAAAAAACAACAGCAACAACAACAAAACAAAGCCAAACAAAACGATGCGTTATTAAACCCTACAGGTTAAAACTTGCAACCATTCTAACAAAGTTACCTCAGAGGTACAGTGTACTGTATCAGCATATCAGGTTTATCCTTTGCTGTTCAAATGTCAGTTTTGTCTGCATATTGTGTTTTTATCCTGTTGCATTGTGTATCGTTGTGTTCTGTTGTTTTCCTTTAGTCGCTGTCGGCGACATTCTGTCTGCCAGTGCTTACTTCTGGGCCGTTTTTTCAGTGTGAGGCTTTGTTCCTCCACTTGTATTTGAGGCGTTGACCTCATTTGTTTTGTTGAGGTTTTGTCCTCATGTTGTATCAAGGCTTTGTCCTTGTTTTTTATATTGAGGCTTCGTCTCATATTTTATTTTGAGGCTTTGGCCTGGTATTGTATTGAGGCTTCATCCTCATATTTTATTTTGAGGCTTCGTCCTCATATTTTATTTGAGGCTTTGTCCTCATATTTTTTGTTGAGGCTTCGGCCTCGCATTTTATTTTGAGGCTTTGTCCTCATATTTTATTTTGAGGCTTCGGCCTCGTATTTTATTTGAGGCTTCGTCCTCATATTTTATATTGAGGCTTCATCCTCATATTTTATTTTGAGGCTTCGGCCTCGTATTTTATTTCGAGGCTTCATCCTCATATTTTATATTGAGGCTTTGTCCTCATATTTTATTTATCCTTATAATACTTTTTGAGGATTCGTCCTCTGGCTTTTAGTGGATTCGTCCACTCTTGCTTTTGGGGTTGTTGTCAACCTCTTATTTATTTATTATTTTGGCATTTATAGGGGAGTTTTTTGCGTCGACTTAATGTCTGACAGACTTTCCCTGCCACATTTTTATTGTGTTATATAGTGGATTCGTCCATTATTTTTATTTTGAGGATTCGTCCTCTGGCTATCAGCGGTTCGTCCATGGTAGCCTTTGAGGCTTTGTTCCTCAGTTTGAGGCTTTGGTCCTCATTGTTCTAGGCCCCTGTTGCTTTGTTTGTACTGCTTATTTGATTTGTTTGCAGTGATATGTGTGTGGTTCTGTTTGTTGTATTTTTGTCTAGGGTAACCAGATGCCAATATTATTTGGTCTGAATTTCTATTCACATTTTTTGCCTTTTTTGTCTATTTTTTAGTCTTTCTTTGTGCAATCCGTTATTTTGGTTTACATGCAGCTACATTAATTTTAATCTCCGGTTTTGTTGGCTCCCCTGTTTTGATATGTGTGGACATTACAGTCCTGCGTTTATTCTGATGGGACACTGTAATACGTTGCTTTACGCTTTACTCTCCATGTCACATCAGTGCTTTTAGCTTTGTTGTTTTTGAGGAATTTACTGTTTATTCGTTTTGTTTGGGAGATCCTGATTGATTTATTAATTGGTTACACATTGTTCTTTAATCGTAGCACATTCTGGCTTGTTTAAAGAAGTTGTTTTAATAGTTTTTTCATTTTACTTCAGGTGCTAAGGTATACACATGCAGCTCCCTTTCATGGATGCCTTTTCAATGAAGCCAGTCTTGAGCAGAGTACCAACCAGCTTTATCCAACCATCTTCAGCTTTCCCTTGGCATCTCTCTTAAGAAAGTCAATAGCTCTGCATTCTCTTTGGTTCCTCAATTCAGTTCAACATAGTATGCCAGAAATGTTCAAAAGAGTTGTACACATTCTGCTGATCATTTTTCCAGGAGTTGCATCTCTAGTGCCGGGCTACTCAACAGCAGCTGCTGCGTCCCTTGGCATGTGGCACCTGCGTGTACATCTACTTGGGCAGAACTTTTCTCAGACTACTTTGGCTTCCTGGGCATTGTGATTGGGTATACATGTAGCTCAAGTGTATAGGACATGTATGTCATTTGATACTTATGTGCTGGGCAGTGTCATTGTAATATGTAGAATTCTCACCACATGAGTCAGGGTCATTCTGCCATCTTGCAGTATATTAATTTTTTCACTTTATTCACCTGTTAGTTTCCTAGGTGATTTCTGCTTATAGTATAGTTTCAAGGTGACTGTGTGAGCAGGGGCCATACAGCCATCTCACCGATTTTCATTTGAATCAGTTACATCAGTGAGTTCCGTCAGACTTTTTATTAGTATCATTCAGGGTGACTGTGTGAGCAGGGGCCATACAGCCATCGCACAGTTTTATTGTAATCAGCTACATCAGTTAGCTATTTCAGACTTTTGATAAGTATAATTTTGCATGACTGTGTGAGCAGGGGCCATACAGCCATATCACAGATTTCTAAATTTAATCCATCCATTATGTCACTGAGTTATGACAATTTAGAGTAAATTGTTATTATTTAAATTCATGTTTACTGTGTGGGCAGGGGCCATACAGCCATCTTACCGATTTCATTTTAATCAATTACATTAACGAGCTATTTCAGCTTTTTGATAAGTACAATTCAGCGTGACCGTGGGAGCAGGGGCTATACAGCCAGATCACAGTTTTTCAAATTAAATCATTTCATTATGTCACTGAGCTATGACCATTCAGCCTAAATTGTTATCATTTAAATTCATGGTGACTGTGTGAGCAGGGGCCATACAGCCATCTTACCAATTAATTTTCACTTCTAATTATTTCAAGCTGGTTTAACTTTACAGCTTTTAAACACGTTTGAGCTTCGTATCGATGTGGCATTAGTGAGGCTGATATTATAAGTTGACTGTGTGAGCTGACAGGCTATGCAGCCATTTCCTTTATTCTAGCTACAGTAGCCCATTTCTGTTGGTTACATCAATCCACTTCTGTATCCAAGACTTAGGAAAACATTACTTAAAACTCATTTGCTTATGTAGGCCATTTTATTCCCATCTAGTGTCCAGTGCTTAGTGAATAAGTGCAATTTATGATGGCTGTGTGAACAAGGGCCATACAGTTATCTCATTCATTTTCACTTTTAAACTGTTAGTTAACTTAAGTGATTCACACTTTTTGATCTGTGTCAGATACAATGACAGTGTGAGCAAGGGCCATACACCCCTCACATTCATTCAAACTGGTACATTTCTGTTGGTTACACTGATCCATTTCAGTAAGCAGGGCTTGGTAAACAGCCTTACCATTCTATTACTATATGTTTATGTGCATAACCTCCACTGAACTAAACTGGTGGAACTAAGCTGTAAGTGACAGTGACAAAGAATGTATACAATGTCCTATTGCTATGGACACACATGAGCCGTTATGGTGCTAGCTGACTCTATTGTCGTAAGGTGTACACGGTTGGATGATTATAATACATGTATATTCATCTCAGCTCTCGCACATTGACCCCCTTTTTATTTTTAATGTGGTATCTTCCTTACCTTTAACCCCCAGAGGTTTTGTGTGACTGCATTGGTTGGGGGATACGTTCCCAATTTTTCCCATGTGGTTTTTCGGGTTTTCGTATCAGGCGGCGCACACCTTTTTCCATTGTACATTTTGATTTGTAGGTACCAGTAGTTTCTGTTGGTGGTCGTCTTGCTTTGGCCTTGGGTGGGGCGGCCCTTTCACTCGTTCCTTGCTCTGGGCTGTGGCGGGTGTGCCCTCACCTTTGCTGGGATAATGTTCTTGTGTATCTAGTTTTCCCAGCTTTATATGCTTTAATTTAATAAACGGCCACTCCCGTGGCCAAAATATCCCATAATGGGATTGTGATTATTTTGTGTCCCAGCAAACAGAGCTCACCCAAAGCGAGACTCCGCCAACATCAATAACTTTCGTAATATGTCAAGGAACATGAAGCATAAATGTCTTTTACGATATTCCAGAACGAAAAAAACGCCTTTCTAGGCTATAAAAACAACAAGTTCAAAAAGTCGAAAAATTGACATTTCTCCAAAGGGGTTAATCTATGGTTTTGGTCCAAAAATGGCCATTTTTCCAACTTTTTTTTTTTAGGCGATGTACGTCAGGAAAATCTCTTTTACGATATTCTAGAACGAAAAAACGCCTTTCTAGGCTATAAAAACAACAAGTTCAAAAGGGCGAAAAATTGACATTTTTCCAAAGGGGTTAATCCATGGTTTTGGTCCAAAAATGGCCATTTTTCCAATTTTTTTTTTTAGGGAAAATAAGCCAGGAAAATGTCTTTTACGATATTCTAGAACGAAAAAAACGCCTTTCTAGGCTATAAAAACAACAAGTTCAAAAAGTCGAAAAATTGACATTTTTCCAAAGGGGTTAATCCATGGTTTTGGTCCAAGAATGGCCATTTTTTCAACCTTTTTTTTTAGGCAAAATAAGCCAGGAAAATGTCTTTTACGATATTGTAGAACGAAAAAAACGCCTTTCTAGGCTATAAAAACAACAAGTTCAAAAAGTCGAAAAATTGACATTTTTCCAAAGGCGTTAACCCATAATTTTGGTCCAAAAATGACAGTTTTTCCAACTTTTTTTTTTAGGGAATATAAGCGAGGAAAATGTCTTTTACGATATTCTAGAACGAAAAAAACGCCTTTCTAGGCTATAAAAACAACAAGTTCAAAAAGTCGAAAAATTCTCATTTTTCCAAACGGGTTAACTCATGGTTTTGGTCCTAAAATGGCCATTTTTCCAACTTTTTTTTAGGCAAAATAAGCCAGGAAAATGTCTTTTACGATATTCTAGAACGAAAAAAACGCCTTTCTAGGCTATAAAAACAACAAGTTCAAAAAGTCGAAAAATTGACATTTTTCCAAAGGGGTTAACCCATGGTTTTGGTCCAAAAATGACCATTTTTCCAACTTTTTTTTTTAGGCAATATAAGCCAGGAAAATGTCTTTTACGATATTCTAGAACGAAAAAAACGCCTTTCTAGGCTATAAAAACAACAAGTTCAAAAAGTCGAAAAATTGACATTTTTCCAAAGGGGTAAACCCATGGTTTTCGTCCAAAAATGGCCATTTTTCCAACCTTTTTTTTTTAGGCAATATAACGCAGGAAAATGTCTTTTACGATATTCTAGAACGAAAAAACGCCTTTCTAGGCTATAAAAACAACAAGTTCAAAAAGTCGAAAAATTGACTTTTTTCCAAAGGGGTTAACCCATAATTTTGGTTCAAAAGTGGCCATTTTTTCAACCTTTTTTTTTAGGCAAAATAAGCCAGGAAAATGTCTTTTACGATATTCTAGAACGAAAAAAACGCCTTTCTAGGCTATAAAAACAACAAGTTCAAAAAGTCGAAAAATTCTCATTTTTCCAAACGGGTTAACTCATGGTTTTGGTCCTAACATGGCCATTTTTCCAACTTTTTTTTTTTAGGCAAAATAAGCCAGGAAAATGTCTTTTACGATATTCTAGAACGAAAAAAACGCCTTTCTAGGCTATAAAAACAACAAGTTCAAAAAGTCGAAAAATTGAGATTTTTCCAAAGGGGTTAACCCATGGTTTTGGTCCAAAAATGACCATTTTTCCAACCTTTTTTTTTTAGGCAATATAAGGCAGGAAAATGTCTTTTACGATATTCTAGAACGAAAAAACGCCTTTCTAGGCTATAAAAACAACAAGTTCAAAAAGTCAAAAAATTGACATTTTTCCAAAGGGGTAAACCCATGGTTTTCGTCCAAAAATGGCCATTTTTCCAACCTTTTTTTTTTAGGCAATATAAGGCAGGAAAATGTCTTTTACGATATTCTAGAACAAAAAACGCCTTTCTAGGCTATAAAAACAACAAGTTCAAAAAGTCGAAAAATTGTCTTTTTTCCAAAGGGGTTAACCCATAATTTTGGTCCAAAAATGGCCATTTTTCCAAGTTTTTTTTTTTAGGCAATATAAGCCAGGAAAATGTCTTTTACGATATTTTAGAACGAAAAGAAACGCCTTCCTAGGCTATAAAAACAACAAGTTCAAAAAGTCGAAAAATTGACATTTTTCCAAAGGGGTTAACCAATGGTTTTGGTCCAAAAATGGCCATTTTTCCAATCTTTTTTTTTTAGGCAATATAAGGCAGGAAAATGTCTTTTACGATATTCGAGAACGAAAAAAACGCCTTTCTAGGCTATAAAAACAACAAGTTCAAAAAGTGGAAAAATTGTCATTTCTCCAATGGGGTTAATCTATGGTTTTGGTCCAAAAATGGCCATTTTTCCAACTTTTTTTTTTTAGGCGGTGTAAGTCTGGAAAATGTCTTTTACGATATTCTAGAACGAAAAAACGCCTTTCTAGGCTATAAAAACAACAAGTTCAAAAAGTCGAAAAATTGACATTTTTCCAAAGGGGTTAATCCATGGTTTTGGTCCAAGAATGGCCATGTTTCCAAGTTTTTTTTTTAGGGAAAATAAGCCAGGAAAATGTCTTTTACGATATTCTAGAACGAAAAAAACGCCTTTCTAGGCTATAACAACAACAAGTTCAAAAAGTCGAAAAATTGACATTTTTCCAAAGGGGTTAATCCATGGTTTTGGTCCAAGAATGGCCATGTTTCCAAGTTTTTTTTTAGGCAAAATAAGCCTGGAAAATGTCTTTTACGATATTCTAGAACGAAAAAACGCCTTTCTAGGCTATAAAAACAACAAGTTCAAAAAGTCCAAAAATTGACATTTTTCCAAAGGGGTTAACCCATAATTTTGGTCCAAAAATAGCTATTTTTTCAACTTTTTTTTTTAGGCAATATAAGCCAGGAAAATGTCTTTTACGATATTCTAGAACGAAAAAAAACGCCTTTCTAGGCTATAAAAACAACAAGTTCAAAAAGTCCAAAAATTGACATTTTTGCAAAGGGGTTAACCAATCGTTTTGGTCCAAAAATGGCCATTTTTCCAACCTTCTTTTTTTAGGCAATATAAGGCAGGAAAATGTCTTTTACGATATTCTAGAACGAAAAAACGCCTTTCTAGGCTATAAAAACAACAAGTTCAAAAAGTCGAAAAATTGACATTTTTCCAAAGGGGTTAACCCATGGTTTTGGTCTAAAAATGGCCATTTTTCCAACTTTTTTTTTTAGGGAAAATAAGCCAGGAAAATGTCTTTTACGATATTCTAGAACGAAAAAAACGCCTTTCTAGGCTATAACAACAACAAGTTCAAAAAGTCGAAAAATTGACTTTTTTCCAAAGGGGTTAATCCATGGTTTTGGTGCAAGAATGGCCATTTCTCCAACTTTTTTTTTTAGGCAAAATAAGCCTAGAAAATGTCTTTTACGATATTCTAGAACGAAAAAAACGCCTTTTTAGGCTATCAAAACAACAAGTTCAAAAAGTCGAAAAATTGACATTTTTCCAAAGGGGTTAACCCATGGTTTTCGTCCAAAAATGGCCATTTTTCCAACCTTTTTTTTTTAGGCAATATAAGCCAGGAAAATGTCTTTTACGATATTCTAGAACGAAAAAACGCCTTTCTAGGCTATAAAAACAACAAGTTCAAAAAGTCGAAAAATTGACTTTTTTCCAAAGGGGTTAACCCATAATTTTGGTCCAAAAATGGCCATTTTTCCAACTTTCTTTTTTAGGCAATATAAGCCAGGAAAATGTCTTTTACGATATTCTAGAACGAAAAAAACGCCTTTCTAGGCTATAAAAACAACAAGTTCAAAAAGTCCAAAAATTGACATTTTTCCAAAGGGGTTAACCCATGGTGTTGGTCCAAAAATGGCCATTTTTTCAACCTTTTTTTTTAGGCAATATAAGCCAGGAAAATGTCTTTTACGATATTCTAGAACGAAAAAAACGCCTTTCTAGGCTATAAAAACAACAAGTTCAAAAAGTCGAAAATTTGACATTTCTCCAAAGGGGTTAATCTATGGTTTTGGTCCAAAAATGGCCATTTTTCCAACTTTTTTTTTTAGGCAAAATTAGCCAGGAAAATGTCTTTTACGATATTCTAGAACGAAAAAAACGCCTTTCTAGGCTATAAAAACAACAAGTTCAAAAAATCGAAAAATTGACATTTTTCCTAAGGGGTTAATCCATGGTTTAGGTCCAAGAATGGCCATTTTTTCAACTTTTTTTTTTAGCCAAAATAAGCCAGGAAAATGTCTTTTACGATATTCGAGAACGAAAAAAACGCCTTTCTAGGCTATAAAAACAAAAACTTCAAAAAGTCGAAAAATTCACATTTTTCCAAAGGGGTTAACCCATAATTTTGGTCCCAAAATGGCCATTTTTCCAACTTTTTTTTTTAGGCAATATAAGCGAGGAAAATGTCTTTTACGATATTCGAGAACGAAAAAAACGCCTTTCTAGGCTATAAAAACAACAAGTTCAAAAAGTCGAAAAATTTACATTTTTCCAAACGGGTTAACTCATGGTTTTGGTCCAAAAATGGCCATTTTTCCAAATTTTTTTTTTAGGCAATATAAGCGAGGAAAATGTCTTTTACGATATTCGAGAACGAAAAAAACGCCTTTCTAGGCTATAAAAACAACAAGTTCAAAAAGTCGAAAAATTGACATTTTTCCAAAGGGGTTAATCCATGGTTTTGGTCCAAAAATGGCCATTTTTCCAACTTTTTTTTTTTAGGCGATATAAGTCAGGAGAATCTCTTTTACGATATTCTGGAACGAAAAAACGCCTTTCTAGGCTATAAAAACAACAAGTTCAAAAAGTCGAAAAATTGACATTTTTCCAAAGGGGTTAATCCATGGATTTGGTCCAAAAATGGCCATTTTTCCAACCTTTTTTTTTTAGGCAATATAAGCGAGGAAAATGTCTTTTACGATATTCGAGAACGAAAAAAACGCCTTTCTAGGCTATAAAAACAACAAGTTCAAAAAGTCCAAAAATTGACATTTTTCCAAACGGGTTAACTCATGGTTTTGGTCCAAAAATGGCCATTTTTCCAAATTTTTTTTTTAGGCAATATAAGCCAGGAAAATGTCTTTTACGATATTCTAGAACGAAAAAAACGCCTTTCTAGGCTATAAAAACAACACGTTCAAAAAGTCGAAAAATTGACATTTTTCCAAAGGGGTTACTCCATGGTTTTGGTCCTAAAATGGCCATTTTTCCAACTTTTTTTTTTTAGGCGATATAAGTCAGGAGAATCTCTTTTACGATATTCTAGAACGAAAAAACGCCTTTCTAGGCTATAAAAACAACAAGTTCAAAAAGTCGAAAAATTGACATTTTTCCAAAGGGGTTAATCCATGGTTTTGGTCCAAAAATGGCCATTTTTCCGTCTTTTTTTTTTAGCCAATATAAGCCAGGAAAATGTCTTTTACGATATTCTAGAACGAAAAAAACGCCTTTCTAGGCTATAAAAACAACAAGTTCAAAAAGTCGAAAAATTGACATTTTTCCAAAGGGGTTAACCCATGGTTTTGGTCCAAAAATGGCCATTTTACCAACCTTTTTTTTTTAGGCAATATAAGCAAGGAAAATGTCTTTTACGATATTCTAGAACGAAATAAACGCCTTTCTAGGCTATAAAAACAACAAGTTCAAAAAGTCGAAAAATTGACATTTTTCCAAAGGGGTTAACCCATGGTTTTGGTCCAAAAATGGCCATTTTTTCAACCTTTTTTTTAGGCAATATAAGCCAGGAAAATGTCTTTTACGATATTCTAGAGCGAAAAAAACGCCTTTCTAGGCTATAAAAACAACAAGTTCAAAAAGTCGAAAAATTGACATTTCTCCCAAGGGGTTAATCTATAGTTTTGGTCCAAAAATGGCCACTTTTCCAACTTTTTTTTTTCAGGCAATGTAAGCCAGGAAAATGTCTTTTACGGTATTCTAGAACAAAAAAAAAACCTTTCTAGGCTATAAAAACAACAAGTTCAAAAAGTCGAAAAATTGAAATTTTATCAAAGGGGTTAACCCATGGTTTTGGTCCAAAAATGGCCATTTTTCCAACTTTCTTTATTAGGCAATGTAAGCCAGGAAAATGTCTTTTACGATATTCTAGAACGAAAAAAACGCCTTTCTAGGCTATAAAAACAACAAGTTCAAAAAGTCGAAAAATTGACATTTTTCCAAAGGGGTTAATCCATGGTTTTGGTCCAAAAATGGCCATTTTTCCAACTTTTTTTTTTTAGGCGATATAAGTCAGGAGAATGTCTTTTACGTTATTCTAGAACGAAAAAAACGCCTTTCTAGGCTATAAAAACAACAAGTTCAAAAGGTCGAAAAATTGACATTTTTCCAAAGGGGTTAATCCATGGTTTTGGTCCAAAAATGGCCATTTTTTCAACTTTTTTTTTTGAGGCAATGGAAGCCGGGAAAATGTCTTTTACGATATTCTAGAACGAAAAAACGCCTTTCTAGGCTATAAAAACAACAAGTTCAAAAAGTCGAAAAATTCACATTTTTCCAAAGGGGTTAACCCATGGTTTTGGTCCAAAAATGGCCATTTTTCCAACTTTTTTTTTTAGGCAATATAAGCGAGGAAAATGTCTTTTACGATATTCGAGAACGAAAAAAACGCCTTTCTAGTCTATAAAAACAACAAGTTAAAAAAGTCGAAAAATTGAAATTTTTTCAAAGGGGTTAACCCATGGTTTTGGTCCAAAAATCGCCATTTTTCAAGCTTTTTTTTTTGAGGCAATATAAGCCAGGAAAATGTCTTTTACGGTATTCTAGAACAAAAAAAAAAACCTTTCTAGGCTATAACAACAACAAGTTCAAAAAGTCGAAAAATTGAAATTTTTTCAAAGGGGTTAACCCATGGTTTTGGTCCAAAAATGGCCATTTTTCCAAGTTTCTTTTTTAGGCAATGTAAGCCAGGAAAATGTCTTTTACGATATTCTAGAACGAAAAAAACGCCTTTCTAGGCTATAAAAACAACAAGTTCAAAAGGTCGAAAAATTGACATTTTTCCAAAGGGGTTAATCCATGGTTTTGGTCCAAAAATGGCCACTTTTCCAACTTTTTTTTTTGAGGCAATGGAAGCCAGGAAAATGTCTTTTACGATATTCTAGAACGAAAAAACGCCTTTCTAGGCTATAAAAATAACAAGTTCAAAAAGTCGAAAAATTGACATTTTTCCAAAGGGGTTAACCCATTATTTTCGTCCAAAAATGGCCATTTTTCCACCTTTTTTTTTAGGCAATATAAGCCAGGAAAGTGTCTTTTACGATATTCTAGAACGAAAAAAACGCCTTTCTAGGCTATAAAAACAACAAGTTCAAAAAGTCAAAAAATTGACATTTCTCCAAAGGGGGTAATCTATGGTTTTGGTCCAAAAATGGCCATTTTTCCAACTTTTTTTTTTAGGCGATATACGCCAGGAAAATGTCTTTTACGATATTCTAGAACGAAACAAACGCCTTTCTAGGCTATAAAAACAACAAGTTCAAAAACTCGAAAAATTGACATTTTTCCAAAGGGGTTAACCCATGGTTTTGGTCCAAAAATGGCCATTTTTCCAACTTTTTTTTTTACGCAATATAAGCCAGGAACATGTCTTTTACGATATTTTAGAACGGAAAAATGCCTGTGTAGGCTATGAAAACAACAAGTTCAAAAAGTCGAAAAATTGACATTTTTCCAAAGGAGTTAACCCATGGTTTTGGTCTAAAAATGGCCATTTTTCCAACTTTTTTTTTTAGGCAATATAACCCAGGAAAATGTCTTTTACGATATTCTAGAACAAAAAAACGCCTTTCTAGGCTATAAAAACAACAAGTTCAAAAAGTCGAAAAATTGACATTTTTCCAAAGTGGTTAACCGATGGTTTTGCCCCGAAAATAGCCATTTTTCCAACTTTTTTTTTTTGGCAATATAAGCCAGGAAAATGTCTTTTACAATATTCTAGAAGGAAAAAAACTCCTTTCTAGGCTATAAAAACAACAAGTTCAAAAGGTCGAAAAATTGACATTTTTCCAAAGGGGTTAACCCATGGTTTTGCTCCGAAAATGGCCATTTTTCCAACTTTTTTTTTTTGGCAATATAAGCCAGGAAAATGTCTTTTACGATATTCTAGAACGAAAAAAACGCATTTCTAGGCTATAAAAACAACAAGTTCAAAAACTCGAAAAATTGACATTTTTCCAAAGGGGTTAACCCATGGTTTTGGTCCAAAAATGGCCATTTTTCCAACTTTTTTTTTTACGCAATATAAGCCAGGAACATGTCTTTTACGATATTTTAGAACGGAAAAATGCCTGTGTAGGCTATGAAAACAACAAGTTCAAAAAGTCGAAAAATTGACATTTTTCCAAAGGAGTTAACCCATGGTTTTGGTCTAAAAATGGCCATTTTTCCAACTTTTTTTTTTAGGCAATATAACCCAGGAAAATGTCTTTTACGATATTCTAGAACAAAAAAACGCCTTTCTAGGCTATAAAAACAACAAGTTCAAAAAGTCGAAAAATTGACATTTTTCCAAAGTGGTTAACCGATGGTTTTGCCCCGAAAATAGCCATTTTTCCAACTTTTTTTTTTTGGCAATATAAGCCAGGAAAATGTCTTTTACAATATTCTAGAAGGAAAAAAACTCCTTTCTAGGCTATAAAAACAACAAGTTCAAAAGGTCGAAAAATTGACATTTTTCCAAAGGGGTTAACCCATGGTTTTGCTCCGAAAATGGCCATTTTTCCAACTTTTTTTTTTTGGCAATATAAGCCAGGAAAATGTCTTTTACGATATTCTAGAACGAAAAAAACGCATTTCTAGGCTATAAAAACAACAAGTTCAAAAAGTCCAAAAATTGACATTTTTCCAAAGGGGTTAACCCATGGTTTTGGTCCAAAAATGGCCATTTTTCCAACTTTTTTTTTTACGCAATATAAGCCAGGAACATGTCGTTTACGATATTTTAGAACGGAAAAATGCCTGTGTAGGCTATGAAAACAACAAGTTCAAAAAGTCCAAAAATTGACATTTTTCCAAAGGAGTTAACCCATGGTTTTGGTCTAAAAATGGCCATTTTTCCAATTTTTTTTTTAGGCAATATAACCCAGGAAAATGTCTTTTACGATATTCTAGAACAAAAAAACGCCTTTCTAGGCTATAAAAACAACAAGTTCAAAAAGTCGAAAAATTGACATTTTTCCAAAGTGGTTAACCGATGGTTTTGCCCCGAAAATAGCCATTTTTCCAACTTTTATTTTTTGGCAATATAAGCCAGGAAAATGTCTTTTACAATATTCTAGAAGGAAAAAAACTCCTTTCTAGGCTATAAGAAAAACAAGTTCAAAAAGTCGAAAAATTGACATTTTTCCAAAGGGGTTAATCTATGGTTTTGGTCCAAAAATGGCCATTTTTCAAGCTTTTTTTTTTCGGCAATATAAGCCAGGAAAATGTCTTTTAAGATATTCTAGAACGAAAGAAACGCCTTTCTACGCTATAAAAACAACAAGTTCAAGAAGTCGAAAAATTGACATTTTTCCAAAGGGGTTAACCCATGGTTTTGGTCCAAAAATGGCCATTTTTCCAACTTTTTTTTTTAGGCAATATAAGCGAGGAAAATGTCTTTTACGATATTCGAGAACAAAAAAAAACGCCTTTCTAGGCTATAAAAACAACAAGTTCAAAAAGTCGAAAAATTGACATTTTTCCAAAGGGGTTAACCCATGGTTTTGGTCCAAAAATCGCCATTTTTCAAGCTTTTTTTTTTGAGGCAATATAAGCCAGGAAAATGTCTTTTACGGTATTCTAGAACAAAAAAAAAAACCTTTCTAGGCTATAAAAACAACAAGTTCAAAAAGTCGAAAAATTGAAATTTTTTCAAAGGGGTTAACCCATGGTTTTGGTCCAAAAATGGCCATTTTTCCAAGTTTCTTTTTTAGGCAATGTAAGCCAGGAAAATGTCTTTTACGATATTCTAGAACGAAAAAAACGCCTTTCTAGGCTATAAAAACAACAAGTTCAAAAGGTCGAAAAATTGACATTTTTCCAAAGGGGTTAATCCATGGTTTTGGTCCAAAAATGGCCATTTTTCCAACTTTTTTTTTTGAGGCAATGGAAGCCAGGAAAATGTCTTTTACGATATTCTAGAACGAAAAAACGCCTTTCTAGGCTATAAAAATAACAAGTTCAAAAAGTCGAAAAATTGACATTTTTCCAAAGGGGTTAACCCATTATTTTCGTCCAAAAATGGCCATTTTTCCACCTTTTTTTTTAGGCAATATAAGCCAGGAAAGTGTCTTTTACGATATTCTAGAACGAAAAAAACGCCTTTCTAGGCTATAAAAACAACAAGTTCAAAAAGTCAAAAAATTGACATTTCTCCAAAGGGGGTAATCTATGGTTATGGTCCAAAAATGGCCATTTTTCCAACTTTTTTTTTTAGGCGATATAAGCCAGGAAAATGTCTTTTACGATATTCTAGAACGAAACAAACGCCTTTCTAGGCTATAAAAACAACAAGTTCAAAAACTCGAAAAATTGACATTTTTCCAAAGGGGTTAACCCATGGTTTTGGTCCAAAAATGGCCATTTTTCCAACTTTTTTTTTTACGCAATATAAGCCAGGAACATGTCTTTTACGATATTTTAGAACGGAAAAATGCCTGTGTAGGCTATGAAAACAACAAGTTCAAAAAGTCGAAAAATTGACATTTTTCCAAAGGAGTTAACCCATGGTTTTGGTCTAAAAATGGCCATTTTTCCAACTTTTTTTTTTAGGCAATATAACCCAGGAAAATGTCTTTTACGATATTCTAGAACAAAAAAACGCCTTTCTAGGCTATAAAAACAACAAGTTCAAAAAGTCGAAAAATTGACATTTTTCCAAAGTGGTTAACCGATGGTTTTGCCCCGAAAATAGCCATTTTTCCAACTTTTTTTTTTTGGCAATATAAGCCAGGAAAATGTCTTTTACAATATTCTAGAAGGAAAAAAACTTCTTTCTAGGCTATAAAAACAACAAGTTCAAAAGGTCGAAAAATTGACATTTTTCCAAAGGGGTTAACCCATGGTTTTGCTCCGAAAATGGCCATTTTTCCAACTTTTTTTTTTTGGCAATATAAGCCAGGAAAATGTCTTTTACGATATTCTAGAACGAAAAAAACGCATTTCTAGGCTATAAAAACAACAAGTTCAAAAAGTCCAAAAATTGACATTTTTCCAAAGGGGTTAACCCATGGTTTTGGTCCAAAAATGGCCATTTTTCCAACTTTTTTTTTTACGCAATATAAGCCAGGAACATGTCGTTTACGATATTTTAGAACGGAAAAATGCCTGTGTAGGCTATGAAAACAACAAGTTCAAAAAGTCCAAAAATTGACATTTTTCCAAAGGAGTTAACCCATGGTTTTGGTCTAAAAATGGCCATTTTTCCAATTTTTTTTTTAGGCAATATAACCCAGGAAAATGTCTTTTACGATATTCTAGAACAAAAAAACGCCTTTCTAGGCTATAAAAACAACAAGTTCAAAAAGTCGAAAAATTGACATTTTTCCAAAGTGGTTAACCGATGGTTTTGCCCCGAAAATAGCCATTTTTCCAACTTTTATTTTTTGGCAATATAAGCCAGGAAAATGTCTTTTACAATATTCTAGAAGGAAAAAAACTCCTTTCTAGGCTATAAGAAAAACAAGTTCAAAAAGTCGAAAAATTGACATTTTTCCAAAGGGGTTAATCTATGGTTTTGGTCCAAAAATGGCCATTTTTCAAGCTTTTTTTTTTCGGCAATATAAGCCAGGAAAATGTCTTTTAAGATATTCTAGAACGAAAGAAACGCCTTTCTACGCTATAAAAACAACAAGTTCAAGAAGTCGAAAAATTGACATTTTTCCAAAGGGGTTAACCCATGGTTTTGGTCCAAAAATGGCCATTTTTCCAACTTTTTTTTTAGGCAATATAAGCAAGGAAAACGTCTTTTACGATACTCTAGAACGAAAAAACGCCTTTCTAGGCTATAAAAACAACAAGTTCAAAAAGTCGAAAAATTGACTTTTTTTCAAAGGGGTTAACCCATGGTTTTGGTCCAAAAATGGCCCTTTTTCCAACTTTTTTTTTAGGCGATATAAGCCAGGAAAATGTCTTTTACGATATTCTAGAACGAAAAAAACGCCTTTCTAGGCTATAAAAACAACAACTTCAAAAAGTCGAAAAATTGACATTTTTCCAAAGGGGTTAACCCATGGTTTTGGTCCAAAAATGGCCATTTTCCAACTTTTTTTTTTTTTAGGCGATGTAAGTCAGGAAAATGTCTTTTACGATATTCTAGAACGAAAAAACGCCTTTCTACGCTATAAAAACAACAAGTTCAAAAAGTCGAAAAATTGACATTTTTCCAAAGCGGTTAACCCATAATTTTGGTCCAAAAAAGGCCATTTTTCCAACTTTCTTTTTTAGGCAATATAAGCCAGGAAAATGTCTTTTACGATATTCTAGAACGAAAAAAAACGCCTTCCTAGGCTATAAAAACAACAAGTTCAAAAAGTCGAAAAATTGACATTTTTCCAAAGGGGTAAACCCATGGTTTTCGTCAAAAAATGGCCATTTTTCCAACCTTTTTTTTTTAGGCAATATAAGGCAGGAAAATGTCTTTTACGATATTCTAGAACGAAAAAACGCCTTTCTAGGCTATAAAAACAACAAGTTCAAAAAGTCGAAAAATTGACTTTTTTCCAAAGGGGTTAACCCATAATTTTGGTCCAAAAATGGCCATTTTTCCAAGTTTTTTTTTTAGGCAATATAAGGCAGGAAAATGTCTTTTACGATATTCTAGAACGAAAAAAAACGCCTTCCTAGGCTATAAAAACAACAAGTTCAAAAAGTCCAAAAATTGACATTTTTCCAAAGGGGTTAACCAATGGTTTTGGTCCAAAAATGGCCATTTTTCCAACCTTTTTTTTTTAGGCAATATAAGGCAGAAAAATGTCTTTTACGATATTCTAGAACGAAAAAAACGCCTTTCTAGGCTATAAAAACAACAAGTTCAAAAAGTCAAAAAATTGACATTTCTCCAAAGGGGTTAATCTATGGTTTTGGTCCAAAAATGGCCATTTTTCCAACTTTTTTTTTTTAGGCGATGTAAGTCAGGAAAATCTCTTTTACGATATTCTAGAACGAAAAAACGCCTTTCTAGGCTATAAAAACAACAAGTTCAAAAGGGCGAAAAATTGACATTTTTCCAAAGGGGTTAATCCATGGTTTTGGTCCAAAAATGGCCATTTTTCCAACTTTTTTTTTTAGGGAAAATAAGCCAGGAAAATGTCTTTTACGATATTCTAGAACGAAAAAAACGCCTTTCTAGGCTATAAAAACAACAAGTTCAAAAAGTCGAAAAATTGACATTTTTCCAAAGGGGTTAACCCATGGTTTTGGTCTACAAATGGCCATTTTTCCAACTTTTTTTTTTAGGCAATATAAGCCAGGAAAATGTCTTTTACGATATTCTAGAACGAAAAAACGCCTTTCTAGGCTATAAAAACAACAAGTTCAAAAAGTCGAAAAATTGACATTTTTCCAAAGGGGTTAACCCATAGTTTTGGTTCTAAAATGGCCATTTTTCCAACTTTTATTTTTAGGCAATATAAGCCAGGAAAATGTCTTTTACGATATTCTAGAACGAAAAAAACGCCTTTCTAGGCTATAAAAACAACAAGTTTAAAAAGTCGAAAAATTGACATTTTTCCAAAGGGGTTAACCCATGGTTTTGGTCCAAAAATGGCCATTTTTCCAACTTCTTTTTTTACGCAATATAAGCAAGGAAAACGTCTTTTACGATACTCTAGAACGAAAAAACGCCTTTCTAGGCTATAAAAACAACAAGTTCAAAAAGTCGAAAAATTGACTTTTTTTCAAAGGGGTTAACCCATGGTTTTGGTCCAAAAATGGCCCTTTTTCCAACTTTTTTTTTAGGCGATATAAGCCAGGAAAATGTCTTTTACGATATTCTAGAACGAAAAAAACGCCTTTCTAGGCTATAAAAACAACAAGTTCAAAAAGTCGAAAAATTGACATTTTTCCAAAGGGGTTAACCCATGGTTTTGGTCCAAAAATGGCCATTTTCCAACTTTTTTTTTTTTTAGGCGATGTAAGTCAGGAAAATGTCTTTTACGATATTCTAGAACGAAAAAACGCCTTTCTACGCTATAAAAACAACAAGTTCAAAAAGTCGAAAAATTGACATTTTTCGAAAGCGGTTAACCCATAATTTTGGTCCAAAAAAGGCCATTTTTCCAACTTTCTTTTTTAGGCAATATAAGCCAGGAAAATGTCTTTTACGATATTCTAGAACGAAAAAAAACGCCTTCCTAGGCTATAAAAACAACAAGTTCAAAAAGTCGAAAAATTGACATTTTTCCAAAGGGGTAAACCCATGGTTTTCGTCAAAAAATGGCCATTTTTCCAACCTTTTTTTTTTAGGCAATATAAGGCAGGAAAATGTCTTTTACGATATTCTAGAACGAAAAAACGCCTTTCTAGGCTATAAAAACAACAAGTTCAAAAAGTCGAAAAATTGACTTTTTTCCAAAGGGGTTAACCCATAATTTTGGTCCAAAAATGGCCATTTTTCCAAGTTTTTTTTTTAGGCAATATAAGGCAGGAAAATGTCTTTTACGATATTCTAGAACGAAAAAAAACGCCTTCCTAGGCTATAAAAACAACAAGTTCAAAAAGTCCAAAAATTGACATTTTTCCAAAGGGGTTAACCAATGGTTTTGGTCCAAAAATGGCCATTTTTCCAACCTTTTTTTTTTAGGCAATATAAGGCAGAAAAATGTCTTTTACGATATTCTAGAACGAAAAAAACGCCTTTCTAGGCTATAAAAACAACAAGTTCAAAAATTCAAAAAATTGACATTTCTCCAAAGGGGTTAATCTATGGTTTTGGTCCAAAAATGGCCATTTTTCCAACTTTTTTTTTTTAGGCGATGTAAGTCAGGAAAATCTCTTTTACGATATTCTAGAACGAAAAAACGCCTTTCTAGGCTATAAAAACAACAAGTTCAAAAGGGCGAAAAATTGACATTTTTCCAAAGGGGTTAATCCATGGTTTTGGTCCAAAAATGGCCATTTTTCCAACTTTTTTTTTTAGGGAAAATAAGCCAGGAAAATGTCTTTTACGATATTCTAGAACGAAAAAAACGCCTTTCTAGGCTATAAAAACAACAAGTTCAAAAAGTCGAAAAATTGACATTTTTCCAAAGGGGTTAACCCATGGTTTTGGTCTACAAATGGCCATTTTTCCAACTTTTTTTTTTAGGCAATATAAGCCAGGAAAATGTCTTTTACGATATTCTAGAACGAAAAAACGCCTTTCTAGGCTATAAAAACAACAAGTTCAAAAAGTCGAAAAATTGACATTTTTCCAAAGGGGTTAACCCATAGTTTTGGTTATAAAATGGCCATTTTTCCAACTTTTATTTTTAGGCAATATAAGCCAGGAAAATGTCTTTTACGATATTCTAGAACGAAAAAAACGCCTTTCTAGGCTATAAAAACAACAAGTTTAAAAAGTCGAAAAATTGACATTTTTCCAAAGGGGTTAACCCATGGTTTTGGTCCAAAAATGGCCATTTTTCCAACTTCTTTTTTTACGCAATATAAGCCAGGAACATGTCTCTTACGATATTTTAGAACGGAAAAATGCCTGTGTAGGCTATGAAAACAACAAGTTCAAAAAGTCGAAAAATTGACATTTTTCCAAAGGAGTTAACCCATGGTTTTGGTCTAAAAATGGCCATTTTTCCAACTTTTTTTTTTAGGCAATATAAGCCAGGAAAATGTCTTTTACGATATTCTAGAACAAAATAACGCCTTTCTAGGCTATAAAAACAACAAGTTCAAAAAGTCGAAAAATTGACATTTTTTCAAAGGGGTTAACCCATGGTTTTGGTCCAAAAATGGCCCTTTTTCCAACTTTTTTTTTAGGCGATATAAGCCAGGAAAATGTCTTTTACGATATTCTAGAACGAAAAAAACGCCTTTCTAGGCTATAAAAACAACAAGTTCAAAAAGTCGAAAAATTGACATTTTTCCAAAGGGGTTAACCCATGGTTTTGGTCCAAAAATGGCCATTTTTCCAACTTTTTTTTTTTAGGCGATGTAAGTCAGGAAAATATCTTTTACGATATTCTAGAACGAAAAAACGCCTTTCTACGCTATAAAAACAACAAGTTCAAAAAGTCGAAAAATTGACATTTTTCCAAAGCGGTTAACCCATAATTTTGGTCCAAAAATGGCCATTTTTCCAACTTTCTTTTTTAGGCAATATAAGCCAGGAAAATGTCTTTTACGATATTCTAGAACGAAAAAAAACGCCTTCCTAGGCTATAAAAACAACAAGTTCAAAAAGTCCAAAAATTGACATTTTTCCAAAGGGGTTAACCAATGGTTTTGGTCGAAAAATGGCCATTTTTCCAACCTTTTTTTTTTAGGCAATATAAGGCAGAAAAATGTCTTTTACGATATTCTAGAACAAAAAAAACGCCTTTCTAGGCTATAAAAACAACAAGTTCAAAAAGTCGAAAAATTGACATTTCTCCAAAGGGGTTAATCTATGGTTTTGGTCCAAAAATGGCCATTTTTCCAACTTTTTTTTTTTAGGCGATGTAAGTCAGGAAAATGTCTTTTACGATATTCTAGAACGAAAAAACGCCTATCTACGCTATAAAAACAACAAGTTCAAAAAGTCGAAAAATTGACATTTTTCAAAAGTGGTTAACCGATGGTTTTGCCTCGAAAATAGCCATTTTTCCAACTTTTTTTTTTTGGCAATATAACCCAGGAAAATGTCTTTTACAATATTCTAGAAGGAAAAAACCCTTTTCTAGGCTATAAAAACAACAAGTTCA
This sequence comes from Porites rus, assembly GCA_964035705.1. Lineage (NCBI taxonomy): Eukaryota > Metazoa > Cnidaria > Anthozoa > Scleractinia > Poritidae > Porites > Porites rus. The sequence continues at coordinate 26,961,724 of OZ038000.1, forward strand.
AAAGGTCGAAAAATTGACATTTTTCCAAAGGGGTTAACCCATGGTTTTGCTCCGAAAATGGCCATTTTTCCAACTTTTTTTTTTTGGCAATATAACCCAGGAAAATGTCTTTTACAATATTCTAGAAGGAAAAAAACTCCTTTCTAGGCTATAAAAACAACAAGTTCAAAAGGTCGAAAAATTGACATTTTTCCAAAGGGGTTAACCCATGGTTTTGCTCCGAAAATGGCCATTTTTCCAACTTTTTTTTCTTGGCAATATAAGCCAGGAAAATGTCTTTTACGATATTCTAGAACGAAAAAAACGCATTTCTAGGCTATAAAAACAACAAGTTCAAAAAGTCGAAAAATTGACATTTTTCCAAAGGGGTTAATCTATGGTTTTGGTCCAAAAATGGCCATTTTTCAAGCTTTTTTTTTTTGGCAATATAAGCCAGGAAAATGTCTTTTACGATATTCTAGAACGAAAGAAACGCCTTTCTAGGCTATAAAAACAACAAGTTCAAGAAGTCGAAAAATTGACATTTTTCCAAAGGGGTTAACCCATGGTTTTGGTCCAAAAATGGCCATTTTTCCAACTTTTTTTTTAGGCAATATAAGCAAGGAAAACGTCTTTTACGATATTCTAGAACGAAAAAACGCCTTTCTAGGCTATAAAAACAACAAGTTCAAAAAGTCGAAAAATTGTCATTTTTTCAAAGGGGTTAACCCATGGTTTTGGTCCAAAAATGGCCCTTTTTCCAACTTTTTTTTTAGGCGATATAAGCAGGGAAAATGTCTTTTACGATATTCTAGAACGAAAGAAACGCCTTTCTAGGCTATAAAAACAACAAGTTCAAAAAGTCGAAAAATATACATTTTTCCAAAGGGGTTAACCCATGGTTTTGGTACAAAAATGGCCATTTTTCCAACTTTTTTTTTTTAGGCGATGTAAGTCAGGAAAATGTCTTTTACGATATTCTAGAACGAAAAAACGCCTTTCTAGGCTATAAAAACAACAAGTTCAAAAAGTCGAAAAATTGACATTTTTCCAAAGCGGTTAACCCATAATTTTGGTCCAAAAATGGCCATTTTTCCTACTTTCTTTTTTAGGCAATATAAGCCAGGAAAATGTCTTTTACGATATTCTAGAACGAAAAAAAACGCCTTCCTAGGCTATAAAAACAACAAGTTCAAAAGGGCGAAAAATTGACATTTTTCCAAAGGGGTTAATCCATGGTTTTGGTCCAAGAATGGCCATTTTTTCAACCTTTTTTTTTAGGCAAAATAAGCCAGGAAAATGTCTTTTACGATATTGTAGAACGAAAAAAACGCCTTTCTAGGCTATAAAAAAACAACAAGTTCAAAAAGTCCAAAAATTGACATTTTTCCAAAGGGGTTAACCCATAATTTTGGTCCAAAAATGACCATTTTTCCAACTTTTTTTTTTAGGGAATATAAGCGACGAAAATGTCTTTTACGATATTCTAGAACGAAAAAAACGCCTTTCTAGGCTATAAAAACAACAAGTTCAAAAAGTCGAAAAATTCTCATTTTTCCAAACGGGTTAACTCATGGTTTTGGTCCTAAAATGGCCATTTTTCCAAGTTTTTTTTTTTAGGCAAAATAAGCCAGGAAAATGTCTTTTACGATATTCTAGAACGAAAAAAACGCCTTTCTAGGCTATAAAAACAACAAGTTCAAAAAGTCGAAAAATTGACTTTTTTCCAAAGGGGTTAACCCATAATTTTGGTCCAAAAATGGCCATTTTTCCAATTTTTTTTTTAGGCAATATAAGCCAGGAAAATGTCTTTTACGATATTCTAGAACGAAAAAAAACGCCTTCCTAGGCTATAAAAACAACAAGTTCAAAAAGTCCAAAAATTGACATTTTTCCAAAGGGGTTAACCAATGGTTTTGGTCTAAAAATGGCCATTTTTCCAACCTTTTTTTTTTAGGCAATATAAGGCAGGAAAATGTCTTTTACGATATTCTAGAACGAAAAAAACGCCTTTCTAGGCTATAAAAACAACAAGTTCAAAAAGTCGAAAAATTGTCATTTCTCCAATGGGGTTAATCTATGGTTTTGGTCCAAAAATGGCCATTTTTCCAACTTTTTTTTTTTAGGCGATGTAAGTCTGGAAAATGTCTTTTACGATATTCTAGAACGAAAAAAACGCCTTTCTAGGCTGTAAAAACAACAAGTTCAAAAAGTCGAATAATTGACATTTTTCCAAAGGGGTTAACCCATAATTGTGGTCCAAAAATAGCTATTTTTTCAACTTTTTTTTTTAGGCAATATAAGCGAGGAAAATGTCTTTTACGATATTCTAGAACGAAAAAAAACGCCTTTATAGGCTATAAAAACAACAAGTTCAAAAAGTCGAAAAATTTACATTTTTCCAAACGGGTTAACTCATGGTTTTGGTCCAAAAATGGCCATTTTTCCAACTTTTTTTTTTTAGGCGATATAAGTCAGGAGAATGTCTTTTACGATATTCTAGAACGAAAAAACGCCTTTCTAGGCTATAAAAACAACAAGTTCAAAAAGTCGAAAAATTGACATTTTTCCAAAGGGGTTAATCCATGGTTTTGGTCCAAAAATGGCCATTTTTCCGTCTTTTTTTTTTAGCCAATATAAGCCAGGAAAATGTCTTTTACGATATTCTAGAACGAAAAAAACGCCTTTCTACGCTATAAAAACAACAAGTTCAAAAAGTCGAAAAATTGACATTTTTCCAAAGGGGTTAACCCATGGTTTTGGTCCAAAAATGGCCATTTTTCCAACCTTTTTTTTTTAGGCATTATAAGCAAGGAAAATGTCTTTTACGATATTCTAGAACGAAAAAAACGCCTTTCTACGCTATAAAAACAACAAGTTCAAAAAGTCGAAAAATTCACATTTTTCCAAAGGGGTTAACCCATGGTTTTGGTCCAAAAATGGCCATTTTTCCAACCTTTCTTTTTAGGCAATATAAGCCAGGAAAATGTCTTTTACGATATTCTAGAGCGAAAAAAACGCCTTTCTAGGCTATAAAAACAACAAGTTCAAAAAGTCGAAAAATTGAGATTTCTCCCAAGGGGTTAATCTATGGTTTTGGTCTAAAAATGGCCATTTTTCCAACTTTTTTTTTTGAGGCAATATAAGCCAGGAAAATGTCTTTTACGGTATTCTAGAACAAAAAAAAAACCTTACTAGGCTATAAAAACAACAAGTTCAAAAAGTCGAAAAATTGAAATTTTTTCAAAGGGGTTAACCCATGGTTTTGGTCCAAAAATGGCCATTTTTCCAACTTTCTTTTTTAAGCAATGTAAGCCAGGAAAATGTCTTTTACGATATTCTAGAACGAAAAAAACGCCTTTCTAGGCTATAAAAACAACAAGTTCAAAAAGTCGAAAAATTCACATTTTTCCAAAGGGGTTAATCCATGGTTTTGGTCCAAAAATGGCCATTTTTCCAACTTTTTTTTTTTAGGCGATATAAGTCAGGAGAATGTCTTGCACGATATTCTAGAACGAAAAAAACGCCTTTCTAGGCTATAAAAACAACAAGTTCAAAAGGTCGAAAAATTGACAGTTTTCCAAAGGGGTTAACCCATGGTTTTTGTCCAAAAATAGCCATTTTTCCAACTTTTTTTTTTAGCCAATATAAGCCAGGAAAATGTCTTTTACGATATTCTAGAACGAAAAAAACGCCTTTCTACGCTATAGAAACAACAAGTTCAAAAAGTCGAAAAATTGACATTTTTCCAAAGGGGTTAACCCATGGTTTTGGTCCAAAAATGGCCATTTTTCCAACCTTTTTTTTTTAGGCAATATAAGCAAGGAAAATGTCTTTTACGATATTCTAGAACGAAAAAAACGCCTTTCTAGGCTATAAAAACAACAAGTTCAAAAAGTCGAAAAATTGACATTTTTCCAAAGGGGTTAACCCATGGTTTTGGTCCGAAAATGGCCATTTTTCCAACTTTTTATTTTGAGGCAATATAAGCCAGGAAAATGTCTTTTACGGTATTCTAGAACAAAAAAAAAAACCTTTCTAGGCTATAAAAACAACAAGTTCAAAAAGTCGAAAAATTGAAATTTTTTCAAAGGGGTTAACCCATGGTTTTGGTCCAAAAATGGCCATTTTTCCAACTTTCTTTTTTAGGCAATGTAGCCAGGAAAATGTCTTTTACGAGATTCTAGAACGAAAAAAACGCCTTTCTAGGCTATAAAAACAACAAGTTCAAAAAGTCGAAAAATTGACATTTTTCCAAAGGGGTTAATCCATGTTTTCGGTCCAAAAATGGCCATTTTTCCAACTTTTTTTTTTTAGGCGATATAAGTCAGGAGAATGTCTTTTACGATATTCTAGAACGAAAAAAACGCCTTTCTAGGCTATAAAAACAACAAGTTCAAAAGGTCGAAAAATTGACATTTTCCCAAAGGGGTTAATCCATGGTTTTGGTCCAAAAATGGCCATTTTTCCAACTTTTTTTTTTGAGGCAATGGAAGCCGGGAAAATGTCTTTTACGATATTCTAGAACGAAAAAACGCCTTTCTAGGCTATAAAAACAACAAGTTCAAAAAGTCGAAAAATTGACATTTTTGCAAAGGGGTTAACCCATGGTTTTGGTCCAAAAATGGCCATTTTTCCGACTTTGTGTTTTAGGCAGTGTAAGCCAGGAAAATGTCTTTTACGATATTCTAGAACGAAAAAAACGCCTTTCTAGGCTATAAAAACAACAAGTTCAAAAAGTCGAAAAATTGAGATTTTTCCAAAGGGGTTAACCCATGGTGTTGGTCCAAAAATGGCCATTTTTTCAACCTTTTTTTTTAGGCAATATAAGCCAGGAAAATGTCTTTTACGATATTCTAGAGCGAAAAAAACGCCTTTCTAGGCTATAAAAACAACAAGTTCAAAAAGTCGAAAAATTGAGATTTCTCCAAAGGGGTTAATCTATGGTTTTGGTCCAAAAATGGCCATTTTTCGAACTTTTTTTTTTGAGGCAATATAAGCCAGGAAAATGTCTTTTACGGTATTCTGGAACAAAAAAAAAACCTTTCTAGGCTATAAAAACAAGAAGTTCAAAAAGTCGAAATATTGAAATTTTATCAAAGCGGTTAATCCATGGTTTTGGTCCAATAATGGCCATTTTTCCAACTTTTTCTTTTTAGGCGATATAAGTCAGGAGAATGTCTTTTACGATATTCTAGAACGAAAAAACGCCTTTCTAAGCTATAAAAACAACAATTTCAAAAAGTCGAAAAATTGACATTTTTCCAAAGCGGTTAACCCATAATTTTGGTCCAAAAATGGCCATTTTTCCAACTTTTTTTTTTAGGCAATATAAGCCAGGAAAATGTCTTTTACGATATTCTAGAACGAAAAAAAACGCCTTCCTAGGCTATAAAAACGACAAGTTCAAAAAGTGCAAAAATTGACATTTTTCCAAAGGGGTTAACCAATGGTTTTGGTCGAAAAATGGCCATTTTTCCAACCTTTTTTTTTTAGGCAATATAAGGCAGAAAAATGTCTTTTACAATATTCTAGAACGAGAAAAACGCCTTTCTAGGCTATAAAAACAACAAGTTCAAAAAGTCAAAAAATTGACATTTCTCCAAAGGGGTTAATCTATGGTTTTGGTCCAAAAATGGCCATTTTTTCAACCTTTTTTTTTAGGCAATATAAGCCAGGTAAATGTCTTTTACGATATTCTAGAACGAGAAAAACGCCTTTCTAGGCTATAAAAACAACAAGTTCAAAAAGTCAAAAAATTGACATTTCTCCAAAGGGGGTAATCTATGGTTTTGGTCCAAAAATGGGCATTTTTCCAACTTTTTTTTTTTAGGCCATGTAAGTCAGGAAAATGTCTTTTACGATATTCTAGAACGAAAAAACGCCTTTCTAGGCTATAAAAACAACAAGTTCAAAAAGTCGAATAATTGACATTTTTCCAAAGCGGTTAACCCATGGTATTCATCAAAAAATGGCCATTTTTCAAGCTTTTTTTTTTCGGCAATATAAGCCAGGAAAATGTCTTTTACGATATTCTAGAACGAAAGAAACGCCTTTCTAGGCTATAAAAACAACAAGTTTAAGAAGTCGAAAAATTGACATTTTTCCAAAGGGGTTAACCCATGGTTTTGGTCCAAAAATGACCATTTTTCCAACTTTTTTTTTAGGCAATATAAACAAGGAAAACGTCTTTTACGATATTCTAGAACGAAAAAACGCCTTTCTAGGCTATAAAAACAACCAGTTCAAAAAGTCGAAAAATTGACATTTTTTCAAAGGGGTTAGCCCATGCTTTTGGTCCAAAAATGGCCCTTTTTCCAACTTTTTTTTTAGGCGATATAAGCCAGGAAAATGTCTTTTACGATATTCTAGAACGAAAAAAACGCCTTTCTAGGCTATAAAAACAACAAGTTCAAAAAGTCGAAAAATTGACATTTTTCCAAAGGGATTAACCCATGGTTTTGGTCCAAAAATGACCATTTTTCCAACTTTTTTTTTTAGGCAATATAAGCCAGGAAAATGTCTTTCACGATATTCTAGAACGAAAAAACGCCTTTCTAGGCTATAAAAACAACAAGTTCAAAAAGTCGAAAAATTGACATTTTTCCAAAGGGGTAAACCCATGCTTTTCGTCCAAAAATGGCCATTTTTCCAACCTTTTTTTTTTAGGCAATATAAGCCAGGAAAATGTCTTTTACGATATTCTAGAACGAAAAAACGCCTTTCTAGGCTATAAAAACAACAAGTTCAAAAAGTCGAAAAATTGACTTTTTTCCAAAGGGGTTAACCCATAAGTTTGGTCCAAAAATGGCCATTTTTCCAAGTTTTTTTTTTAGCCAATATAAGCCAGGAAAATGTCTTTTACGATATTCTAGAACGAAAAAAAACGCCTTCCTAGGCTATAAAAACAACAAGTTCAAAAAGTCCAAAAATTGACATTTTTCCAAAGGGGTTAACCAATGGTTTTGGTCCAAAAATGGCCATTTTTCCAACCTTTTTTTTTTAGGCAATATAAGGCAGGAAAATGTCTTTTACGATATTCTAGAACGAAAAAAACGCCTTTCTAGGCTATAAAAACAACAAGTTCAAAAAGTCGAAAAATTGTCATTTCTCCAATAGGGTTAATCTATGGTTTTGGTCCAAAAATGGCCATTTTTCCAACTTTTTTTTTTAGGGAAAATAAGCCAGGAAAATGTCTTTTACGATATTCTAGAACGAAAAAAACGCCTTTCTAGGCTATAACAACAACAAGTTCAAAAAGTCGAAAAATTGACATTTTTCCAAAGGGGTTAATCCATGGTTTTGGTCTAAGAATGGCCATTTTTCCAAGTTTTTTTTTTAGGCAAAATAAGCCTGGAAAATGTCTTTTACGATATTCTAGAACGAAAAAACGCCTTTCTAGGCTATAAAAACAACAAGTTCAAAAAGTCGAAAAATTGACATTTTTCCAAAGGGGTTAACCCATGGTTTTCGTCCAAAAATGGCCATTTTTCCAACCTTTTTTTTTTAGGCAATATAAGCCAGGAAAATGTCTTTTACGATATTCTAGAACGAAAAAACGCCTTTCTAGGCTATAAAAACAACAAGTTCAAAAAGTCGAAAAATTGACTTTTTTCCAAAGGGGTTAACCCATAATTTTGTTCCAAAAATGGCCATTTTTCCAACTTTCTTTTTTAGGCAATATAAGCCTGGAAAATGTCTTTTACGATATTCTAGAACGAAAAAAACGCCTTTCTAGGCTATAACAACAACAAGTTCAAAAAGTCGAAAAATTGACATTTTTCCAAAGGGGTTAATCCATGGTTTTGGTCTAAGAATGGCCATTTTTCCAAGTTTTTTTTTTAGGCAAAATAAGCCTGGAAAATGTCTTTTACGATATTCTAGAACGAAAAAACGCCTTTCTAGGCTATAAAAACAACAAGTTCAAAAAGTCGAAAAATTGACATTTTTCCAAAGGGGTTAACCCATGGTTTTCGTCCAAAAATGGCCATTTTTCCAACTTTTTTTTTTAGGCAATATAAGCCTGGAAAATGTCTTTTACGATATTCTAGAACGAAAAGAACGCTTTTCTAGGCTATAAAAACAACAAGTTCAAAAAGTCGAAAAATTGACATTTTTCCAAAGGGGTTAATCCATGGTTTTGGTCTAAGAATGGCCATTTTTCCAAGTTTTTTTTTTAGGCAAAATAAGCCTGGAAAATGTCTTTTACGATATTCTAGAACGAAAAAACGCCTTTCTAGGCTATAAAAACAACAAGTTCAAAAAGTCCAAAAATTGACATTTTTCCAAAGGGGTTAACCCATGGTTTTCGTCCAAAAATGGCCATTTTTCCAACCTTTTTTTTTTAGGCAATATAAGCCAGGAAAATGTCTTTTACGATATTCTAGAACGAAAAAACGCCTTTCTACGCTATAAAAACAACAAGTTCAAAAAGTCGAAAAATTGACTTTTTTCCAAAGGGGTTAACCCATAATTTTGTTCCAAAAATGGCCATTTTGCCAACTTTCTTTTTTAGGCAATATAAGCCTGGAAAATGTCTTTTACGATATTCTAGAACGAAAAAAACGCCTTTCTAGGCTATAACAACAACAAGTTCAAAAAGTCGAAAAATTGACATTTTTCCAAAGGGGTTAATCCATGGTTTTGGTCGAAGAATGGCCATTTTTCCAAGTTTTTTTTTTAGGCAAAATAAGCCTGGAAAATGTCTTTTACGATATTCTAGAACGAAAAAACGCCTTTCTAGGCTATAAAAACAACAAGTTCAAAAAGTCGAAAAATTGACATTTTTCCAAAGGGGTTAACCCATGGTTTTCGTCCAAAAATGGCCATTTTTCCAACTTTTTTTTTTAGGCAAAATAAGCCTGGAAAATGTCTTTTACGATATTCTAGAACGAAAAAACGCCTTTCTAGGCTATAAAAACAACAAGTTCAAAAAGTCGAAAAATTGACTTTTTTCCAAAGGGGTTAACCCATAATTTTGTTCCAAAAATGGCCATTTTTCCAACTTTCTTTTTTAGGCAATATAAGCCTGGAAAATGTCTTTTACGATATTCTAGAACGAAAAAAACGCTTTTCTAGGCTATAAAAACAACAAGTTCAAAAAGTCCAAAAATTGACATTTTTGCAAAGGGGTTAACCAATCGTTTTGGTCCAAAAATGGCCATTTTTCCAACCTTTTTTTTTTAGGCAATATGAGGCAGGAAAATGTCTTTTACGATATTCTAGAACGAAAAAAACGCCTTTCTAGGCTATAAAAACAACAAGTTCAAAAAGTCGAAAAATTGACATTTCTCCAAAGGGGTTAATCTATGGTTTTGGTCTAAAAATGGCCATTTTTCCAATTTTTTTTTTTAGGCGATGTAAGTCAGGAAAATGTCTTTTGCGATATTCTTGAACGAAAAAACGCCTTTCAAGGCTATAAAAACAACAAGTTCAAAAAGTCGAAAAATTGACATTTCTCCAAAGGGGGTAATCTATGGTTTTGGTCCAAAAATGGCCATTTTTCCAACTTTTTTTTTTTAGGCGATGTAAGTCAGGAAAATGTCTTTTACGATATTCTAGAACGAAAAAACGCCTTTCTAGGCTATAAAAACAACAAGTTCAAAAAGTCGAAAAATTGACATTTTTCCAAAGGGGTTAACCCATGGTTTTCGTCCAAAAATGGCCATTTTTCCAACCTTTTTTTTTTAGGTAATATAAGCCAGGAAAATGTCTTTTACGATATTCTAGAACGAAAAAACGCCTTTCTAGGCTATAAAAACAACAAGTTCAAAAAGTCGAAAAATTGACTTTTTTCCAAAGGGGTTAACCCATAATTTTGGTCCAAGAATGGCCATTTTTCCAACTTTCTTTTTTAGGCAATATAAGCCTGGAAAATGTCTTTTACGATATTCTAGAACGAAAAAAAAGCCTTTCTAGGCTATAAAAACAACAAGTTCAAAAAGTCGAAAAATTGACATTTCTCCAAAGGGGTTAATCTATGGTTTTGGTCCAAAAATGGCCATTTTTCCAACTTTTTTTTTTTAGGCCATGTAAGTCAGGAAAATGTCTTTTACGATATTCTAGAACGAAAAAACGCCTTTCTAGGCTATAAAAACAACAATTTCAAAAAGTCGAAAAATTGACATTTTTCCAAAGGGGTTAACCCATGGTTTTGGTCCAAAAATGGCCATTTTTCCAACTTTTTTTTTAGGCAATATAAGCAAGGAAAACGTCTTTTACGATATTCTAGAACGAAAAAACGCCTTTCTAGGCTATAAAAACAACAAGTTCAAAAAGTCGAAAAATTGTCATTTTTTCAAAGGGGTTAACCCATGGTTTTGGTCCAAAAATGGCCCTTTTTCCAACTTTTTTTTTAGGCGATATAAGCAGGGAAAATGTCTTTTACGATATTCTAGAACGAAAGAAACGCCTTTCTAGGCTATAAAAACAACAAGTTCAAAAAGTCGAAAAATATACATTTTTCCAAAGGGGTTAACCCATGGTTTTGGTACAAAAATGGCCATTTTTCCAACTTTTTTTTTTTAGGCGATGTAAGTCAGGAAAATGTCTTTTACGATATTCTAGAACGAAAAAACGCCTTTCTAGGCTATAAAAACAACAAGTTCAAAAAGTCGAAAAATTGACATTTTTCCAAAGCGGTTAACCCATAATTTTGGTCCAAAAATGGCCATTTTTCCTACTTTCTTTTTTAGGCAATATAAGCCAGGAAAATGTCTTTTACGATATTCTAGAACGAAAAAAAACGCCTTCCTAGGCTATAAAAACAACAAGTTCAAAAGGGCGAAAAATTGACATTTTTCCAAAGGGGTTAATCCATGGTTTTGGTCCAAGAATGGCCATTTTTTCAACCTTTTTTTTTAGGCAAAATAAGCCAGGAAAATGTCTTTTACGATATTGTAGAACGAAAAAAACGCCTTTCTAGGCTATAAAAAAACAACAAGTTCAAAAAGTCCAAAAATTGACATTTTTCCAAAGGGGTTAACCCATAATTTTGGTCCAAAAATGACCATTTTTCCAACTTTTTTTTTTAGGGAATATAAGCGACGAAAATGTCTTTTACGATATTCTAGAACGAAAAAAACGCCTTTCTAGGCTATAAAAACAACAAGTTCAAAAAGTCGAAAAATTCTCATTTTTCCAAACGGGTTAACTCATGGTTTTGGTCCTAAAATGGCCATTTTTCCAAGTTTTTTTTTTTAGGCAAAATAAGCCAGGAAAATGTCTTTTACGATATTCTAGAACGAAAAAAACGCCTTTCTAGGCTATAAAAACAACAAGTTCAAAAAGTCGAAAAATTGACTTTTTTCCAAAGGGGTTAACCCATAATTTTGGTCCAAAAATGGCCATTTTTCCAATTTTTTTTTTAGGCAATATAAGCCAGGAAAATGTCTTTTACGATATTCTAGAACGAAAAAAAACGCCTTCCTAGGCTATAAAAACAACAAGTTCAAAAAGTCCAAAAATTGACATTTTTCCAAAGGGGTTAACCAATGGTTTTGGTCTAAAAATGGCCATTTTTCCAACCTTTTTTTTTTAGGCAATATAAGGCAGGAAAATGTCTTTTACGATATTCTAGAACGAAAAAAACGCCTTTCTAGGCTATAAAAACAACAAGTTCAAAAAGTCGAAAAATTGTCATTTCTCCAATGGGGTTAATCTATGGTTTTGGTCCAAAAATGGCCATTTTTCCAACTTTTTTTTTTTAGGCGATGTAAGTCTGGAAAATGTCTTTTACGATATTCTAGAACGAAAAAAACGCCTTTCTAGGCTGTAAAAACAACAAGTTCAAAAAGTCGAATAATTGACATTTTTCCAAAGGGGTTAACCCATAATTGTGGTCCAAAAATAGCTATTTTTTCAACTTTTTTTTTTAGGCAATATAAGCGAGGAAAATGTCTTTTACGATATTCTAGAACGAAAAAAAACGCCTTTATAGGCTATAAAAACAACAAGTTCAAAAAGTCGAAAAATTTACATTTTTCCAAACGGGTTAACTCATGGTTTTGGTCCAAAAATGGCCATTTTTCCAACTTTTTTTTTTTAGGCGATATAAGTCAGGAGAATGTCTTTTACGATATTCTAGAACGAAAAAACGCCTTTCTAGGCTATAAAAACAACAAGTTCAAAAAGTCGAAAAATTGACATTTTTCCAAAGGGGTTAATCCATGGTTTTGGTCCAAAAATGGCCATTTTTCCGTCTTTTTTTTTTAGCCAATATAAGCCAGGAAAATGTCTTTTACGATATTCTAGAACGAAAAAAACGCCTTTCTACGCTATAAAAACAACAAGTTCAAAAAGTCGAAAAATTGACATTTTTCCAAAGGGGTTAACCCATGGTTTTGGTCCAAAAATGGCCATTTTTCCAACCTTTTTTTTTTAGGCATTATAAGCAAGGAAAATGTCTTTTACGATATTCTAGAACGAAAAAAACGCCTTTCTACGCTATAAAAACAACAAGTTCAAAAAGTCGAAAAATTCACATTTTTCCAAAGGGGTTAACCCATGGTTTTGGTCCAAAAATGGCCATTTTTCCAACCTTTCTTTTTAGGCAATATAAGCCAGGAAAATGTCTTTTACGATATTCTAGAGCGAAAAAAACGCCTTTCTAGGCTATAAAAACAACAAGTTCAAAAAGTCGAAAAATTGAGATTTCTCCCAAGGGGTTAATCTATGGTTTTGGTCTAAAAATGGCCATTTTTCCAACTTTTTTTTTTGAGGCAATATAAGCCAGGAAAATGTCTTTTACGGTATTCTAGAACAAAAAAAAAACCTTACTAGGCTATAAAAACAACAAGTTCAAAAAGTCGAAAAATTGAAATTTTTTCAAAGGGGTTAACCCATGGTTTTGGTCCAAAAATGGCCATTTTTCCAACTTTCTTTTTTAAGCAATGTAAGCCAGGAAAATGTCTTTTACGATATTCTAGAACGAAAAAAACGCCTTTCTAGGCTATAAAAACAACAAGTTCAAAAAGTCGAAAAATTCACATTTTTCCAAAGGGGTTAATCCATGGTTTTGGTCCAAAAATGGCCATTTTTCCAACTTTTTTTTTTTAGGCGATATAAGTCAGGAGAATGTCTTGCACGATATTCTAGAACGAAAAAAACGCCTTTCTAGGCTATAAAAACAACAAGTTCAAAAGGTCGAAAAATTGACAGTTTTCCAAAGGGGTTAACCCATGGTTTTTGTCCAAAAATAGCCATTTTTCCAACTTTTTTTTTTAGCCAATATAAGCCAGGAAAATGTCTTTTACGATATTCTAGAACGAAAAAAACGCCTTTCTACGCTATAGAAACAACAAGTTCAAAAAGTCGAAAAATTGACATTTTTCCAAAGGGGTTAACCCATGGTTTTGGTCCAAAAATGGCCATTTTTCCAACCTTTTTTTTTTAGGCAATATAAGCAAGGAAAATGTCTTTTACGATATTCTAGAACGAAAAAAACGCCTTTCTAGGCTATAAAAACAACAAGTTCAAAAAGTCGAAAAATTGACATTTTTCCAAAGGGGTTAACCCATGGTTTTGGTCCGAAAATGGCCATTTTTCCAACTTTTTATTTTGAGGCAATATAAGCCAGGAAAATGTCTTTTACGGTATTCTAGAACAAAAAAAAAAACCTTTCTAGGCTATAAAAACAACAAGTTCAAAAAGTCGAAAAATTGAAATTTTTTCAAAGGGGTTAACCCATGGTTTTGGTCCAAAAATGGCCATTTTTCCAACTTTCTTTTTTAGGCAATGTAGCCAGGAAAATGTCTTTTACGAGATTCTAGAACGAAAAAAACGCCTTTCTAGGCTATAAAAACAACAAGTTCAAAAAGTCGAAAAATTGACATTTTTCCAAAGGGGTTAATCCATGTTTTCGGTCCAAAAATGGCCATTTTTCCAACTTTTTTTTTTTAGGCGATATAAGTCAGGAGAATGTCTTTTACGATATTCTAGAACGAAAAAAACGCCTTTCTAGGCTATAAAAACAACAAGTTCAAAAGGTCGAAAAATTGACATTTTCCCAAAGGGGTTAATCCATGGTTTTGGTCCAAAAATGGCCATTTTTCCAACTTTTTTTTTTGAGGCAATGGAAGCCGGGAAAATGTCTTTTACGATATTCTAGAACGAAAAAACGCCTTTCTAGGCTATAAAAACAACAAGTTCAAAAAGTCGAAAAATTGACATTTTTGCAAAGGGGTTAACCCATGGTTTTGGTCCAAAAATGGCCATTTTTCCGACTTTGTGTTTTAGGCAGTGTAAGCCAGGAAAATGTCTTTTACGATATTCTAGAACGAAAAAAACGCCTTTCTAGGCTATAAAAACAACAAGTTCAAAAAGTCGAAAAATTGAGATTTTTCCAAAGGGGTTAACCCATGGTGTTGGTCCAAAAATGGCCATTTTTTCAACCTTTTTTTTTAGGCAATATAAGCCAGGAAAATGTCTTTTACGATATTCTAGAGCGAAAAAAACGCCTTTCTAGGCTATAAAAACAACAAGTTCAAAAAGTCGAAAAATTGAGATTTCTCCAAAGGGGTTAATCTATGGTTTTGGTCCAAAAATGGCCATTTTTCGAACTTTTTTTTTTGAGGCAATATAAGCCAGGAAAATGTCTTTTACGGTATTCTGGAACAAAAAAAAAACCTTTCTAGGCTATAAAAACAAGAAGTTCAAAAAGTCGAAATATTGAAATTTTATCAAAGCGGTTAATCCATGGTTTTGGTCCAATAATGGCCATTTTTCCAACTTTTTCTTTTTAGGCGATATAAGTCAGGAGAATGTCTTTTACGATATTCTAGAACGAAAAAACGCCTTTCTAAGCTATAAAAACAACAATTTCAAAAAGTCGAAAAATTGACATTTTTCCAAAGCGGTTAACCCATAATTTTGGTCCAAAAATGGCCATTTTTCCAACTTTTTTTTTTAGGCAATATAAGCCAGGAAAATGTCTTTTACGATATTCTAGAACGAAAAAAAACGCCTTCCTAGGCTATAAAAACGACAAGTTCAAAAAGTGCAAAAATTGACATTTTTCCAAAGGGGTTAACCAATGGTTTTGGTCGAAAAATGGCCATTTTTCCAACCTTTTTTTTTTAGGCAATATAAGGCAGAAAAATGTCTTTTACAATATTCTAGAACGAGAAAAACGCCTTTCTAGGCTATAAAAACAACAAGTTCAAAAAGTCAAAAAATTGACATTTCTCCAAAGGGGTTAATCTATGGTTTTGGTCCAAAAATGGCCATTTTTTCAACCTTTTTTTTTAGGCAATATAAGCCAGGTAAATGTCTTTTACGATATTCTAGAACGAGAAAAACGCCTTTCTAGGCTATAAAAACAACAAGTTCAAAAAGTCAAAAAATTGACATTTCTCCAAAGGGGGTAATCTATGGTTTTGGTCCAAAAATGGGCATTTTTCCAACTTTTTTTTTTTAGGCCATGTAAGTCAGGAAAATGTCTTTTACGATATTCTAGAACGAAAAAACGCCTTTCTAGGCTATAAAAACAACAAGTTCAAAAAGTCGAATAATTGACATTTTTCCAAAGCGGTTAACCCATGGTATTCATCAAAAAATGGCCATTTTTCAAGCTTTTTTTTTTCGGCAATATAAGCCAGGAAAATGTCTTTTACGATATTCTAGAACGAAAGAAACGCCTTTCTAGGCTATAAAAACAACAAGTTTAAGAAGTCGAAAAATTGACATTTTTCCAAAGGGGTTAACCCATGGTTTTGGTCCAAAAATGACCATTTTTCCAACTTTTTTTTTAGGCAATATAAACAAGGAAAACGTCTTTTACGATATTCTAGAACGAAAAAACGCCTTTCTAGGCTATAAAAACAACCAGTTCAAAAAGTCGAAAAATTGACATTTTTTCAAAGGGGTTAGCCCATGCTTTTGGTCCAAAAATGGCCCTTTTTCCAACTTTTTTTTTAGGCGATATAAGCCAGGAAAATGTCTTTTACGATATTCTAGAACGAAAAAAACGCCTTTCTAGGCTATAAAAACAACAAGTTCAAAAAGTCGAAAAATTGACATTTTTCCAAAGGGATTAACCCATGGTTTTGGTCCAAAAATGACCATTTTTCCAACTTTTTTTTTTAGGCAATATAAGCCAGGAAAATGTCTTTCACGATATTCTAGAACGAAAAAACGCCTTTCTAGGCTATAAAAACAACAAGTTCAAAAAGTCGAAAAATTGACATTTTTCCAAAGGGGTAAACCCATGCTTTTCGTCCAAAAATGGCCATTTTTCCAACCTTTTTTTTTTAGGCAATATAAGCCAGGAAAATGTCTTTTACGATATTCTAGAACGAAAAAACGCCTTTCTAGGCTATAAAAACAACAAGTTCAAAAAGTCGAAAAATTGACTTTTTTCCAAAGGGGTTAACCCATAAGTTTGGTCCAAAAATGGCCATTTTTCCAAGTTTTTTTTTTAGCCAATATAAGCCAGGAAAATGTCTTTTACGATATTCTAGAACGAAAAAAAACGCCTTCCTAGGCTATAAAAACAACAAGTTCAAAAAGTCCAAAAATTGACATTTTTCCAAAGGGGTTAACCAATGGTTTTGGTCCAAAAATGGCCATTTTTCCAACCTTTTTTTTTTAGGCAATATAAGGCAGGAAAATGTCTTTTACGATATTCTAGAACGAAAAAAACGCCTTTCTAGGCTATAAAAACAACAAGTTCAAAAAGTCGAAAAATTGTCATTTCTCCAATAGGGTTAATCTATGGTTTTGGTCCAAAAATGGCCATTTTTCCAACTTTTTTTTTTAGGGAAAATAAGCCAGGAAAATGTCTTTTACGATATTCTAGAACGAAAAAAACGCCTTTCTAGGCTATAACAACAACAAGTTCAAAAAGTCGAAAAATTGACATTTTTCCAAAGGGGTTAATCCATGGTTTTGGTCTAAGAATGGCCATTTTTCCAAGTTTTTTTTTTAGGCAAAATAAGCCTGGAAAATGTCTTTTACGATATTCTAGAACGAAAAAACGCCTTTCTAGGCTATAAAAACAACAAGTTCAAAAAGTCGAAAAATTGACATTTTTCCAAAGGGGTTAACCCATGGTTTTCGTCCAAAAATGGCCATTTTTCCAACCTTTTTTTTTTAGGCAATATAAGCCAGGAAAATGTCTTTTACGATATTCTAGAACGAAAAAACGCCTTTCTAGGCTATAAAAACAACAAGTTCAAAAAGTCGAAAAATTGACTTTTTTCCAAAGGGGTTAACCCATAATTTTGTTCCAAAAATGGCCATTTTTCCAACTTTCTTTTTTAGGCAATATAAGCCTGGAAAATGTCTTTTACGATATTCTAGAACGAAAAAAACGCCTTTCTAGGCTATAACAACAACAAGTTCAAAAAGTCGAAAAATTGACATTTTTCCAAAGGGGTTAATCCATGGTTTTGGTCGAAGAATGGCCATTTTTCCAAGTTTTTTTTTTAGGCAAAATAAGCCTGGAAAATGTCTTTTACGATATTCTAGAACGAAAAAACGCCTTTCTAGGCTATAAAAACAACAAGTTCAAAAAGTCGAAAAATTGACATTTTTCCAAAGGGGTTAACCCATGGTTTTCGTCCAAAAATGGCCATTTTTCCAACTTTTTTTTTTAGGCAATATAAGCCTGGAAAATGTCTTTTACGATATTCTAGAACGAAAAGAACGCTTTTCTAGGCTATAAAAACAACAAGTTCAAAAAGTCGAAAAATTGACATTTTTCCAAAGGGGTTAATCCATGGTTTTGGTCTAAGAATGGCCATTTTTCCAAGTTTTTTTTTTAGGCAAAATAAGCCTGGAAAATGTCTTTTACGATATTCTAGAACGAAAAAACGCCTTTCTAGGCTATAAAAACAACAAGTTCAAAAAGTCCAAAAATTGACATTTTTCCAAAGGGGTTAACCCATGGTTTTCGTCCAAAAATGGCCATTTTTCCAACCTTTTTTTTTTAGGCAATATAAGCCAGGAAAATGTCTTTTACGATATTCTAGAACGAAAAAACGCCTTTCTACGCTATAAAAACAACAAGTTCAAAAAGTCGAAAAATTGACTTTTTTCCAAAGGGGTTAACCCATAATTTTGTTCCAAAAATGGCCATTTTGCCAACTTTCTTTTTTAGGCAATATAAGCCTGGAAAATGTCTTTTACGATATTCTAGAACGAAAAAAACGCCTTTCTAGGCTATAACAACAACAAGTTCAAAAAGTCGAAAAATTGACATTTTTCCAAAGGGGTTAATCCATGGTTTTGGTCGAAGAATGGCCATTTTTCCAAGTTTTTTTTTTAGGCAAAATAAGCCTGGAAAATGTCTTTTACGATATTCTAGAACGAAAAAACGCCTTTCTAGGCTATAAAAACAACAAGTTCAAAAAGTCGAAAAATTGACATTTTTCCAAAGGGGTTAACCCATGGTTTTCGTCCAAAAATGGCCATTTTTCCAACTTTTTTTTTTAGGCAAAATAAGCCTGGAAAATGTCTTTTACGATATTCTAGAACGAAAAAACGCCTTTCTAGGCTATAAAAACAACAAGTTCAAAAAGTCGAAAAATTGACTTTTTTCCAAAGGGGTTAACCCATAATTTTGTTCCAAAAATGGCCATTTTTCCAACTTTCTTTTTTAGGCAATATAAGCCTGGAAAATGTCTTTTACGATATTCTAGAACGAAAAAAACGCTTTTCTAGGCTATAAAAACAACAAGTTCAAAAAGTCCAAAAATTGACATTTTTGCAAAGGGGTTAACCAATCGTTTTGGTCCAAAAATGGCCATTTTTCCAACCTTTTTTTTTTAGGCAATATGAGGCAGGAAAATGTCTTTTACGATATTCTAGAACGAAAAAAACGCCTTTCTAGGCTATAAAAACAACAAGTTCAAAAAGTCGAAAAATTGACATTTCTCCAAAGGGGTTAATCTATGGTTTTGGTCTAAAAATGGCCATTTTTCCAATTTTTTTTTTTAGGCGATGTAAGTCAGGAAAATGTCTTTTGCGATATTCTTGAACGAAAAAACGCCTTTCAAGGCTATAAAAACAACAAGTTCAAAAAGTCGAAAAATTGACATTTCTCCAAAGGGGGTAATCTATGGTTTTGGTCCAAAAATGGCCATTTTTCCAACTTTTTTTTTTTAGGCGATGTAAGTCAGGAAAATGTCTTTTACGATATTCTAGAACGAAAAAACGCCTTTCTAGGCTATAAAAACAACAAGTTCAAAAAGTCGAAAAATTGACATTTTTCCAAAGGGGTTAACCCATGGTTTTCGTCCAAAAATGGCCATTTTTCCAACCTTTTTTTTTTAGGTAATATAAGCCAGGAAAATGTCTTTTACGATATTCTAGAACGAAAAAACGCCTTTCTAGGCTATAAAAACAACAAGTTCAAAAAGTCGAAAAATTGACTTTTTTCCAAAGGGGTTAACCCATAATTTTGGTCCAAGAATGGCCATTTTTCCAACTTTCTTTTTTAGGCAATATAAGCCTGGAAAATGTCTTTTACGATATTCTAGAACGAAAAAAAAGCCTTTCTAGGCTATAAAAACAACAAGTTCAAAAAGTCGAAAAATTGACATTTCTCCAAAGGGGTTAATCTATGGTTTTGGTCCAAAAATGGCCATTTTTCCAACTTTTTTTTTTTAGGCCATGTAAGTCAGGAAAATGTCTTTTACGATATTCTAGAACGAAAAAACGCCTTTCTAGGCTATAAAAACAACAATTTCAAAAAGTCGAAAAATTGACATTTTTCCAAAGGGGTTAACCCATAATTTTGGTCCAAAAATAGCCATTTTTTCAACTTTTTCTTTTAGGCAATATAAGCCAGGAAAATGTCTTTTACGATATTCTAGAACGAAAAAAAACGCCTTTCTAGGCTATAAAAACAACAAGTTAAAAAAGTCCAAAAATTGACATTTTTGCAAAGGGGTTAACCAATCGTTTTGGTCCAAAAATGGCCATTTTTCCAACCTTTTTTTTTTAGGCAATATGAGGCAGGAAAATGTCTTTTACGATATTCTAGAACGAAAAAAACGCCTTTCTAGGCTATAAAAACAACAAGTTCAAAAAGTTGAAAAATTGACATTTCTCCAAAGGGGTTAATCTATGGTTTTGGTCTAAAAATGGCCATTTTTCCAATTTTTTTTTTTAGGCGATGTAAGTCAGGAAAATGTCTTTTGCGATATTCTTGAACGAAAAAACGCCTTTCTAGGCTATAAAAACAACAAGTTCAAAAGGGCGAAAAATTGACATTTTTCCAAAGGGGTTAATCCATGGTTTTGGTCCAAAAATGGCCATTTTTCCAACTTTTTTTTTTAGGCAAAATAAGCCTGGAAAATGTCTTTTACGATATTCTAGAACGAAAAAACGCCTTTCTAGGCTATAAAAACAACAAGTTAAAAAAGTCGAAAAATTGACATTTTTCCAAAGGGGTTAACCCATGGTTTTCGTCCAAAAATGGCCATTTTTCCAACCTTTTTTTTTTAGGCAATATAAGCCAGGAAAATGTCTTTTACGATATTCTAGAACGAAAAAACGCCTTTCTAGGCTATAAAAACAACAAGTTCAAAAAGTCGAAAAATTGACTTTTTTGCAAAGGGGTTAACCCATAATTTTGGTCCAAAAATGGCCATTTTTCCAACTTTCTTTTTTAGGCAATATAAGCCTGGAAAATGTCTTTTACGATATTCTAGAACGAAAAAAAAGCCTTTCTAGGCTATAAAAACAACAAGTTCAAAAAGTCGAAAAATTGACATTTCTCCAAAGGGGTTAATCTATGGTTTTGGTCCAAAAATGGCCATTTTTCCAACTTTTTTTTTTTAGGCCATGTAAGTCAGGAAAATGTCTTTTACGATATTCTAGAACGAAAAAACGCCTTTTTAGGCTATAAAAAAAACAAGTTCAAAAAGTCGAAAAATTGACATTTTTCCAAAGGGGTTAACCCATAATTTTGGTCCAAAAATAGCCATTTTTTCAACTTTTTTTTTTAGGCAATATAAGCCAGGAAAATGTCTTTTACGATATTCTAGAACGAAAAAAAACGTCTTTCTACGCTATAAAAACAACAAGTTAAAAAAGTCCAAAAATTGACATTTTTGCAAAGGGGTTAACCAATCGTTTTGGTCCAAAAATGGCCATTTTTCCAACCTTTTTTTTTTAGGCAATATAAGGCAGGAAAATGTCTTTTACGATATTCTAGAACGAAAAAAACGCCTTTCTAGGCTATAAAAACAACAAGTTCAAAAAGTCGAAAAATTGACATTTCTCCAAAGGGGTTAATCTATGGTTTTGGTCCAAAAATGGCCATTTTTCCAATTTTTTTTTTAAGGCGATGTAAGTCAGGAAAATGTCTTTTGCGATATTCTAGAACGAAAAAACGCCTTTCTAGGCTATAAAAACAACAAGTTCAAAAAGGCGAAAAATTGACATTTTTCCAAAGGGGTTAATCCATGGTTTTGGTCCAAAAATGGCCACTTTTCCAACTTTTTTTTTTAGGCAAAATTAGCCAGGAAAATGTCTTTTACGATATTCTAGAACGAAAAAAACGCCTTTCTAGGCTATAAAAACAACAAGTTCAAAAAGTCGAAAAATTGACATTTTTCCTAAGGGGTTAATCCATGGTTTTGGTCCAAGAATGGCCATTTTTTCAATTTTTTTTTTTGGGCAAAATAAGCCACGAAAATGTCTTTTACGATATTCTAGAACGAAAAAAACGCCTTTCTAGGCTATAAAAACAACAAGTTCAAAAAGTCGAAAAATTGACATTTTTCCAAAGGGGTTAACCCATGGTTTTCGTCCAAAAATGGCCATTTTTACAACCTTTTTTTTTTAGGCAATATAAGCCAGGAAAATGTCTTTTACGATATTCTAGAACGAAAAAACGCCTTTCTAGGCTATAAAAACAACAAGTTCAAAAAGTCGAAAAATTGACTTTTTTCCAAAGGGGTTAACCCATAATTTTGGTCCAAAAATGGCCATTTTTCCAACTTTCTTTTTTAGGCAATATAAGCCTGGAAAATGTCTTTTACGATATTCTAGAACGAAAAAAACGCCTTTCTAGGCTATAAAAACAACAAGTTCAAAAAGTCCAAAAATTGACATTTCTCCAAAGGGGGTAATCTATGGTTTTGGTCCAAAAATGGCCATTTTTCCAACTTTTTTTTTTTAGGCGATGTAAGTCTGGAAAATGTCTTTTACGATATTCTAGAACGAAAAAAACGCCTTTCTAGGCTATAAAAACAACAAGTTGAAAAAGTCGAAAAATTGACATTTTTCCAAAGGTGTTAACCCATGGTTTTGGTCCAAAAATGGCCATTTTCCAACTTTTCTTTTTAGGCAAGATAAGCAAGGAAAATGTCTTTTACGGTATTCTAGAACGAAAAAAACGCCTTTCTAGGCTATAAAAACAACAAGTTCAAAAAGTCGAAAAATTGACATTTTTCCAAAGGGGTTAACCCATGGTTTTGGTCCAAAAATGGCCATTTTTCCACCTTTTTTTTTTTGGCAATATAAGCCAGGAAAATGTGCTTTACAATATTGTAGAACGAAAAAAACGCCTTTCTACGCTATAAAAACAACAAGTTCAAAAAGTCGAAAAATTGACATTTTTCCAACGGGGTTAACCCATGGTTTTGGTCCAAAAATGGCCATTTTTCCAACTTTTTTTTTTCGGCAATATAGGTCACGAAAATGCCTTTTGCGATATTCTAGAACGAAAAAACAGCTTTCTAGCCTACAAAAACAAGAAGTTCAAAAAGTCATAAAATTGACATTTTTCCAAAGGGGTTAGCCCATGGTTTTGGTCCAAAAATGGCCAATTTTCCAACTTTTTTTTCTAGGCAATTTTAGCCAGGAAAATGTCTTTTACGATATTCTAGAACGAGTAAACGCCTTTCTAGGCTTTAAAAACAAGAAGTTCAAAAAGTAGAAAAATTGTCATTTTTCCAAAGGGGTTAACCCATGCTTTTGGTCCAAAAATAGCCATTTTTCAAATTTTCTATTTTCTAGCGAATATAGGCCAGGAAAATGTCTTTTAGGATATTCTAAAACATAAAAACACCTTTCTAGGCTTTAAAAACAAGAAGTTTAAACAGTCATAAAAGTGACATTTTTCCAAAGGGGTTAACCCATGGTTTTGGTCTAAAAATGGCCATTTTTCCAACTTTTTTTTTTTAGGCGATTTAAGCCAGAAAAATGTCTATTACGATATTATAGAACTAAAAAACGCCTTTCTAGGCTGTAAAAAACAACAAGTTCAAAAAGTCGAAAAATTGACATTTTTCCAAAGGGGTTAACCCATGGTTTTAGTCCAAAATTGCCATTTTTCCAACTTTTTTTTTTAGGCAATATAAGCCAGGAAAATGTCTTTTATGATATTCCAGAACAAAAAAACGCCTTTCTAGGCTATAAAAACAACAAGTTCGAAAAGTCGAAAAATTGACATTTTTCCAAAGGGGTTAACCCATGGTTTTGGTCCAAAAATGGCCATTTTTCCAACTTTTTTTTTTAGGCAATATAAGCCAGGAAAATGTCTTTTACGATATTCTAGAACGAAAAAAACGCCTTTCTAGGCTATAAAAAAAAGACGTTTAAAAAGTCGAAAAATTGACATTTTTTCCAAAGGGGTTAACGCATGGTTTGGTCCAAAAATGGCCATTTTTCCAACTTTTTTTTTTAGGTAATATAAGCCAGGAAAATGTCTTTTACGATATTCTAGAACGAAAAAAACGCCTTTCTAAGCTATAAAAACAACAAGTTCAAAAATTCGAAAAATTGGCCTTTTTCCAAAGGGGTTAACCCATGGTTTTGGTCCAAAAATGGCCATTTTTCCAACTTTTTTTTTTTTGGCAATATAAGCCAGGAAAATGTCTTTTACGATATTCTAGAACGAAAAAAACGCCTTTCTAAGCTATAAGAACAACAAGTTCAAAAAGTCGAAAAATTGACATTTTTCCAACTTTTTCTTTTGGGCAATATAAGTCAGGAAAATGTCTTTTACGATATTCTAGAACGAAAAAACGGCTTTCTAGGCGATAAAAACAAGAACTTCAAAAATTCATAAAATTGACTTTTTTCCAAACGGGTTAACCCTTGGTTTTGGTCCAAAAATGGCCATTTTTCCAACTTTTTTTTTTCGGCAATATAGGTCACGAAAATGCCTTTTGCGATATTCTAGAACGAAAAAACAGCTTTCTAGCCTACAAAAACAAGAAGTTCAAAAAGTCATAAAATTGACATTTTTCCAAAGGGGTTAGCCCATGGTTTTGGTCCAAAAATGGCCAATTTTCCAACTTTTTTTTCTAGGCAATTTTAGCCAGGAAAATGTCTTTTACGATATTCTAGAACGAGTAAACGCCTTTCTAGGCTTTAAAAACAAGAAGTTCAAAAAGTAGAAAAATTGTCATTTTTCCAAAGGGGTTAACCCATGCTTTTGGTCCAAAAATAGCCATTTTTCAAATTTTCTATTTTCTAGCGAATATAGGCCAGGAAAATGTCTTTTAGGATATTCTAAAACATAAAAACACCTTTCTAGGCTTTAAAAACAAGAAGTTTAAACAGTCATAAAAGTGACATTTTTCCAAAGGGGTTAACCCATGGTTTTGGTCTAAAAATGGCCATTTTTCCAACTTTTTTTTTTTAGGCGATTTAAGCCAGAAAAATGTCTATTACGATATTATAGAACTAAAAAACGCCTTTCTAGGCTGTAAAAAACAACAAGTTCAAAAAGTCGAAAAATTGACATTTTTCCAAAGGGGTTAACCCATGGTTTTAGTCCAAAATTGCCATTTTTCCAACTTTTTTTTTTAGGCAATATAAGCCAGGAAAATGTCTTTTATGATATTCCAGAACAAAAAAACGCCTTTCTAGGCTATAAAAACAACAAGTTCGAAAAGTCGAAAAATTGACATTTTTCCAAAGGGGTTAACCCATGGTTTTGGTCCAAAAATGGCCATTTTTCCAACTTTTTTTTTTAGGCAATATAAGCCAGGAAAATGTCTTTTACGATATTCTAGAACGAAAAAAACGCCTTTCTAGGCTATAAAAAAAAGACGTTTAAAAAGTCGAAAAATTGACATTTTTTCCAAAGGGGTTAACGCATGGTTTGGTCCAAAAATGGCCATTTTTCCAACTTTTTTTTTTAGGTAATATAAGCCAGGAAAATGTCTTTTACGATATTCTAGAACGAAAAAAACGCCTTTCTAAGCTATAAAAACAACAAGTTCAAAAATTCGAAAAATTGGCCTTTTTCCAAAGGGGTTAACCCATGGTTTTGGTCCAAAAATGGCCATTTTTCCAACTTTTTTTTTTTTGGCAATATAAGCCAGGAAAATGTCTTTTACGATATTCTAGAACGAAAAAAACGCCTTTCTAAGCTATAAGAACAACAAGTTCAAAAAGTCGAAAAATTGACATTTTTCCAACTTTTTCTTTTGGGCAATATAAGTCAGGAAAATGTCTTTTACGATATTCTAGAACGAAAAAACGGCTTTCTAGGCGATAAAAACAAGAACTTCAAAAATTCATAAAATTGACTTTTTTCCAAACGGGTTAACCCTTGGTTTTGGTCCAAAAATGGCCATTTTTCCAACTTTTTTTTTTCGGCAATATAGGTCAGAAAAATGTGTTTTACGATATTCTTGAACGAAAAAACGGCTTTCTAGGCGATAAAAACAAAAAGTTCAAAAAGTCGAAAAATTGACATTTTTCCAAAGGGGTTAACCCATGGTTTTGGTCCAAAAATGGCCATTTTTCCAACTTTTTTTTGTTTAGGCAATATAGGCCAGGAAAACGTTTCTTGCGATATTCTAGAAGAAAAAAACGCCTTTCTAGGCCATAAAAACAAGAAGTTCAAAATGTCGAAAAATTGACATTTTCCAAAGGGTTGAACCCATGCTTTTGGTCCAAAAATGGCCATTTTTCAAATTTTCTATTTTTTAGGTAATATAGGCCATTAAAATGTCTTTTACGATAATCTAGAGCGAAAAAACACCTTTCTAGAATATAAAAACAAGAAGTTTAAAAAGTCGAAAAATTGACATTTTTCCAAAGGGGTTAACCCATGCTTTTGGTCCAAAAGTGGCCATTTTTCAAATTTTTTATTTTTAGGTAATATAGGCCAGGAAAATGTCTTTAACGATATTCTAGAACGAAAAAACAGCTTTCTAGGCTACAAAAACAAGAAGTTCAAAGAGTCTAAAAATGGACATTTTTCCAAAGGGATTAACCCATGCTTTGGTCCAAAAATGGCCATTTTTCCAACTTTTTTTGTTTAGGCAATATAGGCCAGGAAAATGTCTTTTACGATATTCTAGAAGAGTAAAACGCCTTTCTAGGCCATAAAAACAAGAAGTTCAAAATGTCGAAAAATTAACATTTTTCCAAAGGGGTTAACCTATGCTTTTGGTCCAAAAGTGGTCATTTTTCAAATTTTTTATTTTTTACGCAATATAGGCCAGGAAAATGTCTTTTACGATATTCTAGAACGAGTAAACGCCTTTCTAGGGTTTAAAAACAAGAAGTTTAAAAAGGCGAAAAATTGACATTTTTCCAAAGGGGTTAACCCATGCTTTTCGTCCAGAAATGGCCGTTTTTCCAACTTTTTTTTTTAGGCAACTTTGGTCAGGAAAGTGCCATTTACGATATTCTAGAACGAAAAAACGCCTTCCTAGGCTATAAAAACAAGAAGTTTAAAAAGTCGAAAAATTGCCATTTTTCCATGGTTTTGGTAAAAAAAGGGCCATTTTTCCAACTGTTTTTGTTTAGGCAATATAGGCCAGGAAAATGTCTTTTACGATATTTTAGAACGAAAAAACGCCTTTCTAGGCTATAAAAAGAAGAAGTTCAAGAAGTCGAAAAATTGACATTTTTCCAAAGGGGTTAACCCATGGTTTTGGTCCAAAAATGGCCATTTTTCCAACTGTATTTTTTTTTGCAATATAGGCTAGGAAAATGTCTTTTACGATATTCTAGAACGAGAAAACACCTTTCTAGACTAGAAAAGCAAGAGTTCAAAAAGTCATAAGATTGACATTTTTCCAAAGGGGTTAGCCGATGGTTTTGGTCCAAAAATGGCCGTTTTTCCAAGTTTTTTTTTAAGGCAATTTTAGCCAGGAAACTGTCGCTTTTTTTCCAACTTTTTTTTTTTAGCCAACTTTAGCCAGGAAAATGCCTTTTACGATATTCTAGAACGAAAAAATACCTTTCTAGGCTATGAAAACGAGAAGATCAAAAAGTCCAAAAAGTGACATTTTTCCAAACGGGTTATCCCATGGTTTTGGTCCCAAAAGAGCCATTTTTCAAACTTTTTTTTTTAGGCAATATAGCCTAGGAAAATGTCTTTTGCGATATTGTAGAACGAAAAAACGCCTTTCTAGGCTATAAAAACAAGAAGTTTAAAAAGTCGAAAAATTGCCATTTTTCCAAAGGGATTAACCCATGGTTTTGGTCCAAAAATGGCCATTTTTCCAACTTTTTTTTTTAGGCAATATAAGCCAGGAAAATGTCTTTTACGATATTCTAGAACGAAAAAACGCCTTTCTAGGCTATAAAAACAAGAAGTTCAAAAAGTCATAAAATTGACATTTTTCCAAAGTGGTTGACGCATGGTTTTGGTCCAAAAATGGCCATTTTTCCAATTTTTTTTTTAGGCAATTTCAGCCAGGAAAATGTCTTTTACGATATTCTAGTTTGAAAAAACGCTTTTCTAGGCTATTAAAAAAAGAAATTCAAAAAGTCATAAAATTGACATTTTTCCAAAGGGGTTAACCCATGGTTTTGGTCCAAAAATGGCCATTTTTCCAACTTTTTTTTTTAGGCAATTTTAGCCAGGAAAATGTCTTTTACGATATTCTAGAACGAAAAAACGCTTTTCTAGGCTATGAAAGCAAGAAGTTAAAAAAGTCATAAAATTGATATTTTTCCAAAGGGGTTAACCCATGGTTTTGGTCCAAAAATGGCCATTTTTCCAACTTTTTTTAAGCAATTTTAGCCAGGAAAATGTCTTTTACGATATTCTAGAAGGATAAAACGCCTTTCTATGCTATAAAAACAAGAAGTTCAAAAAGTCGAAAATTTGAGATTTTTCCAATGTGGTTCACTCATTTTTTTTTCTCTAATTGGCAATTTTTCAATTTTTTTTTTAGGCAGAATAGACCATTAAAATGTGTTTCGTGATATTTTAGAAAGAAAAAATGTCTTTCTAGACCATAAAAACATCAAGTTGAAACAGTCAAAAATTGGGATTTTTTCAAAGAGGTTATTCCATAGTTTGGGTCCAAAATTTTGAATTTTTTTCAGGTTTTTATTTTGGCAAAATAGGCTCTTCTAGAAAGAGAAAAGTCTTTTCTACGCTATAAAAACAACAAATTAAAAAAGTCGAAGAATTAGGATTTTTCCAAAGGGGCTAGTCCTTGGTTTTAGTCAAAAATTGGCAATTTTTCCTTTTTTTCTTTCAGGCAGAATAGGCCAGGATAATGTGTTTGGCCACACTGTGGAAAGAAAAAAAGGCTTTCTCGACTTAAAAAACAAGAAGTCAAAGAGGTCGAAAAAATGGGATTTCTCCAAAGGGGTTAGTCTATGCTTGTGGTCAAAAAACTTTTAATTTGTTTTATTATTTTATTTTCGTCAAAGTAGGTCCAAGAAAAGGTGTTGGACGATGTTGCTGAAAGAAGCCTCTCTAGAGTATAAAATCAAGGAATTTTGTAGTCTTGAAAGCTTTGTTTTCTATGTAGAACATTATCAAGGAATACGGCTCGGGAAATAAAAACAACTGATTTCAATAGACCTTTTCACGGTTTTTTTTTTCAACTTTTCTTATGGACAAGTTAAGGTAATTTCCACATCGCTGGAAAGGTTGCTTTGAAAAGTCATTTAATGACAACTATCCAAGATATAGCTCCTGAAATTCGCGAACATTTACAGACTTGTTTATAGAGGGAGGGGAAGTGGGATGCCTCCACCGTAAAAAAGTCTGCAAATTCTCGCATCTTTTTGGGGCTATATCTATGCTCGCTTAAGACGTATTACCTTCAACGTGGTAATATTATTAATTTTAGGGCGCTCTTTCCAGTGGTGTTGAGAGATTTCCCCTAACTTGTTCGAAAGTTGAAAAAGTCGTGAAGGTGTCTGTTGGCTTAGTTTTCTGTCCTAGGAGAAAAAGAGCCAGCACGAGAAGATGCCAAGCGCTATTGTCAACGTTAGTGCCCCAGCCTGAAATTAAAAATGAACAAAATAAAAAGGGATCAAAATGACGATTAAAATCGTTCTTTTTCTGTCTTAATATTACAGATCATTGTCGCAGGTCAAACTCTCAAAGTACAATAAAATCTATGAAAACACATTTCAATGTGAGGCCCATAAAATACGCTTAGCCTTAAAAAAGTGAGCTATTTACAAGACTTAAAATATAATATATTGAAAAAGTAAAATCAAAACGTTTTCAACACTTGGTCAATATTCTGATGATGACCTTTAAACCGTTAAGATTTTTTTCAAATATATATTTTCAGCCTTGTAAATAGTTCATGTTTCACTGTATTTCAAACAATTTAACGTTAGTTTATTTATTCTATCACTGGAAAAAGCTAAGACAAAAGCATATCAAAATTTTACCTGAGCAAAACCTGGGTCGTTCTGCCACAAACGTTTTAACTTTACTTTCACGACACCGAAAGAACACGGCAGAAATGATTCATTGTTATTTTCCTGAGCATCTCGGCATCTACCATAGAAAAGAGATCATAGTAAATATGACAAACATTTATCACAAAACAGAGGGCTGAAATTCTGTGGTAGAAAACATTTATATCAATTAAGGTGTCTGAACACAGTTTTGGCAGTTTGTGAGTATATGTCGTTTGCCAAATCATGGCAAGAGAAAGGTTGCAGGTCAAAAGCTGAAACTTGGCAAGTGAAAAATATACTAACGAAAAATTTTCATTGGCAGGTAAAATATGACGTTTTCGTAGTTTTCATGGCAACATGAACGATTGAATACAACCTTAAAATTTCACTTTTGCTCATTTCAAATAAAATTCGCTCATTAGAGTTTCCTATAAACTTGCACACAGCTTGTTAATGATATTTAAAATAAATCATACACAGCTTATTATAATTAATCATTACCATTTGAAACTTATTTGACCAAATTTTAACAGGCGGGATTTTAGATAATCAATAATATAATGGAACTGTAATTATTAAATGTGCCACAAAATTCGTCTGTTCAACTTCCATTTTAAAGTTCTCATTATTTAAGATATTCTGCCAAATATCACAAAATTTTAATGAGTAGATTTTGAGAAATCGTTTTCTGTGTACCATTGAGTTTGTTTGTCTAATTTAAAACACGCGCCGTCACGCGAGTTACCGCTGACCGCTGGACCAGTCGGTTCGAATAATGAAATAGGCTTTTTACTGAAAAACCATCTCCTTGGTGCATACTACTTAGGATTTGACTGATCTGGCTGGAGAGATTTGATTAAAATGGAAATTATCATTGCGTTGGGAATGGTTTGGCGGGTCAGGTCTGGCAAATGGAAAGCGCCCTAAGACTGTCCACACGAATCCGAAAATTTCTGAAACCGTATATTTCTTAAAGG